>OZ014469.1:28117242-28291978 GCA_963965965.1 Trididemnum nubilum | reverse complement strand
GATCGGATCCACCAGCACTCAAAAAAAAACTTTTTTTGGCAAAACTAACTTAATTTTAGACCTATTTTGATAAAAATTAATGCCATTAATACGTGGCATAGAAATTAGCCGCGCAAAAAATGATTATACCGTACTATTTGCATAAATGCTATGTAGGAGGTAGCTATCGCTAGCATTTCAGTTCTCTTATTTACAAGTTGGTAACTCTTAAAATTCTATTTTGGTAGGTTGGTAAACCTCTCAAGGAGTAATTTACGTATTACGGCTATATTTTATAGTGAAACATATATATATAAAGGGGGGCTAATCGAAGGAAGGTCGAGAGAAGTGGTTGGTAATTAACATATACTGAATAGTCCTCCCCCCCTATTTCTGCGCTTATATACTTTTTTTTTTATGAAACCTATGTTAAGCATTTTTCAATAAGCGATCAAATTTGATTACCAATTTTCGACTATTCTTTAAAGGCTTTTTTCTGATTTATAGATTTTATTTTTGACAAATTAGCCCCCTACCCCCTTCAGTAAACGTTTCAAAATATGCTTTAAATTATTTTTTATAGTCCCCCCGCGCGCCCCCTGGCTTTGCTACTGTATTCACGTCTGATGTGATGAGTATTCATTACGTAAGTCGTAGCCTATACCAGCTGGCTACCGATGCCCTCTTCAACTTTCCTAGTTGTGCCTCTACCAGCCTACCGGTAGCTTATTTGGTCTATGATACATTAACCAAAGTTCAAAAAATTCGTTTGATACCGGTACAGTTCAAAATTCAATAGCTTCTACCAGCTGGCTAGTTCCAAATTTTAGGATAGGCCTACAGTTACAAGCATTGTTGTTGCGTTTCTTACAGGTTTATTGCTCAGTACAGTAGCCTAAACCATGATCGTGATTTCAAACCGTGATTGCGTTATGGATTTCAATAAAAATTTAATTGACCTAGACCTAGAGCGTACATATCCTTGTTTGTATGATAATAAGAAAAAATAGTACAAAGACAAAGTAAGCAAAGAGAACATTTGGCTAGAAATTAGTAGGCTATATCTACAGCAAAACAACCTAGCAACACTTAATCCTGCTAAATCAAACCTATTAATAATGACTTCAAAGGTGAATTCTTTCTCTTTTAATATTGATATTCAATGTACGGACGGCCTTATTACATCAGTTAACAAAGCAAAATACCTTGGCATACTTTTAGACGTAAAGTTAACTTTTTCAGACTGTCTAAATCAGACCATATCAAAGTTAAAAATCAGGTTTCTAGATCTGCTCTAGTCTAGATATTATTTTGTTGATATTTGTTTAATTTAATTTTACCGGCAAAGTTGTTTTTTTTTACTTGAGCAGTGCTATGTAATAAATTTGAAACTTGAAACTACTCGTAAGTTGCACTTTATAGTTAGTTGTGTCCACAAAGAAATTCAATTTTTTGTAACGCTTGTCGGCCATTTTAGGAGATGCGAGAAATTTTGGACACACTTTTGTCTCCATTGTTTTCGCGCCAAATCTGTCCGCTCAACTTAAAATGACTTGTATGGGGCGCCAAGTGTATGCTTACTTTTGCGATACTTTTTCTTGCATGTTTAGGAATAAATAGTGACTATTTATTAAATAGTCACTCTTTAATAATAAACAGTCACTATTTATTTAATAGCACTCTTTAATTTAAATAGTCACTCTTTGATTTAAATAGTCACTATTTATTATAGTCACTGTTTATTAAATAATAATCAAAGCCGAAAAAACTGCCGCAGATAAATCGTTGCAAAAATAAATAATCAAAAAAAAAAACTGCGCACGAAATAAACCGTGGCAAAAATAATTAGTCGAAAAAAAACTGCGCACAAAATAGAGCGTGACAAAAATGCGCTGCAGACACTTTTGTATGTTTATTGGTGGAGCGTGACGGAATGCTCTCGGCTGCTCTTTGATGCACTCTATGTTTCCAATGCAACTTTTGAGAAGTGATAGGTCATCTTGAATTGGTAGTAATTAGCAAACTGTTATGTCTTGATTAATGTAGGCTTAACGTAGGCATGCCCTAGTGCTGTTCGAGACTTACCTGTACAGAGTACCGGCACTGTGTTAGGCGTAGGCTAGTAATGAGTTAAGAGGCTACTGGAGTTAACTGGATAAGGTATCGTAATACCATAGGCTTTCTGCCTACCTACTTTAGCCTAGTATCTGTATATGCCTAGGCTAGCCTATTAGCAGATTACAGTAGAAGACAGCGTTCTCTGGACTGGTAGGTTATGTTCCTACCTTATCTACGAACACTTTGCGTAAAATTCAAGAAACAACAATTTGCTAGTAGGCCAGTGGGCCTACTGTAATGTCCACTCTATCCTTAACCTCAACTCAAAATCTATTATGAGGTCTAATACGGCCTCAACTCAAAATCTCTGGAATTCTGTATGCACCTAAACTTAAGAATATGCAACTAGCCTATCTGGAGATTTTGTCTAGGACTAAATTGCATAAGTTTTAGTACAGCATTTGGCACATTACCGGTACTCGCTACTATTCTTAGTAGTATTGTTCTCTGGACACACTGCGTAAAATTCAAGAAACAACAGTTTGCTAATTACTACCAATTCAAGATGACCTATCACTTCTCAAAAGTTGCATTGGAAATATGGAGTGCATCAAAGAGCAGCCAAGAACGTTCCGTCTTGCTCCACTAATATACATACAAAAGTGTCTGCAGCGCATTTTTGTAACACTCTATTTCGTGCTTAGTTTTTTTTGGACTGATTATTTTTGCAATGATTTATTTCGTGCACAGTTCTTTTTTGGATTATTTATTTTTGCAACGGTTTATTCTGCGGCATTTTTCCCCGCTTTGATTATTTAATAAACAGTGGCTATATAATAAATAGTGACTATTTACTATTAAAGAGTGACTGTTTAATAAATAGTGACTATTTAAATCAAAGAGTGACTATTTAAATTAAAGAGTTACTATTTCATAAATAGTGACTGTTTATTATTAAAGAGTGACTATTTAATAAATGGTGACTATTTAAAAATAGTTACTATTTATTCCTAAACATGCAAGAAAAAGTACCACAAATGTAAGTATACACTTGGCGCCCCATAGACTTGGCCTAAACCCACCTACTGTCTTCCTCTACTGTGCAGTCGTGTTTCCTGTTTCTGCATTGCTGACGTGATATGGTAAAAGGTAATAACCACCATTTTCAACTTTTTGAAAAAATCGACTTTTAGTGTTTGATTTATTTAAACAATGTTCCTGCTTGTAGAATTTATTAAATTTTTGTCAGAAAGCATAGATAAGTCACAGAATTTTGATGCGAAAAACAAAACTCAAAAATTTTATTTCGTTTGCTTGCAAGTGGACTTAATACCTTTTTTCGTCCATTTTTTCAAAAATTCTTCTCTTATTGCGTCACTGTTGCTATTGTCTCGTATTGTCTTAATTGAATTTTGCAACTTTTGCATTAAACCTAACTTTTCAAAGTTGAATGCTCGTAAGTCAGTGTCGTTTAATGTTTGATGTAATTACGTCAAAGTGATGTCATTGATGATGTCACAATTGATTGCGTATTTGCATTTAATTTTTTTTTCATTTCATTTTATTTTTGTGTAGAAAGACACAGAACACACTAATGTATTGTCTTTTTCAACAAACACATTTTAGCCCAGGAAAATATGGCAATTATTCAAAATTTGAAGATTTATTTGCCACTACTTGATCGTTGGGATAAAATTTTAGTAATGACATCTCTGGAAAGTGACAGAAGTTTTGTGTATATTAGGCTAACCGTTTCTTGAAAGTCGACCTGTATGCAGAAAACCTTTTTAGTTTTTTCATTTTTTGTTTTTGGATTTATTGCAGCTTGTCACAATCGCACCAGTTCTGTTTTAAACCAGTCCTGCCAGAATTACGTCACTGTGATGTCATCGATGACATCACTGTAAGCAATGCTTGAATTTCAAATCTTAGATGCGACCAAAAATAGCTTAAAATTGTGAACTTGGAAGCGAGCCTTTATATATGGCTTGAAACAAACAATGAATACGCTCGTGTGCTTGCGATTGTGCGCCTAGCGTCTATCAAAACTTACCCCGACCTGCTGTGCGAAAAATCGCCATGAGCGCACGAGCGAATTTTTATCTTTTTTTCGGACAGAAGATTGCTAGGTACCCTCGGCGTACCTCCTTACAAGCGTACAATCTACAAGTTAGTTAACACAGACTAGCGGTGCTATTGTACCATAGGCATCGACAAAGGGGAGGGGGGCAAGTGAGGCCATGCCCCTCCTGGAATTTCACTCATGATGCTGTGAGTTCTTGAGCAAGCCCTCGTATTGCGGAACCGTCTCAACTATCACCGATCGTTAAAGTTTCTTTCTTTGGTGCGCTGGTCTGCGCTTAGAAAGAGGTTATGGTGCTACACAAAACGGTTATTTTTGTGAATAGTTTAAATTTGTATTTTTCGAAAAAATAATTCAAGGTTCAAGTTTTGTGCCTAATGGCTTATACTTAGTCGAGAGAAGATTTTACGGCCGAAGCAGAGCAAACCGACAATATATCTATAAGATTGAAAATGTTTGCATTGAAGCCCTCACGTGGTATGATATGTGGAAGCATTCAAATGACCTTGAAAATGTTAAAAGCAAGTCGTTAGATGAAATAATAATTCAATACTGTAAGTTCTATCCTGCTTTTTTGACATGCATTGTGAATTGCTTTAACTTAGCCTTCTTGTACTTGTACTGTGGAGCGCTCTTTCAGCACTCTGAGGCGTGTGAAAACTTAGCTCCCAACAACCTCTGGGGAAAATCACACTAGTGAACTGTGTAAGTGCGTATAATTAGCGTGCATAGAAACAAAGTCAAAGGAAACATGCAAGAAATCACAAACAAATGATTTCGTTTTGTGTTGTCTTGCCACAAACGATTTTGTTTTTCAATCTCAACTAGACGACTTCAATTATCCTTTCTTTACTCACGACGTGTAAGATTTGCTTTTTAGCATTGAATATTTTTGCCGGAGCCTAAACGAGAGTGGTTTGACGAGTACATCATACTCGGATCTAGAAGCGTTGGTAGCTTGGTGCACTGGTATACATCCAACCACTTTTTATGAGAAAACTGGACTGACTTCAGGCGCACGACTTTTGGTTTTTACCAACGAATATAATTATTTGTTTTACAGTTTTTTGTATTTGGCCAAATTTTGTTCACCGCAAACGCTTTGAGGCAGAAGGGGCAAGGCGAACTTTTCAAATAATTTCTGTTGAAGATTTTTGTTTTATAAGCCTGGACCAGAAAAAGTATTGAAACAAGGAGTGAACTAGTAGTATTGAAACAAAAAGTGATATATTAAATCATCGCCTTTCTCAAAAAAGAATATGCCGTTATTTTTTTCTTTTTGTTGTTGTATTATTAGTACCGTTTTGTTAAAAAATTGGTACTTTGCGTAGTTTAATGCAGATAAATAAATTTAATTGCTATATTATTATTTAACTGCTTAAAAAATATGTTGCAGCAAATGGCAAAATGCAGTTTTAGACTCGATGAAATATAGGTAAAAAAATTTCGTGGGAAACGAAACTAATATAACAGTTAGTGCGTTTAAAGCGCTTGAAGTTAAAATAGCCTTTTGTTTTTAACGATCAAACCGCAAGATTTTATCAAGAGGACTCCTTGCCGGAGGATTAGAATCTAGTACTGTTGCCAGAAAAAGTCAAAAGAAAACTGGGTTGCTACCGCTGCAATTTCTTTTTTGTAAACAATTTTGTCGACGCCTTTCTCCAGTTTACATCATAAGGCTTGCACTACCCCTGCAACTAATAGTTGTTCGCAAGTCGGGCTTTGAATAGAATCATACAAGACACTTTGTTTATGAAGAAAGACAACCAAAACTTATGCATATTAACTGAAAATTTATTGCATAATAATAACTGCCGATGTACAATTGTTATTGCTTTGAAATAAATTCATTTTGATTACGGTACTGTATTGCAAGTTTTTTTTTGTTTTTTTTTGTAAAATGGCAAATATAGAAATAGTCTATCGTGATGCATTTGCAGGTGATTGGCAATTTGCAGTGCTGATCGTAAACCGATAAAATGGCTCAGGTTCTTACATGGGCTCTCCTAAACCTCCCGAATTTCAAAAATCTTTTATTTTTAGTGGTTGATACTGCTGGCTGTAACGTGAAGTCGGTTTTTGGAAAACATCGGCGGCAAGTTTACTTTTCGTTATTTTAATTTTTTTTTTCAGTTTTTAATTTCTTGTGTTAAATTGTAAGCGTATATGTTACTGGCAAGACAACGCGAAACGAAGAAAAACTTCCCGTTCTGATGTATGGGGTAGACAAAAAAGTTCTCAGCAAATGGGATAGTCAACTTAAAGTAAAGCCGATGCTCGCTTCAATATGAGCAATGGAAGAAATATTAAATGATATTAGCACACAAATAGTTAATGCTTGCTCACAATCTGTTCGTTTAAAAGTAAAATTGATATAAACCGCAACTTATTATATTCACACCGGCCAGTTGGTCGAGCGGTAACGCGTTCGTCTCTGGAGCGGGAGGTCTGGGGTTCAAATCTCGAGCCGGTTAGATCGGCTCGCCACTGCTGCAACATTTCTTCGAAAGGAGCTGTGTTGCCCGGGTGCAATGCAGGCCGGGCGCCAGGATAGCGTAACTGGGGGGGCAGAAAAAATTTTTGGGGGCATGAGACACGAGAAATTTATCCCAGTCTGGATCAAATGAACAAGGAAAACACCAAAGATTCAAAGGGATTTTCCGGCCGAAATCGGGAATTCAAGCGGTTTTTCCGGCTGAAAACAGGTGATCTCCAAAAAAAAAATAAGGTCTTCATCCCAAAAATGTCTTGAAATCCGGTGTCAGTCCACAAAAATTACGAAAATACCGGTGGCAACACCAATTTGAGCCTCGATTTGCAATCCAGTAGCCCCGAGCCTGTTAATTTCTTCGGGGCACAGTCTTCGCTTGGGGGGCACAATTTTCGTTTTGGGGGGCACAGCCCCGGTATGCCCCCCGTGGTCTGGTGCAATGACGCGGAGATAGGCCCCACAAACCCGTTAAACGCTTCAGCGTAATACAGCGAATATAATAAACGATTTGATTAGAGAAGAAAGGCCTTGAATTCATGGCCAAAACTTATTGGGTAGTGGCTAACTACTCGCGAGACCCTACATTTAGCAGGCGATGATTTCACAAAATGACTTCAAATTTTCAATTTAGAAACTCTACAACAATCTAGAGCTGGGCTCTAATTAATGCTAAAAACAGTATCACCCACTTATCCTGTCCTTAGCTGCATTCACTACTAGAATTTTTTTTACAGTTTTTCACTGCTTCACATAGCGTAACAACTCACAGTTTTATTCTGTTTTACGTAAAAACTTTTTCTTTGCACTACGCCAAGCATTTGCAAACAGCAAGTTTGCAAATCAGGCATTTTTATTTTTCTAACCTGTGATTTTAAAAACTCATTGTTTCGTGTGTGACAAAACAGTAGCAGACAATCACAATAGGAGTTATTACCTTTTACAATCAAAATTTCACAAATTTTACTCGCTTTTTGTACGAGGTAGAGTTATTACCTTTTTCCAGCTTAAATATCTCTGGATTGGTAAGAAGTTCAAACTTGAAATTTGGACAAAAGATGCAGACGGGTATAAACATTCAAAAAATGTAAAAAAACGAAAATTGAAAATTTTGGAGTTATTATCTTTTACCAAATCATGTCAGATTGCTTTCTGTTTCAGAATTCGGTTTCGCACTCCGATGAGGCTCGATTTCAAAAAACAATCCGCTTTGCTCAGGATCTATGCTGTGCTAGCGCAGCAATCCTTGTTACTGTCTTTTCTTTTTAAAGCAAGCTTATCTTTTAAGTTTTTATTCTGATTCTGGTGACATAAAAATTGAAGTTTAATGTTTTGCCGCATCCGTTTTGTTTTACAGTTTCATTTCAAAAGATTTTCGTTTTTCTTGCGCTTCCTTTTTTGATGCAACGTTGCAACTTAGCATTCAAAATAAAACTCAAAAAGAAAAAAAGAAAACGGGGGCTAAGGTGCCTTTCTTTAGCCAAGGCTCTTACAACTTTAATCCAAACATGCAAACTTGGAAAACGATTTTTACAGATGATCAGTAGTTTTAAGTAGGAAAAGGAATGGACAAATGATTTCTTCAAATGGCTATCAAACTGGTACTATGTAACAAATTAAGCTTTTTGAAATGGCTCCGAAAATGTGGAAAATAGCATCCAATTGGCGTTAAACAAGCTTTTTCCAACATTTACAGAAATTGCCCATCGGCTGGGAGTGAAGCAGTGATGCTATTCAAGTGCTTTAGGAACCGGTTCTTCAGAAAGTTTGTAAGAAATTACCGGTTCTCTGTAAAAAAGGACATCTTTCTGAGTTTTATCTTAAACGCTAAGTTGCGACATTGACCCCAAAAAAGGAGGCGCAAGAAAAATCTTGACTTACGTTGTACAGTAGCATGACAAAATCATCTCAATACAACATTTATTTTCAGTAGATAAAGACTGCTATGCTCACGCCACCTGGCTATTAAACAAGCATAACAAAACAGCAATTTTCTGTAAAGGCGGACGGCTAACTGGTGTAGCTCAAAAAGATTTCACTCTTTTGAGAGTGTTTGGTTACAATTTTGTGATGGCAAGGGCACTGCTGAAAGCGAAAAGCCGTTTAGAATAAAAAAAATAGGGTTTAACGTACAACCTACATGTGCAAACACGTAAGACTACAATTTTACCAAAGGGGAACCGGGTGGCTTGACTAGAGATGTAAATGTTGTTTTTTTTAATCTTGTTTTTTATTGAAAAAAACACAGCATCTAAAAAAACATGTTTTTTATTTTTGTAAACCAAAGAGTATAATAAAATTAAAAAAAACATGTTTTTTTTAAAAAAACACGGCCCCCCAAAAAACATGTTTTTTTTTGCTAAATGAAGGTTCTGCTGCATGTGTAGGTATAGCAGCGTAGTTTTACCACCGCACTAGGAGACAAAGGCCAAAAGATGACCAAAGCGTTGTGTCCTGCAATGCGTTATTATGTGCACATAACTATGATAAATCGTCAAGCTTCAAGATTATTAACTAAGTTATTAATTTTCCATCGATTCCATGGAGGGCACTCCACTGTTTTAATTGTAAGCAAACCAATCCTAGACAGTAAGTATTAATTTTTTTCCACGTATTTTAACACACCAATCATATTTCCTTCTCGTCAGAAGCTTTTCAGAGTCGTACAGACTTCCTCGGTAACGATCTCTTGTCTGATTTGAAATGCATTGAGCACTGAGCAGTATCGTAATTCGCAACAGAAGAGTTCAGCCAAAACAAGTTTTAACGAGAGAGTATGAAGTTGTCTTTACCGAAAATCAAAAATTCTGCAAGACCTAAAGCATGTTGAAACGCCAATCACAGCTTTCTAAATTATTGCTTCTTGCTCGAGCTCTATGGAAGTGTGAAGTTCATCATGTCAGATTATTATGCGTGCTGCGTGAATTTTTCTTTCTATATTGTAGCAGCACGAGTGAAGTGTTTCACTTCAAAAACTCTGAAGCATTAATAGTTGTTCTGCTTTCGCTTGGTCGTGAAGCTTTACGCACCGTGATACCCTTAAACAACACATCTATCAAACGAAGTTAATAGAACAAATTGAAAACAAAGCCTTTCTTGCCAGTGCGATAACAAAAACAGCTTAACATTTGCAAACATCGCAACGATCAACATCAGTTAGGCCTACTGCAACAACAATTTTCAATGCTGAGTACAGTATTAGAAAGAGAACGCATAGCACAATAGTACAAAATTATGAACAGTGTACTATGTAAATAAATGACAAACATTTCATAGAATTGCAGACGTTAATATAATTAGAAAACCTTTCGATGTTCAAAAATCAGAGGTGGAGTCCTGAAGGACGTTCTTGGCCTCGAGGACACATTTTGAAGTCCTTGGCCTCGAAACCTCAAGTCCTCGAAAATTGCCTTGTCCTCGGTTCGAGGACAGCACTATTTTTTGAACAGTTGAAATTTCGATGGAAAACGCCAAAAACCTCGCGGAAAATTTGCGAGCACCTTTTTTGTTTTCCTCAGTTGGAGCATAGGTGTAGCCAAGGGGAGGGGGGCATGGTGCCCGGCCCCCCTTGCAATTGAAATTTCACCAAAAACGCCTATTGTTTCTTCAGTTTCAGTTTCTTTTTAGCATTTTTCGCTTACAACAGTAACTAACAACAATATTGAAAACCACGGGCCCCCTCAATTCAATTGTTGCCAGCCAATTTAAGCGTATAACCCGAAAGAAATGGAGAATTTGTCCTAAAAGTTTCTATCTCAGGCCCACATCTAGCCTTTTTATGAACGTAATGCATTATTCAGAGCCGGATTTACCATAATATGGCGCAGTACCAGCTAGGGGTCCCGCGTTGAAATCGTAAGACTTGTTTTGGTCTTCACCTACACTTGGCAAAAAGATGTTGCGAAAATCTCCATAGTGCCTGGGGCCCAGCGCGATGCAAATCTGGTCCGGCATGGTTGGTTAGTAGACGTAATCATCTATTGTACCATTTTTCAATACCAATTCAGTAATTCACCTCCAACCTCGCAGTTTTTAGCCACAAAATACTTAAAAAAAAATTAGCTATGGAAAATGCTGATTGAACAAATCATTGAACATCAGTTGATGGGGCCTGGGCTCCCTGGCCAAACATGTACTCCTATAACTGGTTATTTTCATGACAAAACAAAAACCTCCAAGGAAAATCTTCGAGTGGATTATTATTTACTGCTGAAATGTTGCGAGAGACAATGCACCTTACTTCCCCCTACGTGGACCAAATCACGTACAATTAAAGTTTAACACCAAAATGCAAGATGTAAAACGTGTTTTGGACTTAAATTGCAAGGAAAAGAACAATTAAACAATTAAATTTTTTCAATTGGCTTTCAAATGTCAAAAATCTAGTGCTTTCAAATGGCTCTGAACACTTGCGAAATGTGATTCAATGGCATTAAAATAGCTTTTTTTCCCAAACCATTACAAAAAATCGCCCAGTGGCTGGGGGCTTCGCCCCCAGACCCCCCAAAGCCTCCGGAGGCTGGGGGCCCCGCCCCCAGACCACCGTCTGTGATACGTTTGAGTTACACTAGCTTTCTCAACACGTTTCCAGAGTTAGATATTTGCACTTTTCAACTGTTAGTTTTTGCCCTCTCCCTTTGCAAAATCCTGGTTACGAGCCAGCAGGTAACGATTTCAGATCTTCCGTCCTATGATATTTTTGTCCCACAAATATTTTTGTTTTGGAAAAATTTCGATGACGTCATTGCATGTGATTTGTGGTTTAGGCCTCCCCAATCAAAAATTCTGGCCACGCCAATGAATTGGAGATCGCCTGAAAGACTTTTTTGAAAACCTTTTTTTTGGAGAACACTTGGGGCTGTGTCGTTGGTCCTTGGCCTTGAGCATTCCTGTCCTTGGCCTCGAGAGGGTCTGTCCTCGGAAAGGCTGTCCTTGGCCTTGAATTTTTTTTGTGTCCTTGGCCTCGAGCCTTGTGTCCTCGACTCCACCTCAGTCAAAAATGTTTAAAATTTAAAGCTTTACTCCTACAACCTCAGTTTTTTTGAAACAAAACTTTATCTATAACATGCATATTTTGTATTATTTAGATTAGAATATTTCTAGTCCATCCCCAACATTATCTTTTTGTCTCTGGTATTTACTAAGCTATTGCCAGTCAGACTAGCTTTCGCTAAAAAAAATGTCCCCAAGTTACATTGGTGCTGCTAAGCACTGGTGGAAACTGGAAAGCAATCCTAAGTCTAAGTCATTCAGTTACCTTGGTGCAGCTAAGCGTTGGTGGAAAGCATTCGCAAGTATAAGCAATTCAGCAACATCTGCACCTTAACATTTTTTGCCACTATTTCACCATTGTTGTGATATTTTTGGTATTTCAAGCTGCACATGCAACGTACTTCAACAAGCTACGAAATAAAAACTGAGCTTTCTTTAGCAAGTTGGTGAATTAAAAGTTCAAACAGTTTTACAGCAAATGTCTTTTAGAAATTTTGAAAAACATACACTTGAAAGTTTTACCATACGCTTGAGATTTAACTTTCACGATCGATACTGTACGAACAGTTTACATTAATGAGTTCATTGGCTTTCAAAACAACACCGACTGCAGACTATTCGTCACTGCTGCTATCTATCTCGAGTGCATCTTCAGCAATTGGAACATGAACACTTTTTCTCCGATTCGCTGGTCATCGATGTCTGGGCGGCTTTACCTGAATGTATAGATTGCTGACCAGTAGTGCGCTGTATGTTTTGAGAAACAAATACAAGTTTTGATGCTCTGCCATTGGTCAGTCGGCTGCGTTTGGCAGTGTGAATGTTGCTGTAGCAGCTAAAAGATTGCTCTACAGCTGCAGTAGTCGATGGTAATTTTAAAAGTCTACCACCAATCTTACTCAATACTGGAGAAATTATTGCAATATTTTTCCACAAAAAAGGCATAGCATAGAACCAAACCTTTGCTGAATACAGAACGCAATCATGATGAATTTTTGATCAATCTACAGTCAGTAACTCACAAGAGGAAAAAGTTTCAGCACGGCCGCTTATAAATTCGATCGCTGCAACTTTTTCCTCATCGCAGAGCAGCATTCCATGCTCACGAGGATCCAAAAAATAGGCCGCCTTTTGAATGATTTTGATGCAAAATTCTTCTCTTTCAGCAAAAATGGTTGCAATCTTTTCTTGCTCTAGCAAAAAAAAAGGAACCGACTGAAGGTTGTTCCTGATATCACATCGAACGTTCGAGGAAAGTTTGTACCCTTCGGCCAAATTTTGAACGTCTGCTTCCAATTGAGTGATTGCTGAAGACAATGGTTTCAGTAAATTCACTACTGCTTCATTGACGTTCCAAAAATCATCATCTAAAATCGTCTTTTTCACTTCTTTCGCCAAGGTGCTTTTTTCTGATATTTCCGATACAGCAAGCTTTCCTAAGACTACCTTAGTTTTTTGTACACTCTCCAAACAAGTGACTACAGATCCCCACCTTGTCTTGACCGGCAATTTCAGAGTAACATTGACTTTTTCAACTTTCTGCATGCGTTTTAGTAAATGCACCACCATGTGATTGCTTTAAAATTCTTTGACAATTTGTTTGGCCTGATGTTTAACTTTCTTTAATGTCTCCAATTTCATTAGATCACCAAAAATTAAATTCATGCTATGAGCAGCACAGCCATAACAAGTTAGTTCCGAATACTTTTCCCCCAACAGTTTCCAAGATTTTTTCATATTCCTTGCATTATCTATTACCAAAGCTATAGACATTTTGCTGCATTCTTGTTTGACTTCGTCAATGACTCCTGAAACTGCCTCTGCTATATATTCTCCAGTATGGCTTTGCATCTCGGTATGAATCGATTTCCAAAAAACAGACTGAGGCACACTTAGCAAGAAGTTGAAAATTGGCTCATGTCAAATGTTGCTCCATCCGTCGCGCATTATTGCTACTGCATTACTTTCAGCAACTTTTATCCACATTTCTTCTCAAGTTTTTTCGTGCTCTGAAACTAGTAAGGGCTTTGACACTTCTTATATACTTGGCACTACGTAAGCTGGTCTGATAGCTTTAAAGAAAGCTTGCCAATGTGAATTTCCAATTATGCAAAATGGTGTGCCACTAGCATACATAGCACGCGCCAGCAATGCATTTAGTTTTTCTTGTTCGCTTGTGGACATTTTGTCAGCAAAGTGAACCAGTGTCGAGCGTGCATCTATTTGCTTCGGTTTCTTTGGAATTGGTTTTGTAGAACTTGTGGAAAAATCAAACAGCCAATTTTTAATTTCACTTGCTTCATCACTCTCGTTTTCTGTTGTGCTGGTGGTTAAAACATGTAATTTAGCTAGATATTTGTCTTTGACCAATTTAGGACTAGAAATGTATTTCTCAACATGAGTTTTCATTCTCGAACCATTTTTGACTACACTGTTTTGACAAAACTTACACTGTACTCTTGGAAGTTTGGTATCTGAAGTTGAGACATCTTCAAATAATTTGCTCACAGCAAGTTTCTTTCGACCAGGCATTTTAATTTCCAAACAACTGACTAGTTTTTAATTTAAGTAAAATTATGTGCATGATAAAAAATAAACAAGGGTAATGAAAACATTGCGGCTCTTGGATTTGAATTGAGAGCGTTCACGTAAACATGGTAATATTGAGAATAGACCTAATGTTGTCTGGGGTAGCTAATAACGTTTTAGAAATTTTTCCACAAGAGAAGAAAGAAAATTCACCCCAATAAAGAACTGCAAATTTGATGTTTTATAGCGATGGCTTGTAGTGGGTAATAGAGATGGAGTCGAGGACACAAGGCTCGAGGCCAAGGCCAAGGACACAAAAAAAAATCCAAGGCCAAGGCCGAAGAAGCCCTTCCGAGGACAGACCCTTTCGAGGCCAGGAACAGGAATGTTCGAGACCAAGGACCAAGGACACAGTCACAAGTGTTCTCCAAAAAAACAAAAAAGGTCTTCAAAATTTTTTTTCTGGCGATCTCCAAAAAAGAAAAACAAAAACGGTTTTCGCAGAATTTCCGCGAGGTTTCTGGTGTTTTCCTACATAATTTTAAAATCGAACAAATTCCTACTGTTGTAGAAATCGATGCAAATGCACATCACGCTATATGGGGATCTTCCGATATAAACCCTTGAGGAGATGATCTGCTGGCGTATTGTGTTAGTACAGACCTGGGGGCACATCACAGAAATTTCCTCGTTCGCTTTAATAACGAGTTTTTTTAAGAGGCACTAACGAACGAAATACTCGCTAAACGTAAGAGGTCATTTTTGCACGTGTGTGTAAAGCCTTGCGAAATCCGTTACGTCATTCTTTCTCGCTAAATTTCTTCGAGCGATTTCGGAAAGCAGTTCGAGTAAAAAAACGTCACATTTTCCTCGCCAACTTAAAGAGGATCTTGAAGCACTCTTAAAGCGTGCGAGAAATCTTTTTGGTTCAGAAATTTAATGGCGAAATGTTGAAAACTTCTAGCTCATGCGAATTTTTGCTGAAAATTAATTCAAATTGTCGCCATGTTTGCTAATAGACTGCTAAAAAAAAGTGAATTGCATTGAGAACCATTTCCTGTTTCGATTGATAAAAAAATGCAAAGTAGTGCAAGTTGACAAAAATAGTAACACACTCCTTTTATAAGAACGATTTTCTAAAACACGAGGCTCATTTTTGCTCAAAATTTAGGAACAAATTAAAAACACTGCCAGCCTCGGCAGCAAAACAAACCAAAAACAAACCAAAAAAAAATTCAAACAAATCAAAGAAACTAAATTTCGTGCTGATTCAAAACGATAAAATTTCAGCGATTTTCTTGTGTTTGCAAGCAAAATTGCAACTATTCAAGATTATAAAGCTCTGTTGCTCTGCGCAAGCAATTGAGAAATTTTTTCGGCAGTTGTTCAACTTGAAAAAAGCTTGCTTTTTTGCTTTTGCAATTTTACGTTGCTGCAAAAGCAAGAAAAAAGCCTTCACTTAAGTCTTAAGCCGCATTTACACGGGCGACTTTTTTGCATGCAATTTTTTGATAAAAATGGATGTGGCAAAGTTGCATCTATTCAATAATGGTTCTTATTGTGATGAAAGTTATCTTACTGCTGAAAATGACTGTCTCAAGTTGTTTCCATTCCGATTGTGATATTCTAAACCTTTTTAAAACAAAATCGGAACTGATCTCACTGCGATTTTTTATCGCAGCACCGATTCTCTTCTAAAGTTTTCAATTATAATAATATTGGTATGAAACCAACTACTTCCATCATTAAGGTCCCAATTATCATGATCAAAACCGCCGTTGAGTAAATGCAACTCTGCCATACCCATTTTTATCAAAAAATCGCACGCAAAAAAGTCGCCCGTGTAAATGCGGCTTAAAGCAGACAGAGCTACAGGAATTAAACATTGTTTCAAACATGCCCACTGAAATTGACATCGATGCTCTCAAAATTTTTACAAAATCAAGAACAAATGAGACTGAATATTGGTAAAAAATTAAAAACAGCCAGTCTAAACTCAAGATTTACCGGTTCTAAAAAGGAAGAGTGTACTTCGACTTGCTCACTTTTGAAAAATTTTGAAACCTTAAGACCTAAAATTACTGTTAACATATGAGTTTACCCACCAACAACCTCAAGGGCGCTTTACTTCATTTAAAAAATTATAGTATGGAAAAAGTTGCTCTTATTTTACATTGATCCAAAAATATAATTAACTTGTGTCGTTCATTTACTAATTATTATCAGTTGAAGAATTTGCTAGCATAGAATAATCACGCATAGATTAAAGTATCTTTTTCCATAACAATGCAGTACATACAATACGCTTGAACGCATTATTTTGAAGTAGAAATGCATCTGACGTCACAATGGGGTATTCATTACGTACTAACACAAGTTACAAACATCTCGCAAAGCAATTCGAGCGAACTGTTTTAACGTGTGTTGGGCGAGACGGCTCAGAAATGGCAGTTAGTCTACGAAGATTTTTTGCTCTCAAGCGCTTTTTAGCGAGCGAGAATGGCCTTTACGAGCTCGTTAGCACGTTCTATCATGTCGCCCCTGAATTTCTGTAATGTAGGTGATAAACCTACATTCAGAACTAAAACGCGTGTAGAGGTTCCAGACTTAACCTTAGTGAACCGGTGTGCATGGAACCGAGTGGTTGGCTGGCATGTTAGCAACGTGCCATCATTCTCGGATCACTTGTATATTAGGTTCCAGGTTAAAAGCAGAATCCAAAACCAGGCTAAAATGTTTCGAAATGTTCGTCGCACGTGCTGGAACAAGTATGTTGACGAACTCGAACAAAAATTAGATGAACAAATTTTACCACCAGTACCAGGGGCTTCCTCAAAAGACGACTTTGATGTGCTGGCAAACAAGGTTCATTCAGTAATAACTAAATCATATGAAGCTGTTTGTCCTACGCGAAAGTCGCTTCGTAAAAAAGATAACATTTGGTGGAATTCTGAGCTAGCAAGCCTTCAAAAAGACGCTCACCAAACTTGGAGAAAAGCCATTAAAATAAAGCAAGAAAAAGATTGTCAGGTTCAAAAAGGTCGCCCTAGCCTATTTCATAAAAGCTGTCAGAAGAGCAAAGCGCAATTCGTGGTGTAGCTTTGTAGAAAAAGCATGAATAGTCAAACACCAACGGCTCGGCTGGTTAAGATTATTCGAAGAAATGAAACGGTGCGTGTTAGCAACGCAATTAAACACAACGAGAATTCACGAAGTCTCCACTAGAAACTCTAAACTATCAGCTCGATATCTTATCACCGGGTAGCCAGCAGATAGAAAATCATGCATTCGGATACGATTTAGTGGACAATCCATTCATGAGACCTGAAGACACTAAAAGGATTGCAAATATATGTTCATTCGAGCGTATGGAAGCAGCTATTAACAAATTTCATTTTTCAAGCATGCCTAAGACACAGATATGTGCCATCGGCACGGAATGAAGGCACAGGTATATTTCTGCCCAAATACGGAAAGGAAAGCTATTATGAAGCTAAATCCTTTCGTATGATCACTTTAACTTCTTTCCAACCATCTGAAATGGTTGGAAAGATTAACGCTGTATCATATTGATGAAGATAATAACGTGCAAGCAAAGCTTTCTGCATCGCAGAACGGATTTCGCGCAGGTATTGTTTCTACGGAAACTGCTTTGCATGAATTTGTGCGCCGTGTAGAGCATTGACTTGTCAGCAAAAAGCCTACTCGGCTGCAAATGCCAGCTAACCAAATAAAGAAACCAAAGCTATTGGAGAGAAATTTCGGATGTCAAATAATGGATAAAAAGAATGCTATCACATCTGAAAGCGTTCTAAATCAGAACACTGTCAAGGTTTACACTGATGGCTCGAAACTACATGAGAGAGTAGGTGCGGGTTTTTATGCAGAATACCCAAACAACTCCCTAAAATTTTTTTCACCATGGAATACTTAGCACTGTGTTCCAGGCAGAAGTCTTAGCTATTTCAGAAGTAGCAAAGAACCTGCTTCTGGAAAAACTGCACAATCAAAGTATTTTTGTACTGGTGGATAGCCAGGCAGCTATCAAACCACTCATAAAGTGCACTGTAACATTTATTACAGTGCTCAACTGCATTAGAAACCTAAATCAGTTAGGTAAACAAAACCACGTCAGTATTTCCTGGATTACTGGTCATGCAAGGGTACATGGTAACGAAGAGGCAGACTATCTAGCCAAATAAGGATCTAAATCAAAAATGCATGGTCCTGAACTTTTATTTACTTTCCCGTATGCCAGTCGTGTTAGCAAGGTTAAGTATTGGTCCACAGATAGATGGAAATCTATGTGAAATAAACGGAAAGACTGCTTGAGGATGAAGGAGTCTGTAGGTTGGACGTCCTCACGACTAAGAATATGTCTCCTTAAACTTAAGAGACCTCAATTAAATAGAGTAGTGCAAGTTTTAACTGGGCGTTGCAATCTACAGCAACACAAAAAAACTACAGGTCTTGCTGAGTCTTCTATGTGTCCAAAATGTAGCCTAGAGGATGAAACACCAAATTATCATGTTGGCAATTGCAAGCGTTACCAAGATAGTTGCGTTAAATATTTTGGAATCACCAAAACCACTGTTCACGATGTGGCAACGAAATGTAACATGAACAAACTGGCCACGTACTTAGTGGAAGCTGGAAGGCTTTCTGAGTTCAACCACTAAGCCAAACAACACTACAGCAACGTAGCAGCTACAGTTGAAATGGGCCCAAATGAGGCCTACGCAATGTGTAGGTGAACTTTACCTAACGGTAGCAGATCCGCTTGCACCGCTGCCCATTAAGCCTTATCAGTACTTCTGAAAACACGTACGTTGTTGCACTTCTGTCGACATTTTGTCGACGTAGTGTAAAGTTGTCTTCCTAGCGTAAGCATTGCAGATTTGTGCTTGCAAATGGTGTATTGAAAATGAAAAAAACAATGACCCTGAAAGAAAGTATAAATAACTCAGCAGACGGTAGATAAAAGAAGACGAAAAAAATTCAAACAATCGGTCGCACATCCAGTTCTCTCACAAAATTCACATTTGTATGTTTTAACAATTTTTCTGAGTTGTGGACACACACCTCTGCCACAATCATCACATTGTGATCGGGTTTGTTTCTTGCATACTCTGCATTTTGCTTGATGGCTAGATACAGTGGGACGAGGGGTAACGTTGGATTCGGTTGGGATGGAAAAGCCAACCTGAGTAGCTGCTTCTCTAACACTGCACTTTTGTTTTAGAAGCCTCGGACAATTCTCAACAGCAAATTTTGCTAAGTAAAAACTTAGGTTTTTCAGAAAGCATTTCTTTGACTTGGGGTATCTTACACATTTTTTCATCAAGATATAGGCATTATTGGCAGCAGCGTCAACCATGTTGTACAAAAACAACAGTCGCCATCTTACAGTTTTTCGTCGGCATGAAAATTCCTCTAAATTTTTGTCAAACATATCGACGCCACCTTTTCTTTGATTATAGTCCAAACTCATGAGAGGTTTTTTTACACTCATCAGTAGTAACAGAATTTTCTGTGTGAGTTGAACGCAGGAGCATTACGGGTTTTTTGTTTCTTTTTAGCTTGGTACGCAACCAAGCACTCCCATTTTCATGGTTATACAAAAACATGGACTAGTATAGCTTCATCCTGGTATTCAAAGTTGTAGGGATCACTCTGCAATGTGCTCTTATAGTTCCGAGTAATGTTAAACTTTTTTCAAGTACTAGTTTTGCAAGATTATAACTTGTAAAAAAATTATCCGTGCACACATCCCTTCCTGTTCCGTAATAGGACTCAAGCAATTTAAGCACAATATTTGGGCCTAAATTTCTATGAGCTTGATCTCCTTCTTACCACCACAAGCAATTACATTGACAGCATACCCGGTGCTTGATTCACAAGCCCAGAAAATTTTCAGTCCATACATACGAGGCTTGGATGGCATCTACATTCGCCCAGGAATTCGACCTCTGCATCCTACCAACTGCTCGTCTACTGTTGTGCAATCGTCAGGAACGTAAGATAGTCTGACATTTTCAAGAAAAATATTCCGTATTTCCGACACTGCAGCAAACTTGTCATCAACTTTTCTTTGCTCCCGAGTGTGCCAATTATCAAAACGAATGCACCTAAGAAAGCATTTGAACCGGTTCAACGACATAACTGCTCTATAAAAAGGTTTGCCATTTCCAATTAGCCAGAGGTTTTCTAATTCTGTGAAATTGTCTCTGTCACTGCCGGCTCTGAGAAATATAGCTAACCCAGCTTGAAATTCATCCATTGAAAAGTCATGGTAGTTTTGCGGTTTAGGAAGAGTACGGCGAAGCTCCCGAATCTTTCGATTTGAGTACCTGAGAACAGTTTGCTGTATATCTTTCGTGAGCATTCGCTTAAAACTTTCACTTTCAGTTTGTGGTCTACCTTACTACCTTTAGCTCTCGGTTGCTGTGTGAGGATATTTCTGCGTCTTCTTCAATTTGGGATCTGCTGAGCATAGGCGTAGCCAGAATTTTTGATTGGGGAGGGGCCCAAACCACAAATCACATGCAATGACGTCATCCGAAATTTTCAAAAAAAGAACTTTTTGTAGGGAATGGAAGATATCGTGGAATGGAAGATCTGAAGCCGTAGCCTGATGGCACTTCACCAGGATTTTGGTAAAAGGAGAGGGCAAAAACTAACAGTTAAAAAGTGCAAATGTCTAACTTAGGAGACGTGTGTGAGTAAGCTAGTGTACTCAAACGTTTCACAAACGGGGGTCTGGGGGCGGAGCCTCCAGACGCCGGTGGCTATGGAGGTCTGGGGGCAAAGCCCCTGGCCCGCTGAGCGATTTTTGTTAGTTTTTGGAAAAAAAAAGCTATTTAAATCCCATTGGATCGCATTTCGCACGAGTTCATAGTCATTTCAAAGGACTAGATTTTTAACATTTCAAAGCCAATCGAAAAGTGCTTTCTGGCTGTTTTCTCTTCGAAATGTTTGAACGAATTTAGTCAGGGAGCACTTTGATTAAAAAACTTCCGGGTTGTTTGGTGCTTCCTGACCTGATTATTAGGCTTATTGTGCGATATCTTTATTGTATTATCAATCAGGCGAAACAATAAATGAATATTGAATTGAATATTGAATTGAAAAAATTTAATTGTTCAATCCTCCTTTTGCAATTAAATCCCAAAACACGTTTAGAATCTTGCAATATGGTGTAAAATTTTAATTGTAACTGATTTGGTTCATAGAGGAAGTAAGGCACATTGCCTTCTGCAATACTTTAGCAGTAAATAATAATCCACTCGAACATTTTTCTTAGAGATTTTTGTTTGGTCATGAAGTTTACCAGTTATAGGAGTATATGTACGGCCAAAGGCCAAGGCCCCTTCATTTGAAATTCAGTAATTTGTTCAATGAGCATTTTCCCTAGCTATTTTTTTAAAAGTATTTTGTGCGTAAAAACTGGCGAGGCGGAGGTGAATCGTTATTGAAAAATGGTACAATAGATAGTTACGCTTACTAAACATGTTATTCCCGGGCCGGATTTACATTGCGCGGGGCTCCTGGCACTTATGGGATTTTTGCAACATCTTCCTGCGAAATATAAATGAAGACCAAAAAAAGTCCTACAATCTGAGGGCAGTGCCCTGGCACTGAGCCATATGGCAAATACGGCGCTGGTTATTGCATTACGCTCATAAAAAGTTTAGATGAGGGCCTGAGGTAGCTATTTTTAGGATAAAAACCCTTGGTTTCACCCTGGTTATACGTTTAAATTGGTGGGAAAAAATTGAAATAAGGGGGTGCGTCGGGCCCCCTGGTCGTCGATATTATTTATTGTTAATTACTGTTGTAAGCGGGTACTGTTGAACGCAAAGATGCTAAAAGAAACTGAAAATGAAGAAACAAGGCTTTTTTGACAAATTTTTGCCATTGGTGGCATTTTGATTGAGGGGGCCCGGGTTCCCTAGGCCACCCCTGGCTACGCCAAAGATTTTGAGACAAGATCGCGCCCCTAAGTTCTTTCATAAAAAAAAACATTTAAATCAAAATTAAAATAACTTATTTTCCAAAAGTGGAGGACTTGAGTCAAGTCACTGAACAGTTTTTTTGAAACGTCCAAGAACTGCATGACATCATTATAACGTGGACATGTGGTCGTCATTATTATTACGTACTTTTGTACGCGTAAATTCTAACTTAAAGTTCAATTCCTTGACAAGGACAACATACTGGCTATGCTCTCATTATATTTATCATTGGTAGTATTTCAATTGGGGGGTTTGCATAACCGCCTGTGTTATAGCATTAAATTCACAATAACGTTAAACGAGGGCCTGGGGTGGCAACTTTTAGGACAAAGCTCTTAGATTTCTCACAGGTTTTGTATATAAATTGTTAAAAATTTGAATTAAGAGGCCCCTGGCCCGGGAACCTTGGTCGTCAGTCAGGGGCCCTGGGGCTCCCTGGTTGCCAGTTAGAGGCCCCGGGGCCCCCTGGTTGTCGGTTAGGAGCCCCGAGCCCACTGGTCTTTAGTTAGGGGAATTTGAGCTCCCTGGTTGTGAGTTAGGGGCCCCAGGGCCCCTGGTTGTTGGTTAGGGGCTCTGGGGCTTCCTGGTTGTCAGTTAAGGACTCCGGGGCCCCCTGGTCATCAGTTAAAGGCTCCGGAGCCCCCTAGTTTTTGGTTAGGGGCGACAGGGCCCCCAGGTTGTTAAGTAGCATGCCCCTGGTCGTAAGTTAAGGGGCGCCCTGGTTGTCGATTAAAGGCCCCCTGGTTGTTTAATCAGTTAATGACCCCGAGGCCCCCTGGTTGTTGGTTAGGAGCCCCTCGTCGTCAGTTAGGGGGGCCCCGGGGCGCCCTGGTTGTTGGTTAGGGGCCCTGGGGCGCCCTGATTGTCGGTTAGGGGCCCCGCGGTGCCCTGATTGTCGGTTAGGGGCTCCAGGGCCCCCTGGTTGTTTAATCAGTTAATGGCCCCGAAGCCCCCTAGTTGTCAGTTAATAGACCCCTCGGGGCCCCTAGTTGTTGATTAGAGGCCTCGGTGCCCCTTGGTCGTTAGTTATTGGGGCCCCTAGGTCGTCAGTTATTGCCTTCCTGGTTTTCAGTAAAGGGTTGCGGGTCCCTCTGGTTGTCGGTTAGGGGCCTAGGGCCCCCTAGTTGTTAGTAGGGGCGCCCTGGTTGTTACTTAGGGGCTCGGGACTCCCTTGTCGTCATTAATATTATTGTTAATTATTGTTATGTGCGTAATTACTGAAAAAAAAACTGCAACTAAACATCGCTAGGCTATGTTCTCATACTTTTTTTATCGTTTGTGGTATTTTGATTGGGGGGGCGGGCCCCCTGGCCCCAGCCTGGCTACGCCTATGCTGCTGAGATGTATAAGTAATACTGCTTCCACTTTGAATATAATCAAAAATATGCTGTTCTTCATCACTTTGAATAGCAAGTGCGCTTTCATCAATGGAGGCTTCTTCATCATCAGTACAATCATCATCTCTAGCTTCAAACGCTTCTATTAGTCCGGTAGAAATACGACAAAATACATGCAAACCCGGAAAAAATTTCTAATAAGCTGAAATTTGGCACGATCACTCAGGACCATGTCCTGAGCCACCAAAAAAAATGGGACTTCCCCCTTTTTCGGCCCTTAAAGTCTGCCATCTAGTGTCAAAGAGTCTTTACTTTCCAACAGCCAATCCAAAAGTTATGGAAGAGCCAAATTTTGAATCGTAATCGATTTTTCAGTGCAAGTATAAACAAATTTATTTTAAAATTGATGACGTCGATTTTGGTGACGTCATTGCCAAATTTTATGTTTTGGAAAAATGAAATATTCTGCATTGATGACTCAAATTGTGAATGAGAGTTAGCTGTTCGGCTCCTAACCAAAAATTGCTTAAATCAAAGTGATGGCGTCGCAAACGTTTTTGATGGCGTCATCTGTCAATAGTTTTGATCATAAATTAGAAAAAGAGTGTTTGACCTAACGAAACATTACACCACTTTGAGAATATCAGGATCATCATCATTTTGAGGTTCTAAGGCATCTTCGAGTCCTTAGCCGAGGACTTTCATCGTCGTCCTATACGCAATGGTTCTAAAAATAATAACTAGCAAAATTATATATCAATTAATACGAAGTGCCGCAACTAGAACGTTGTTCTTAGGGGGCAAAATTTGTTTCGGGGGGCCCAAAATTTTTAGGTTGGTCTACTTTTCTCCGAGTTCTCTGTTGATCTCAGCGTTCTACTTATCTCCTAGTTTTCTGTCGGTTTGCCCTCCCAAAAAAGCCACTGTCTTGAAACTGCCGCAAGGGAAAGGGGAGTTTGTGTGGGCATGCTGGGCATTTTAGGGGGGTGGAATTTTTGTTTAAGGGGGCGCCGCCCCCTTTTGTCCCCCGTAGTTGCGGCCCTGTTAATACGAATATGTCCCGAGCACGATAATATATCTGGTAGGAACAGAAATTTTGCCGTTTTCAAATGTCTGACAGCATTATTATCTTACGCAAAATCTTTGTTAGTGTATTTCTACAATCTGTGGTACTAAATCTATTATACAGTAGAATAGGCCTGGCATCTGAACTAAACTTATCTAATCAATTAGAACAACATTTGAACAAACTTATCGGATTAATCTAAAATACTACCTGATCAAAAACTTATCTAATCAACCAAGATTCTTGAATTAACATCTGAACAAAATTTATTTAGTTAATCTACAATAACCACGCTAATATTTGACAATTTGCAGCCTTAAAAATTTTTTTATCTTTGCCAATGCTTGCATTTTAAACTAAAATTGCAGATTAACTTTAACTGCGTGAGGGAACTTTTGGATGAATATTTATGGCTTTCTTGCTTTAACTGCAAAATGCATTATTTTATTTTAATCCCACATTAGGAGGTTTAAGTTTTACTGCTTGACTACTACCACCGGGCGGCAAGAAATAAAAAAAGGGCAAGGACAAAATTTTTTGTTGTGATTAAGGCATGAGCAAATCGAAAAGTTTTTATTTAGGCAAGTTGTATCAAACTTCTGTACAAAAGTTAAGCGATAACAGGTTGAAGTTCTGCCATCCTTCATACCGCAGACGCATAAAACAATAACTAGACAAAAAAAATAATAATTAAAGTAGTTTTACTATTTTCCTTTATTTAACGATGCAACAGCGGATACAAAAAAAACGCATTTTTTCACTTAGGCCCTGCGAGAAAATTGCAGATTGCCGTTGTTATTCAAGCAAGCTTGGATAATAAAATTTCAATTTTCGAGTAATTATAATTACATTTCATTCATCAAGTTGCCTTGGCCAGGAGACAGCGAAGTGACCTTTCGGTCTTCGAGCCAAGCTGCCACCTGTTACCAACAGTTTATTGTAACAAATTAAGAACAAATGAAATGCACAGTTCGCAAAAACATACGAACAACTCCCGCCTACACCTGAAAATGATTGGTTTTTGAAAAAATAAGTGTTCCCTATTATAATTTATGTTAATTGACAGTTGACACCAATTACAACATACTGCTTGCTATTTTCAACCAACGAAAAAAAAATGCGCTGTATTGTGCTTGCCCATATAAAGTTTGGTTTAATTAATTACTGTACTCACTGTTGTTATTGTCGTTGGTAGGATATAGGGATCTAAGCATTAAGCAAAAATAACGCGATAGCAACCGACCAATTCCTTGTACGGTTGTCTCCATCTGTTACAGAATGAGCTGTAACTAGTGGTTGCAGGTGTCCTGGAAGGAGCTTCCAGGACTTCACCGCTCCGACTCTGACAATACTTCAACAAAAAAGAACTTAATCAAAATTTATTGGGTAATTAACTCAAATCAGCGCGGCAAAAAGCAATCAAAAGTATCCCGGAAAAGTAAAATAAAACAGAAATACCGCGAAGTCTTCTCTTGTAAAAAAATACGTCCAACCGCCAGATAACAAATATCCAAATGAACAACATGTAGTTCGGTGCTATAACGTAATTAGCAACCGTGCAAAAACGTGAAAAAATGATTTTCTAAAACTGCGAAAAAACAAAGCAAAGTAAAGTGCGCAGAAGCTGCAGGCAAACGCTTTTTTTTGGTTGCTGCAGAAAATAGGAAATATAAATGTGTTCGAGGCCCAACAACGACAGATAATTAAAATAAAAAAGCTCGGTGCGATAACATAAGCGGCCCCTTGAAACAGAAACATAAAGAAGTTTCAACAAAACATGAACAAGTGAAAGCACCGAAAAAGGAAAACTTCCAAATACAAAAATCATGAGTGGACAAATAAGGCAATAATAACAAAGCAATAAATGCGGGTGAAAACGATCAAATAGTAAACACAATCTGGCGGAAAGAGGAACGGTAGTATAATTAAAATAAAATAACAGTTGTTATTACGGCGTTACATTAATAAGCTGGCGAGTATGAACGATAAAATAAAAGTACGACATACGAACAAAACAACACGATAAAACACACTACACAGGAGCGATTTTTGACAAGTCCCGAAGAACATACTCTATCCTTCCAGGGTCCCCAACCGTGTTCTTAGCCAGGACAGCCACAGTAGCCCGGCGAATAATTTCCTTGCTCCTACGTATGTGTGGATGAAGGGAGTGGATCCGTCCCAAACGGTAAGCACCCCTGTAAGTTACGTCTTCCGCATCGCCCACAAGAACTAATTGTCCCACAGTTAAGTTTTTTTGTAGGACCCTCCATTTGTTTCGTCCCTGTAAAGAGGGAAGATAGGACTGCATCCACCCAAGCCAAAAACGATGGGCCAAGTTAGAATTGTACAAATAATCCCTACGAAGATCCCCTGTGTCGTGACACTCACCCAAGGGCGTGTTCGGTGCCAGCTCTTGCCCCAAAAAGGATGAGGGAAAAATTGGAGCCAAGTCATTAGGTTGATCACTTAACGTGGTTAAAGGACGGTCGTTTACTATACGTACTGCATCCGAGAAAAAGGTTTGCAATTCGATGAGAGAAGGCATGCGTCGTGTATTTTGCAAAACGCGAAGTAGAGCCGTCTTAAATAATTTAACCATGCTCTCCCAGCTACCTCCTTGACTGGGCGCATAGGGAGGGATCTTACGCCAAATAATGTTAGATTTACGCATGGCATTATGAAACTCCGTAGAACTGAGTAATTTAGGCAAATGATCGGAAGCAGCACAGAAGGTAGAAGCGTTATCTGAATAAATTGTATCAACCGCTCCGCGCAAATTAGTAAATCTAGTAAAGGCCAAAAAAAAATTGTTTCAGTCGAGACTAGTTACCAACTCGACGTGAATACAGCGGGTACACATGCAAACGAATAACAAACCCCACGCTTTGCATTCACTACGGTTTTGTCTGTAGCGAACAGGGCCCAAATAGTCCAATCCGCAGTATTTAAACGGTTTGTTGCATGCAGTAAGCCTGCAAACAGGCAAATCTGCCATTAATTGTCTTATCGGTTTTGATTTATAAAGACAGCAGCTAGCACATTCCGCAATATAATGTTTTACGCTCGAAATTCCGTGGATTAGCCAGAAGCGTTGGCGGGTTTTCATAAGCGTGTAGGAAGGGCCTGCATGTCCTGCATTCTCATGCGCGTCGAGGACAATCAAGCGCGTCAAGGCATGCCTGCCAGGTAAAATTATAGGATGCTTTGCATCGATAGGAAGCTCAGCATTTTCCAAACGTCCATCGATGCGAAAGAGAGAGTCTTGACCGACGCAAGGCCGTAAATTTCTTAACGTTTTAGGTTCATTAATCCGTCTTGTACTCTCCGGGTCGCAACGCTTTTCATTAAGACGTCGCAAAATAGCGTCGAAACCATCAGGCGAGCCCCTGCGCAGCGAATCAACTGCGGCCCCGAAGCATCGCCCCTGCACATACTTCACAGTCTTGACAAGCGCGTGATCTAAATATGTAGCGTTTAAGTCCGGTTTTTGAAAGTTTATCTTTTTGAATTTTGCTACGACAAACTCCGCGAAAGCCATAAGATAAGCAAGACGTTTTTTCAACGTATACAGATCTCGTGACGTGGCAATGAGCTTATCCAACCCGCACTCGCCCTCCTCTTCAACAGACAAACCACTCACAACACTCACACGAACGACAGCGCTCGAGTCGGAGGTCTGAACATCAACCCGTTCCTGCAACAGGCAACCAGGTCCCTCCAACCACAAACGTACAAAGTCTGGGTTCCTGCAAGCAGCACTACGAGTACCAACATCGGCCGGGTTCTGCGTGGTATGAATGTAGTTCCACGCCGTAGCAGGAGCAACTCGAACTATCTTATCCACCCGACGTTTCACAAAGCGAGCGAGATGCAGATCCGCATTAGTAATCCAGCCAAGGACTACCCGAGAATCAGTCCAAAAATGTAAAGAACAATTAAAATGACGAAAAGACTCTTTAGCCTGTAACATTAGATCGCTGCACAATTTCGCAGCTTCCAGTTCCTTTCTAGAAATTATCCAATTTGCCTGTTGTTTTAAAACCACTCTAGATTTTCCTAGAACAAAACTTACAGAGGGTTTATCATTAACCAAACATCGAAGATAAATTACACAAGAAAAGGCCGAGTCAGAAGCGTCACAAAAACCATGCAATTGAAACTTAGCCACAGCAAAATCAAATTCAAGATCAGGTAAACAATTCCGAGGTATAGAAAAATCATTTATTAGACTTAAAGTACCTAACCACTTTTTCCAAGAATCTTGAATGTCGACAGAGAGAGTCTCGTCCCAATCAACACCCGAAGTAGCTACCTTTTGCAATATCAATTTACCCCAAAGCAGGTAAGGTGAGGCCATGCCTAGAGGATCAAACTGGCTAGCAAGTTGACTAGACATTTCTCGCCTGGTAGCAGCGTTGGAAAATTCCTTGATAGTAACACGAAATTTATCATTTTCAGGATCCCAGGTTAAGCCTAGTGTCTTAGAATCGGGGAGGGGATCAGACCCAAGATCAACCTCAGTAACACCTGTCGCCAAATCACATTGAGGCACACAAGACAAAATTTCTTTAGCATGACAGTTAGCCACCCATTTTCGTAGTTTAAACCCACGACTACTAAATAGGTCAAGTCCTTCTTTAACAATCAGTTTAAGATTTTCCAACGAATTGTTGGCAAGCAATACGTCATCCATGTAACGATTATATTCTACAGCATTCAAAGTTAACAAAGAAGCATTAACAGGGTTTTCCTCTATTAAGCGTTTAATAGCAAGTAAAGCAACAAAAGGACTGGAGTTTATCCCCCAGACGTGTCTTGTAAAACGGTAAACTTGAACATCACCAGTTTTTACATCATTATCCTTAAACCAAATTAATCGAAAAAGGTTTCGCTGACTAGGAGGAATTTGAACTTGGAAAAAACATTCGCTTAAATCGGCCACGCAGGCAAATTTACCAAGACGAAACCGAGTCAAAACCTCAACTAGATTATTCAATAAATTTTCACCAGCGAAAACAGCTTGATTCAATGACATACCTTGAACTGCAGCCGCACCATCGTATACCACTCTGGGTTTAGCAGACTTTGTCACAAAAAAGGGCAAATACCACGTAGGTTCAACACAAGATGACAAATCCTCAATAGGTTCAATCCATTTCTTACAAATCAACTCAGAAAAGGTGTCAACAAGTGTTTGTTGCAGCTGAGAATTACGCAACGCGGTTTTACGCAGTGACAAGGTTCTATTTAATGCGTTCTCGTAATTGTTAGGTAACGTTTGAAGTTTTTCCAAGTTAAAGGGTACCGGAATTTCGTACCTGGCGTCTTTCACCTTGATATCAGATTCAATCAGTTTATGAGCAAGCTCATCGTTCCTCGATGGCTGTATCATTTCGTCCTGAAGCTCATATTCGCGGATTGACTGTTTTAACGCAACATTTTCTTTCTTTAGTTTAGCACATTCGCAGTTAGCATTTACCGGCGAACAGACATTAATCCGCATAGCGGACAAGCAATTTGAAGAATTTAAGCGACCACACACTCTGCCCCCACTAGCAATGGGCCCCAGTCGCGTGAAGACATAATTCGGCTCCTCCGGATCCATGCCTTCGCGCTCCTCAAGGACAGTCAACAAAGATTTGTCTGACTGACCAATCAGAACATCAACACGTCTCCGACCCGGTGCAACCGGAATATGAACCCCTTCGAAGTGTTCCAGCGTAGTAGTGTCCACAGCATGTGGCAGAGTATGGGCATCGTCCGAAAATTGAGGAACAACCAGAGCATCTTTAACATTGAACTCTTCACCATTATAAAGAGATTGAAGTTTAAAGTTAGTGCGACCCTCAACAGGTACAGTTTTATCACCAAGGGTGCGAATAGTTATCGAAGGTTCAGGAACGGTCTCTAAACCAAGTTCAGTTTTCAAGTTATCAGAAATAAGTGTCACTTGAGAACCCGTGTCATGTTGGGCATAGACAAGAGACGACCTGCCCGAAGTGGGGTTAACAATTTTAACAGCGCTAGTACGAAGCAGGATCACACGTTTGTCCGAAGAGTTTGCTTTCAAAACAACTCTTTCATTACGTTCATTTTGCGTAGTTTCATTTTTAGAGCCAGGTTCATCGCTGCTTTTATCCGCGGCCCCAGTGTTTGGAGAAATAAAGCATTCGTGCAACGCGGTTGCATGTTTATTTTGAGAGCGCGGTCCGCATTTACGACATTTAGTAGAGCGGGGACAATTACGCACTATATGATCTAAAGATAGGCAGTTTAAGCACCGCTTGGCTTCGATAACCGTTTGGCGTCTACTTTTAGGTTAAAGGTCATTAAAAATTTCACAATCCATTAAAAAATGCTTGGAGTCCGGTTTGGAGCACACGAAGCATATAGGCGGCGGTTTAGGTTTATCATTAGCGCCATATGAGGGCTTAGAAGCACTAGTTTTACGTGAACTGGTTCTGGGAGTATCAGAAGTGGTCCCAGTAGAGCTCCGGTCCCGGTCTCGATTATCCACTTTAATGCCCACCTGACGCACTCGGAAATCCTTAGAACCGGTCCCGGAATCACGTGGCCCCTCCTTTTCCTCCTGTTTAAAGAAAGCCTGTGCATATTCTGAGGCCATCATAGCAATCTCATGAAGAATAAATTTACGTAGGGACTCAAACCCAGGTTGACTCATATCCAATCCCAATTTGTCAAGATAGTCCAGGTACCTACGTTTTAAAATGATGGGCAAACGACCCGCTGTATCTAGCAGGAGTTGGCCAGAAAGCATTCCCGGTTCGTCATGGGCGTAAGCAAAAACTTCGAGGGTATTTAAATCATCATTAAACATCTTCAGTGACGCCGAGTTAAACGTAACTTTAGGGCCGTGACGCACGGCTTTAACTTTAGGTTCCGAAGTAAATCCAGCCGTAACTCCGTATCTTTGCCACAAACGGCTTAAAGCCTTTTCGATACGCTCCGAGGTAGACATGCTTTTCATAGGTGCACAGAACAAGTTAACCATCTCACGTGGTTGTCCAACGCAAGATGCTCGCAACACCTCGAGTTTACGTTCCTCAAAGGGACTCTCCTCCATAAGCCGTCGAATTTGGTTTTCGTAAAAAACGAAAGCAATATTGTTACCGTCATAAGCAATTTGCGAAGCAAGCGTAATGTACTCGTTCCTGCCTTGACGATCAAGATAGGTGAGCAAATTAACATCTTGGTTATCAATTGAAAGCGTTTGTTTGGCCCGATTGCAAGTTTGAAATTGGAAAGGTGCACTAGTTTCACGGTCAGCGTTTCCAGGAGCCGATTCTGGCACCTTCGCAACTCCGCGATTAGGATACTTAGTTTCTTGCACAATTCTTGGCGCAACGGTCTCCGGTTCGATTCTTACGGAAGCATCCTGACGCGTCTCGTCATTTAACCTAGCATTAACTCGATTAGTAGAATCATTAATGCGATTTATAGCAAGTTTAGGTTTAGTTAAGGTCCGATCAAGTTTAACAGGCATAAAACGAGGCGTTTTCGCACTCAAACGTGTATCAAAATTAAATTCAGGAAAACGCTCGATTTTAATAGCGGAATCTACACGATTAGTGGTATTTGGTTTTGCGAGATTTTCCGAGCCAACTCGTCGTCGAAGCACAGATTCAGCTTTAGAGGTTTTAGATGGAGCAACAATTGAAGACTCACTTTCAGAACAAGCAAGCAGCTGTTCCTCGGCTTCAATATTGACCATTTCCAAGCGTACTTTGGCTAGGGCTTCCGCTTCATCAGCTTCGGCTTCAGCCAACTTCCGCATTTTACGAGCTTTTGCTTTTGCGAGTTCTTGTATGTTTTCAAGTTCAGCACGCTTCTTTTGCAATTCGATACGTTTTACAACTGAAGATTTGCTGGAAGTAGCACTATAGCGACTATCGACTTGCGAGACGCTATCGCACGGTTCGGGATCAGTCTCCTCCTCGCTAGTGTCAGAGACTTCGCAAGTTTTATCATCAGATTTATCGCAAATACGCGAGCAGCATTCATTATACAAGTCAAGGCATTTTTGCAGGCATTTAGTAACGTCAGAAGACGAATCTTTTAAAAGATCGTCTTCTTTAAGTTCTTTTACTGCGCATATGAAATTATCATGAGTCCTAGTTATCACAGAAATTTTACTGGATTCCTGATCTAACTGCGCCTTAGTTTTACATTTTAAAAGAGCTCCGCGACTACGTTTTTTATCGACCATTAACTTGCGATGCATGGTAAGCAGTTTGCGGGGTACGCGTCCCGGGGTAGCCTGGACAGCGGGGTTTTCCCTTACTTTCCCAGGATTACCACAATCAGGTAATAGGTTTGAATGACTGGCACGGTCAATCAAATTTGGAGATCCGACCTGGTCGTTCTCCTCACACTTAGCGTCAGCAGGTAAATTACTTTCACTCTTATTAGTATTTGACATTTTGGAGATAAGAGGGAAGGAACAATCTCACAAAATATACAATAAATTAAACACAATACAATACAATAAAGCATAAACTTACGCAATTCAAAGAATTTCTTCACCGTTTTGGTACAAAGTATTGTCCGATGAACAAATTTAAAAATTCAAGTTGCAGTCCGACGATTGAATGGAAAAACGGATTTCTTGCTTGAACAGAAAAGGCACGAAGCCAACGACCACGAATGAAAAGATGACGATCAATGAGATGGAACAGCAGATAGGAGATTGAATGCGACTCGAAGCAGCCAACAACCAACGGAAAATGCCAACTCAACGATTCACGGTAAAGATGAGCGCTGGTATCGCAACTCGAAGAAAGCAGGTAAAGTTGAATCGTTGAATGACGACGAAAGGAAGGCGCTGGAACCAGAATCCACAACTCAACCGAACGACAGCAAGGATGGTTGCAAGTTCAAATCAGCAATCGACGAAGGTACAGCGAGCGCTGATGGCAGCTCAGCTGATGCAGGGGTCCAAGCAGAAAGGTACCAAGGAATAACCACTGGTACTGCAATTCAATTCCCGAATGGGGTTGATTCTTCGGAAAAGATGATTGTTTTTCTTATGTTACAGAATGAGCTGTAACTAGTGGTTGCAGGTGTCCTGGAAGGAGCTTCCAGGACTTCACCGCTCCGACTCTGACAATACTTCAACAAAAAAGAACTTAATCAAAATTTATTGGGTAATTAACTCAAATCAGCGCGGCAAAAAGCAATCAAAAGTATCCCGGAAAAGTAAAATAAAACAGAAATACCGCGAAGTCTTCTCTTGTAAAAAAATACGTCCAACCGCCAGATAACAAATATCCAAATGAACAACATGTAGTTCGGTGCTATAACGTAATTAGCAACCGTGCAAAAACGTGAAAAAATGATTTTCTAAAACTGCGAAAAAACAAAGCAAAGTAAAGTGCGCAGAAGCTGCAGGCAAACGCTTTTTTTTGGTTGCTGCAGAAAATAGGAAATGTAAATGTGTTCGAGGCCCAACAACGACAGATAATTAAAATAAAAAAGCTCGGTGCGATAACACCATCAAATAATGCGAATCTGAAAGCGGTGTTCGCGGAAAAATGGTCATAACGAAATGCAATGGGTTTATTTTTATTTATATGGCACGCCCGCAAACAAAATTTGTTTCGCGCCGAAAACTGCGTATAAAATGCTTCCAAAGCAAATTTTTAGACCCGGTCGTAAAATCGTGAACGAACGGGCATATTGTTAATTTGTTTAAAACAACTGGCTACTTGTACAGAGGTTAGGCGATACGCTGAGCTCACCGATTTTCGGTTTAAAATAAACTAAAGACGAGCTTTTGCGCTCACGATTTTACGCAGAGTAGATCGGGATTAGGCGGACGGCGTCTGCGCGACTATTTGCTCGCAACCAATCAGAGCGCTCAATTTAGACTTCGACACAATTTGGGCTACGTCGCCGGACTCGGTGCTCTGATAGACAACAAGAACATTGTTCATAATCAACACGGCTATGCGTTGTAATATGCAAATATAGAAATTGATTTACACAGATTTCCTAAAAATAAATTAGTGAACTATTTACTGTACTAAACATTTGACATTGCGCAGATTGAAGTTGTTTGATTAATTCAAACCAGCCGATCGCGTTCCCCAACTTCAACTGAAAACAAAATTAAAGGATCAAGCTGACATTGTAGCTACGCTTTTGGTAATTAATAAAAACTTTTTGAGCAATAATATTTTGATTCCGTCATTTTTACGATAAACGGGTTCATTAGGTTGTTGATCTAAATGTAGGCCTACACAAAGCGGTTTAGACCAATTACGTCTGATATCTTATTCCATGTACAGTAAACGCAAAAAAAAGAAAAACAGGCAAAATGCATGCAATCCAATGACATACGTATATTTATACGCATAAATACGCGTGTTCAGTAAAACGGATCTAGTACAGTATAAAAATCAATTTCGACGTTCACAATAAACGGAGAATCATTCTCTTAGAAGAGATTTACTTTCCTTTTGCGATTAGTGTTTTTTCCAAATGCTTTGAAATAAAATGTTCTCGAAATTTATTAGGGTCGAAATACGATTCGACTATATGGTGACATTTAATTCGTGTACTGATACGCGTCAGATCTCGGCCGCCTCAAATTCTCGCCGGTATCTGATTGTACTTGTTCCATTTTGGAAAATAATGAGTTTTGAAACAATTGGAAATCGCGCTGCTTTCTGCCTCATTCGCATTCTCCCGCAAATGCAATGCGGTATGCTGACGAGACATTAATATCATTCCACGACAGCGCGATGCGGGCTACGCAATGAGGATCTTATTTTATCAAAATTGATTTTTTAATAGTAACTCTTTATTTCCATAGCTACGTTAAAAATGATTCACTTTGCCTTTTTTGCTGCAGACGTTTGTTCAATCCAAATATCTCTCAGACAATACAAGCTAGAGAGCTGAAATTTGTTGCGAAAGATAGAGAAGCTAATGACCTTAGAAAAAATTTTCAAAAAACTGCAAAAGTTTTGACGTTGTTCATTAGCAACTCTGGGTAGAATTACATTTGAGTAGAGCGTTTTTCAATTACCGTAGTTTTTTCACATTTTGTCTTTTAATTAATTTTTGTGAAATTGTGCACTTTAAAAAAGGAGGCTCCGCCGATGTCTATTACACCTTACTTTTACTGACAACACAGTTTTTGACTTTCAATCGACTGAACTCACAAAGTAATTCTCCCAAGTTTAAAGCTAATAAAAAAAGTTTTGCAATGAGCAATGTTTCGTTTGGTCAAATACTCTTTCAAACTTACGATCAAAACTCGCGACAGATGACGTCATCAAAAACGTTTGTGACGTCATCACTTTGATTTAAGCAATTTTTGGTTTGCATCCAAAAACCTAACTCTCATTTCCAATTTGAGCCATCAATAGGTCATTTTTTCAAAAACTTTGGCAATGACGTCATCAACTTTAAAGAAAATTTTTTAAAACCTGAACTTGAAAACCAACTGTTAGTTAAAACTTGGCAATTTTATAACTTTTGGATTGGCTGTTGGATAGTAAAGGCACTTTGACACTAGATAGCAGACTTTAAAGGCCGAAAAAGGGGGAAGTCCCACGTCCAAAACATTGAAATTTTTTTTGGTGGCTCAAGACATGGTCCTGAGTCATCGTGCCAAATTTCAGCTTTTTATAAATCTTTTCCGGGTTAAAGCTATTTCTACCGGACTATATGTCCCCTTCATCATCAACAGTGGCAGCACGTTCCTCATCTTCTTCATCAATGTTGTCACCCGGGAAAAACTCCTCCGCATCATCATCATTATCAATGTTCAAGTCATCTTCTTGCATCCCAAGCTGAGAGCATGCTTCACGTAAAGTTACTTGTTTACTCATAATTTCAGTAACTGTAAAACCTCTTTTGCAACGTAGCAACAGTATTACGGTATCTGTTGCACAAGCATAGGTGAGTAGACGCACAACTACTGTAAAATGTAAAAGCTTGTTTCAACTCCTTATCTTGGAACTGTGGTTCAGCGCAAGAACTACTGTAGGCAGTAAGAATCACAGGCCTATCAGTAGTCGACGTTTCGCATGTATTACAACTCACACTGTCAACTGTCAAGCAACTGTGCGCTGACGAAACACCGAACAATATTACGATATTTTATTATAAGTTATTTTATTAAAATACTTTGAGATATTTTGGAGTACTATCTATTAGTTGTAACCTACAGTGTCCTACAGCTAAGCTACGAAATAACCAAAATCACCTTACCGATCTACCTAAAGCAGAAAAGAAACGCATGCAGTGCAAAGTGACGAATCAATGAGATTATAAACAAAGTTTGTGACGTGCTGCGTATTGGCAGCAGATTACGGTTGCAGCGTAATAATAACAATAAATAGATTTAAAATCTTTTCATGACCCAGTTAGAAGGTCTTGTGACCCACTATTTGCGAAACTCTGCGTTAAACAAGCAAATAGATTTTATCAACAAAATGTTGACAAAAGTGTGACAACGGATGTTTTTCAAATACCACAAAAAAAAAATCGCACGCATTTTTTCATTTGCATGATCAAAGTGAAATAAATACTCTTCATCATAGTTGAAGGAGAGCTCTGTTGATCAAAGCTTGCAAGAGCAACAAAACATTTTGAACCAGTGTCGGCAAAATGTTGACGATAGTAAGGAAAAGGGTTAATAATAATAATACATAATTTTAACCGTTCAAAAATACTACTGTCCTCGAACCGAGGACAGGGCAAATTTCGAGGACCTAGGCTTCGAGGCCAAGGCCAAGTTCTTGACTTTCGAGGTCAAGGCCAAGAACTTCAAAATGTGTCCTCAAGGACGTCCTCGAGACCAAGGACGTCTCGAGCACTCCACCTCTGGTAGGTATTGCTAACTTATACTTGTTCACTTTTGGATCAAATGCACCCAGTTTCGTTGGTTACTGTTCAAAGCAACTTGACGAGCTTTCAGTTTTTATGGCTATTTTCAGTAAAAGTTTTGGTTTATGTTTGCTGCATCAGTGCTTGGGCTCGGGTTGATTAGCTCACTAGTAAACATAAAATGAACTGTTTTTACGAAGTATTTTAATGCTAGATTGTATCGCTTGACTGGGCTATTTCGGGCTGCTAGATAGGCTTAGTACCTGTATCGTACACTATAAAAACTTACTATTCAGTACTGTACCAAACTAACCAACCTGCACCGCAAAAAGTTATGACTTGTGGACAATTTCCTACCGTCGCCAGCATAAAATAAGGTCGAAAGTTCGTCTTACATACACCTGTTTTTAAACCGTATTACCTAACGCGTATCAAGTTATCATTTCAAAAGTTGAATAGTTATTGCCGCGCTTACTTATAAAGGGTACCTAGCAGGGAGCACGTAGACTACCCAGGGCATGAACTTACGACCCACGTAGTCATAAAGAAAATTTACACAGCATGCAATATGCCTATGTCAACAAATTATTCAGTTTTTCTGCCACACCATGATGCTTAGGAAATCGATGTCTGAAATTATTGTCTTTACATGGGTGTGGCTAGTTTTTAGCTTTAACAAGATAACAAAAAATATACCTTTTTTCTGTGCGTACTTAAAAAATCACAATTTGCTTTGTTTTTATTCATTCAGGGAAATTTTTGAGATATACGTTTAACTTGTTGATGCATATGCTAGCGCTGGCAAAACATCTATTAAAAACCCCCATCTGAGCCAGTCTATTCTGTCTACTACGTCTTTGCCCGTCTTGCAAAATGCTTTTGATTGACTGTTTTCTTTGCTTGCAATAAAGTAGTCCGTTGAGACTACAACTACTTTGTTTTTGTCGCGATCGTTGATACTTGGCTAGAGTACAACCTTAATCTCTAGAATCGTCCACGTCGACTGAAACTAGAGAACGACTAAGATGTCATTTGACAAATCGAAAATGGCAGTTGATAGTTCCTTTAGCTTCTTGAATCTCAGAAAGCTGCATACCAATCTTAAATTAAAACTTCTATTCAAGATTAAAACACAAAACCCCTTTCACTGAGCAAAATCGCCCCACTAACACTTCTCACTAAACGGCTATACGAGCCAACCCCAGATACACAAACTTGGCTTAACTGCCTACGAAACTAACATCTAAAATCACCCACTCTTAGAATATTAGAACGAAAAATGACCCGCCTATTTACACTATGGCAAAAGCTATCGAATAATATCCCAGAAAAATCCATAATATGTAACAATAGAAAAAATACACGAGCTTACGATAAACAAATTTCGACGTAATTATGATGTCACAAAGCAATTAAGAAGTCATAAACAACCCAAACAATCGATAACTGCAGAAAATAGCAGAATATACTAGAAAGGAATTATCTCGAATATTCTAAATCAAAAAAAGCGAAAAAAGTAGTAAATCAGTCACGTACACGTTAAAACACAACAAATAATTATATCTCAGGCATTCAAAATTATCATACGTGACAGTTTTATTGTCGAAGAAATAGGAGGGTTGGGAAATTGATCCACTTATCAATTTCCAAGATCTGAGTTCTCTGGGTTTTAGTTATTCAACTTGCTATGCTGTAGTTAAAGGTATTTTTCGAAACGACACTGTTACATTTTTCGTCAATATTTTCCTGTTGGTAATGTTGTACGTAAAAATATAGCTTTGCTTGTAAAATAATTTTTCGCTTTGCAGTTGATTGCTTTGATAAGATAAGCTTTCCTTTTTAGCTCGATAAGTGTTTCTGAGTCATAAGTTATGTCAAGTTTTTGTAAAAACCTCTGATAAAATTTTGCTTTAATAGCAAGTTTGGTATATCTTTATATTGAATAGATGTAAAAGTGTCTTTTGAGTAAATGTAAAAATCTCTTCGTTTGGGAGGCGTTGGCCAATTTTTCTTTTCTGAAAACAGTTGTGTTTTTATGCTTGAGGTTGATCGTGAGGTTTGACGGATCTACTGGCTTTATTACATACATGCAAAAAACAAAAACAAACAGGTAGTTAAAACCCCTCTATGTGCTGCAGCATAGTCACTGATATTTATTGACTAAGCTGGCAGCTGTTGGAAAACTGCAATTGGTTTCCAACACTAAGTGTCCCGCGGAGCGCAAGAACCTTCACCTCTTCACTCAAAACTCACAACCAATTGTTGGAAATAAGATTTTCTTCAGCGTAAATAAAACTGACAAGGCAAAAACTTACCGAGGTTCACTCTTCTAACTAAAATAAATTAAAATTATGATCAGTAGCTTTAGAAGAAATCAACGTCCTGCTACTAACCATTCCAATGACAATTTGACGCCTCCACGTGCACAACAAACCGAAGACTACACAAAGCACAGATTTTGGAGGCAATTTACAAACTTCCAAATCAAATTATTACCGGTTCCAACGTGTTGCAAAATAACGTGCAATTAAGTGCCAGGAAAACAGTGTGATTTGATGATTACAACTGAATTTGGTATAACAATCAGTAAAGCAATTAAACGCGGTGATTTTAAACACCAATGTCCAAAGTCTAAGGTTCGGTTCTCTTGAAGGTAAATAATATTATGCCCATATTTTAAAACAGCTGTGCTGGAACAGTAGCACATAGGGTGTTTTCTTTTATGGTAGGGATTTTTCAAAAAAGGGTTTTAACTACCTGTTTGTTTTTGTTTTTTGCATGTATGTAATGTAATCATGCCAAGCCATTAGTGATGCAGTTTAACTGTTAATTTTAACCGTTAATTTTTGTGACGCAAATGGCTATAAAAATACTGCTGTGGATATTTTATTGCGGTCGATCAAAGATTTGGCAAGTGCCGTTACTTATTATTTCTTACTTACGTTAAATCAAAGAACCAGATTGTATTATGATTTGTAATTGATTGATACCATTTTTATTGATAATTGATCAACGACCTTAGACCGCAACCTAAGAAAACGAAACTCTGTATTGATAGATTAGTTTATTCTTGTCGATCAAACTTAGGGGTTCTAAATGCACTAACGGCCGCCACTAGTTAAGGCCATTTTTTGCAAATTTTACGAATTTACGTTTTAAGCCTAACAATTTAACTGCCGTAAAAACTTCTTATTCTTACTTCTATTCTCCAAGTCAAGAATATTCACGTTATTTATAGGCAAAAGGAACAATTCCGAAAAATCTAAGAAAAAGTAACTCGTTCGTAAGAATCATACCATTGTGACGACATAGTCAGAAATTTGTACACGGCATTAAACTAGCGTAATAGTGAAGCAACAAAGATGAAGTTTCGGGAATAAACTAGTTAAAATAACTGTGCCGTTGAAAAGTTAGTAACTATCAAATAGAAACTTTCTGGAAAGGACTCGGCTAAGCCAAGTGTAAGCGCCAAATAGTTACGCACAAGGATGGCAGTACGGTACGGTACGTAGGTACGGTACGGTATACCTCAATTTTTGCCAAGAAGTACGGTACGCTGGTACGGTACGTTTTTTTTGTGATGGTATGGGTACGGTACGTTGGTATGCTGTTTGAATTTCAGAATTTGCCTACTAAACGTTTTATGTGCAAAGTGCGGCCGTCAATGAAGATTCGTGCGACCGTGCCCGACGTGCATATAGTCTAGGCTATTCTCAAGTAATGATTATTATAGCCTGGTACTTTGTCGTTAAAATTGCATTATAATGTCACAAGTCACACTCACAACAGTCACAAGTATGACCAATTGTGATGTCATAACTATTGTCCATAGATGCTAGGGCTATCGTGGCATGTCATATGTTGAAGAAAAATTTGAACGGAAATAGCTGCGATACTTTAGCTCATGGCGTACAATAGTACAGGCCATTTCCCATTTCATCGTGCAAGCGTCGACTAAAACTGGAGGAGGCTATGAAATTTTCCTTCGTGTTTTCGGCTTCGCCTCTGTGATAAATTGATGAAAGCAATTGAACCGTAATGCGCGTCATCCTAAAATGACCAGAAAATCCATTAATAACTATTGTTCGAATGCCGTGTTAGAATTTTCTCGGTTCTGCAGAGTCAGCAAGCAGCAGCCTTACATATAACGGAACTGTAATACAAGTTAGTGAACTGTTGAATAATTTTGGTTAAACCAAAGACAGTTTTAAGTTAAGTGATACAGAACATCTGGACATCAGTAAAAATTAATTGAAACTAAAATGTGTTGTAGAAATTTATTCACTTCCGTTGACAATCTAAATTTTGAGGTTGAGAATTTAAAGTCTGCAAACGAAATACTGATTGATAAGTTACGAACATTGGAGAAAATAGTTAAGAGTTATGAATAATAAACCTAGATAAAGAAGAATATTATGCTTTTCAAGTTTAAAGTGCGATAATTTACGACTTGTTTTCACTGTTCTCTGTTACGTTTTCACGATATATTTGTGTTCTATCAAATACCGTACTTTAATTATTCATACCAGCACTATCAACTTATTATCTTCTATCGTTGCTGAGCAAAATCAGAGCGAAAGAGATTATTCCGTAGTGCGGTTTCGCATAAAAAATATGTCGATTTGACAGAACATCAAACAAAATGTCTTCCGGAATGTAGTTTTGTTACAATGGTATAGTTACGATATGTTGAATGAATACTAGAACAGAATAGACCTTTGGCAATAGGAATGTTAAAGTCTGATGCAGATAGTTTTTACGCATTCTGTGGAGATGCAGATAATTGTTTAATAAACTTGGCGAAAGTTTAATAAATGCGATTTTTGAAGCAGGAAAGACGAAAAGTATTTTATTTTATTAACTTGAATTGCATTGATTAAATTAAAAAATTATTATATATAACGTTTTTTGGATGGGATGGATCAAAAACAGTAGCGTAGCCAGGGGAAAGGGCGAGGAGCTAGAGACTCCCCCTCATTGGCCTGCCGACCAAAATGCAGAGTAAAGGAAATACCACGTTTTTAGCACTTCTGAGACTGTATTTTACACTGGAATAAACTCAAAAAATGATTTAAAGCATAACTTGAAATGTTTATTTAGGGGGCTAATTTGTCAAAAACAAAACTTATAAATCAGAAAAAAATTTGAAAAATATCTAAAAATTGGTATTGAATTTTGATCGCTTATTGAAAAATGCTTAACATGGGAATTATCAAAAAATAAATAAGTTCAGGAATGTGGGAGGGGGACTTTTTGGTATTACTGTAGTTAATTACCAATCACCTCTCTCAAACTTCTTTCCTTTAGCCCCCCCCCAAATTATATCTTTCTCTATAAAATATAGACGAAACAGATTACTCCTTCAGAGTTTCATTGAACTACCGGTATTGTATTTTACGATTTATCAGCTTGTAAATAAGAGAACTGAAATTCTAGCAATAGCTATCTCCCACATGGCCCATATATGCAACTAGTATAATCATGTTTTCGCACTGCTAATTTCTATGCCACGTTTTAATAGCATAATGGGCCTAAAATTAAGATATTTTTCCTAAAAAATACAAAATTTTCGAGCGCTGTGCCTCCGGCGGCTGGGGGCTTTGCCCCTAGACCCCCCAGCCTGTGACAGATGGGGTTTTCGTCCCCACCCCCCCAAATCTCTTTATCAGTCCTCAATTACAAATTTTTGGCTACGCGCCTGATCAAAAACATGCCGAACAAAGTTTGCGCGAGGTCAAGAACAGAAATCATCACCATTTAAATTTGTGATTATATACAATTTGTGCTTATAAATTTTATCATCCCCCCAACAAATTTTCTGGATTCGCCACTGCAAGAATGGCAGTACGGTACGGTACGTAGGTACGGTACGGTACGCCTCAATTTTTGCTAAGAAGTACGGTACGCTTTTTTTGTAATTGTACGGGTACGGGACGTTAGTACGGTACGGTTCAAGGTGCGAGGTACGTAGTACGCAAATTCTGAACGTACCGTACCGTACTGCCATCCTTGGTTACGCATTGGTAAATAAACAGAGCTAGCATATTATCGTCTTAATTAAACGTACAGTTAGCAAACCGTAACTGTTCCTAACAGTTATTTCTTAACAGTTACGTAGCAAAACATTTTAATTAATGCACGGCCGCCACAACGTGCATTTTGAAGTACAATTACACGGCCGTAAAAAATCCTTTTACGGCCACATGCTGCCGTAAGGCCGCAGGTTGTGCACCCTTGATCTAGCTGAACTGAAAAATTTTTCTGCCATTTTAATATTAAAATTGCTGTAGGCCATTCAGCACGCTAGCTCTCTGCATTGCCAGTGTTTTTGGAGCACTTTAGAAAACAATATTAGCGATATAATTTCTACTATTTAACGTTTTAATTATATGGACTATTTCGTTTTCTAAACTGCATCAAAAAACTGCTGTTGCATATGAAAACTTGCAAATTTTTACACTGCTGTTTTTGAAGCAGTTTAGAGAGCATAATTTTCGATATATTTGATACCGTTAGTCAAATGGTGCAAATTATATCAACACGCCGTTTCGAAAATAATTGCGGAATTTTGTACTGTTGTTTTTCAAGCACTTTAGAGAACTAAACCATTAAATAGTGCAAAATTATATCAACACGCCGTTTCGAAAGAAATCACGTGCCGCCATCAACCAATTGGAAAGAAATGACGTAAAATTGTTATGGTCCATTGCTTTTCATTAAAGTGCAACGGCGAGTTTGCCTTTTGTTCGACTGGTATTTGCAACAAAAAGTGTTGTTTGCACGCGGAAAATGGGAGATTGTAAGTACCTGGTAGGATAGGAGCAGAAGTTTATTAGGCATCTGACTAGGTCCATGTGTTAGTCGTCGTAGACCCTGGATATGACTGTATTTCATGAAACATTTGTAGAATAACCTATTATGGAGAGTTACGGTAGTCTAGAGACCGTTGTATTACTGGAAAGGTATCGCCTATTTTGTTGACGTTTGCTGGTAGCGGTAGCCGTTGAAGGTAACTGTTTAATGTGGTTCAACTGAGTAGCCTAGTAGGCTAGGTAGTGGGTACCTGTATGTGGTATGATCTGATGGAGTGGCTCCCCAGAAAAAACGCATAAATCAGTTCAAAAAAAGTATAGGCCTAGGGTTTTCTGTTCCAAGAAGTTGTATGCATTTAATGCAATATTTTTAGTAGAGCTAGGTTATCGGTAGTTACGCTGTAAACCGTAGCCATAGACTATGAACCAATAGCCTTGTCTTCCATCTGCTGAAGTTTCAGTGGTTGTCGGTCTAGCCTAACTTTATCATTTACATGTGTATAGGCTATCTGTTAGTATGTGTATCTTGTTGTAATGGGTTTACGTTTTGTTTTTGAGTGTTTTGTTTCCTTCTTGTAACTGTGTAAGTTTTGTTGAATTGATTTTTGCCATATGTTTTGAGAGGTGGCCAGGCTGGATTAAGACACTGGGGAACCAAGGGCTATTTCTTTCAGGGGATCTGCAGGGTTGGCAGGACAGATGAGCAGATGTTTCTTGAAATGTTTTTTATAGTAAATAATTGATTGCCTTTGAGATCAAAGTGATCATCATCATCCAAATCTTCATCAAAAGATCATAACAAGGGCACATTGGCAGAAAACTTGAGGGACAGGTCAATTTCAGTTAGCAGGTTAGGGGTCTGGGGAAGTGCTGTGTGTTAGCTAACCGTACCCCAGTAGGGTTAAAGGCTTTGGATTTTTCAGCGTTTTTCTGGGTTAAAGTATCACATTTGTTAACGTTAGCATGGCAATTAAGGTGAAAAGCGATTAAAAAATACAGAATTTTGCTAATAGTACCATCATGATGCCTCCTGCCACTATAACACCATGACTGGTGAGTTTCATTTGAAAAACAACATTTTTTGAGTTTTTGCATAATTTGTAGGAGCTTATATGAAAATCCAGAGGTTGGGCCTTTGCCTCATTGCTCTCCCTATCCTCCCCCCCCAGCAACTATTTTTGGATTGAGTTTAAAATTTGACTGTGCTCAAAATTTTTTGATAAATTTGAATTTTGAAAATTTTAATTAAGACAATAAACTGTGGATTTTTGAAAGCAACGAATTTGAAGTTCCAAACCATTTTCAATTTTTTCAACCAAGAACAGGAGTTTTAATGCTTAGGCTGCATTTGGAGTAGGGTTGAACCAGAGATGCAGCAAATACCAAGATAGCAAGTGCCAATCGTATTTCCTTCAGTTGCTAAGCATTTTGCATTGGCGTGCAACATCTTACAAAAAGTGCAAAACCTTAGGCAGTTAACACATTATGACTGGAGTAAGTATAGTTCAATTATTGAACCTATAGACCATAATGGTATTTGGAACATGTGGAACAGTATTAAAACAAATGGGAATACTTCGAACAGTTGCAATGCTTAAAACAATTATAACACTTGCAACATTCAGAACACTTACATTACTCAAAACACTCACAAAGCTTACAGCATTTTCAAAAATTGCATATAACGCAACACTCACTACACTATCACAACACTTTCAACTCTCAGATTGCTTACAGTGTGGTCGAATGGTTGAGAGCGTCATTTTTACAATGGCCACAATGATGATTGTAAGGTCACTGGTTCAACTCTCACCCTCGTCGCATTGTCTCGTTCTTGGATAAAATGCTTTACGACACTTATCTCTGCTAAGATGTATACACTTATCTCTTGGATAAGATGCTTTACGACTATTTTCAACAAAAAATCAAAAATTTCAGCAGAAAATAAAAATATCCAAAACTGGTAAACGGGTGCGTATTCATCCAATATGTAGCGCCACTGTCGCTTGCTCGTAAGAGAAGGATAAAAATGGAACCAATCAATCAATCACTCATAACCAGTGTTCCCTCTAAGATATTGTCAGCTGCGAAATTGCCCAAATGGAAATTTTTGTAAAATTTTGCCCAAAGATTTTTACCCCTTTAGACAACTTTTGCCCAAAATTTTGCAATGAAAACTGGTTTCTAAAACAATAAACTATTGTTTTGGACAAAAATTTTCAACAGTTCGCATCAGATTCAACATGATTTACCCAATCTTAATTTTAGTCCTTTGCAAAATTTGCCCAAAACTTTCTCAAATTTCTCAATTTTTGTGCCTTAGAGGGAACACTGCTCATAACTATTTAAAATGCTTTCAAAACTTAGGAGTGTGTGAACCAAAATGTACAAACGTTAAGATTGTTTTTGTTTTCTATAAAACATGGTCAATTTCATAACATTTTTTTTCCAAAATAGTGGAAAGAGGCCTTTCTTCATCGAATGTGTAAACTGTGTTACATAAATTAAGGCGCTATGTTAATGCTTTTCTATCTGTTATTGAGTTTATGCGAGTTTACTGTTTGTCTAGTTTACGTCCTTTTATGTTGCCAAGGTCCCAGGGCTATATTTCCCAAAGCCCCCTCCTCTCCTTTATTCCAGCCATGGAGGTGGCAGCATACTTCGATGATCTCATAGTCTTTTCAATGCCCCCTTGCCAAGTGACAGTTTATATCTTGCATGCACTGCTAACTAAAAAGCAAGTTGTGAAAGTGCATTGTTTGTGAAATTGCAGTCGCTTGGAGAATATATTTTACTTTTGACTTGATTAATGTTTACCAGTATCTCATATACCTAATGTGCACAGTGCACATACAAACTTGAAATGTGCTGTCGCTAGGCTAATGATACCAGTAAGAAATGTTGTCTGTAGCGTTTATGGTGTATGTACCAGCACTGTATTAATAGTCTTTATATTCCATTTCTTGTCACGAACAGCTAATGTAAGTTGTAGCCAGGAAGGGCTAATTGGCCAATGTGGCAATGAGCGAAATGCTATATAAGGCAACACGGCTGATAATAGTCATCCACATTCTTTTTTATTTAGCTCTGTGTTAGGTTATATGCTGTATAGTGTGACAACTAATAAGCATACAATATTACGATATGTCTCATGATTCTTGTGACCATCAAACTGTAGATGACATTACTGGAGCAATTCTTGGGAGGGTTCATCAAATTTTGGTGAACTCTTCACTACCCAACCCCAGCAGTGTTAGCAATTCTTCAGTTCCGAGCAGTACTGCCAGTAGATCTGCAGCTACACCAACCTTATCTTCGGTAAGTATGATATATATTATAGGATGTGTGATGCAACAGTACGTAATACAAGGTGTCCCCAAAAAAAATGCATAAAACTGAAAAAAAATTTTTTTAAATAATACATAAAGTCACAAAAACAGTTTAAGCAAAGCATAACCATTTGCTTTATTTAATAAAGCCCAAATTTTATTTTGTACTTGGTTTGCCTGTTCTACAAAATCTCACATTTGAATCTTGTATAATTGTTAAAAATTAGTTTAGTTCTGGCATTGTGACAATTTTGACAAAATGTTAGTTGTGCTGGATTGGCTTGATTATCGTTATTATTGTATGGGGCATTTCAAAAGTCACTCAAGGGAGTGGAAGGTCTCTAAAATTTTATTTCACAAATACCATGTCTGATGTGTGATGTAACAGAAAAAATTAAAAACGTTCCATTTAAAACATTTTCATACATGCTGATATGTGGTGAGCAATGTTGCAAGAAGAAATTAGACAATTTTTGCAGATGGAACGAAAAAGGAGCCCATTACATTGACTGTAATTCAAAAATTGTGATGGGCTTTTCAGATTTTTGAATTTCAATCTTCAAAGATTTGGATCCAAAATCTGGTTATATTTTGATTAATCAGAACAAAGATTCAAAGCAAATTGATGGTAATTTCTGACTAGAAATAATATTTTTAAACAGTATACTTAGCAATTAGCATTATCATTTATTAAGACTAGAAATGTTTCGCTTTGTGACTGTGCTCAAACCATTATCAATCCAAACAAAATTACGATTGGGGTAGCATAATAGTATCAAATTTTTTTTTAAATGGTGCTGGTACAATACTAAGAAAATAATTTTGAAGTTAAGACGTATAAGCTGTTTTAGATACTTAAGGTATGCAAAAAGTCTGCCCAGGATCGACTGAAATTAAATGGCAATTATGTCGTCATAATGACTTTATGACTGTTTTTTTGATATTATACCAGCTTCATATTTAGAGAATTTTCTTTTTATTTTGTAACTCTAATCGTATTGTATTGTAATGGTTTGAGCACAAACTGAAACGTCTCTAGTGTTAATAAATGCTAATGCTATGTACTGTTTTGGCAATACTATATCTGGTCAAATTGTTAAATAAGTCCACCTACCTTGCTCCTAGTGACTGTCTTTAGCTGAAATAGTATAGCTGTTATTGGTATTCCTGAAAGCATTTTAGAATTGACTGACCTTTCGCTTATTTCTGTTAAAGTCATCAGAGTGATCAGAGCATAATGTTGCGCACATACAACGTAAACAGAAATGAATAAAAGAGTATTGAATTGCACAATCATCTTTTAATCAAACAACTTTTTCTTCTTTCTTTGGCATCATAAACAGTAGAACAGCTTATTGCAAAGCTGCAAGCCTTTTTCTGCTTTGTTAATATCGTTTACGAACAGAATTATTTAGTGACTAGTTTGCAGTTGGTACGATAATCCAAAATTATGGATCCAGGCCTTCTGTAAGAATGCGATACCAGTACCAGTATTTTATTAAGATTTGAAGTTGGTTTATGTTGCAAGTCTTTAATCCAACTATGGGATCTCCATAACGGATAGACTGCTTGACCCCAATGAAAAAATATGACACCTTTTTAATCATACAAAAGACTACTTAACCCAAAAATTAAACCAGAAGCTGTTGCAACCTTTTTGTTAATAGATCGATTCTTTAACTACTGTGTCATATTTTCAAAATCTACAATTTCATTTAAAACTGATCAGCTGACTGACAAAAAAGACTGTACAAAGCATCTGTCTATACAGCAATGCACTGATGATTAAATCTGAAACAAGTCAAACCAAAGTCTTGAAAACTTGTAATTTATATTCAATTTACAGCAGGTGTTTTCTTTGAAGTGCAAAAATTGAGAAATTGGAGAAAGAGTTTTTCACACAAACTGTCGAAACTGACACTGTTAAAGTTATGGAAACCATATTGAATCAGATGTCTCACGTGTATTAAAGTTGCACCCAGGGGCGGCGCCACGGGGGGGACTGAGGGGGAACAGTCCCCCCCCCGCTCATCATAGAGGTCAATTTTGTAAATCGCCTAGAAACGATGAGAAAATTTTGGGGGTATGGGGGAGGGGCGCGTGACGTCACCAGTCCAGCGCTTTTCATTCACGCTGCCACAAATGCTTGTATTTAGCTTGTCCCAACTTGTACTTTCATATTACGCCGATACGTGGCAAAGTCCTACAGGTTCACTAAGCCTGAGACACAATATCAAGCCAAGACCATTGCTGCCACAGGCTACGTCCCAAAATTCACTAGATTTACCAAGAAAATTCACTAGATGCAATAATTTCTTCATGAAGGCCTTTCTTTTTTCTTTTTTTTTGGAGAACAACATTTTCTGAGAAATTTTTACGTGGCGATCATTTTTTCTTTTCTGCTTTTGAGAACAACATTTTTTTGAGGGATTTTCTTACGAAAAAATTCACTATATCAGAAAAAACATAAAGACCTTTTTTTTTGGAGAACAACAATTTTTGAGGAGTTTTTTTACCAAAAAAATTCACTAGATTGGGAAAAAATTCACTAGGTCGTTGAAAAATTTACTACATCAGACCAAAATTCACTAGATCTGGTGAAAATTCATTAGGCGTGACTGCACTGGCCAAGACTAAACTAAATATGGATGCCTTAAAAAGTAGCTTACTTTGGCAAGGAGCTGTATCTATGCAGAGAAGGTTTATTCATAACAGGAGCCAAGGTTGTTTTTTGTATCCCATGGTGAAATAGTTTCTTCAAAGTTTTGACTGTTCCAATGACATCATCCCCCACTCTTAAGTACATGTTTACGCCCCTCGGTAGTTGCTGTTTACAAATTGGAGCCTTGTATAGTACCAATCATGCTTATATTTGGGTTAAAACTGCCCCAAAACGGTTATTTAGCTTAAAAGTATCAAAAGTTTTCCCTTACTGTGATCGTCTTGATAGTTAAAATCCTGACTGTGACATTGATTTTGTTTCTTTCGAGATTTTTGGCTGGATAGGCTAAGTTATTCCCCTGCTCCAGCGAATGGGCTCTGATAAACAGACCTGCAACCACATTCTATAACTTGGAGACCCAAATTTATGCGCTGTCCCCCCCACTCGTTTTGGTCTGGCGCTGCCCCTGGTTACACCAGCGTAATAGCATAATAGTTAAGAGCGTCCATCTTGCAGTTGGCTGACCTGGGTATGCGGATGTTTTGGATACCGGTTTTCTCCATTTAGAGACCTAGTGGTACTGAAACAATAACGTTTGGTCCATTGACCGACTATCAACAAACAATGTATGTGTTAACTTGATATAATCTGGCGGCTATGTCAGTGCTGTTTCAAGTGATAGGCTGCTGGACAGCTTGAAATTGCTTTTGAGATTTTGTAGGCTAACTGGTTCAATTTTTTCATGTAATTTTTTGTGGTAATTTTACATTTTAGATGGTTAGTGCTTTTTGTAGACAGTAATGCGATTTAATTTTCTTTTATTTGATGAGGCCATTAAAGCCGAAATAACTTTGTCGTTTTTGATCAGAAATATCGCCACAGAATATTGTTTGGATGTTACATAATTGTGATTTCTTGGCATATGTACATTTTGTATTTTAATTTATATGGGCATATTGTAGTTCGCTCTCTATTAGTTTTATATTTAATGATTTCATAATAACTTTTAGGGCAGAAAAAGAAAAGATGTGGATATTCCGTATTTACAATCACTGCTGGATCTCGATTTATCTATTACAAACATTTGTGATATATTGCAAATTTCACGACCTACAGTGATAAATGTTATTCGCAGACATCAACTTCGGCGAAAACAATTTTCGTAAGCATGTTTGTCATTTGTTTTCGCAGTGTGTACAACAAACAAAACAATGGGTCAGCTTCAACCGCATACTACGGTATCTAGACATGCAATAACAACTTCCTCTCATAAATGGGGCCAGCAAGTAGCAACAAATTGCATCAGTGATCATAACCGGCAAAAAGTCAACCATCTGATACTGGAATGTCCCAAAACTGCACAATCAGGCAGTTGCCAGACAGTGTATGAATGCAACCAGGCGTTTGAAAGATTGGCTTCAAAAACGTGAGCTTGACGTATGAACAATTGCCATACGCCACTACTACTGCAGCATTGTTCGGCCCGGGTCTAGTTTTTTTGTCCGAAATATGAACAATTCTAAGCCTTTTTTTTAACTGAATGCAGCTGATACAGTTCAATCTCACTTAAAAAGTTGGTAATTCCAAGACTGGAAATGGGAACTTCTTGCTTAAACCATAAACAAAAATACGATTTCGACGTTTTACGTGCATCACCCTAAGCATGCAGTGAGCGAAGAGCTACCACTGAAGGTCATACAGTACATCTCGATGCATTTTGTTTTTAAACAGGACGAACGTAAATTGAAATTAACGCAGGACGATTTTTGCATAAAGCGAGTATTTACATGCAAAAAAGTGGCGTAGGCAGCAGTAGCGGGCATAGAACTCTAGACCTTTAGCTCCATAGTCTGACATTTTGCCCCTGCGCTATCCTAGTGCGCACCTCCATGCAATTTTGCAATGGTTGCCATTGGCTGGCCATGTTCACACGATTTAGCTGTCCTGAGATGCCGCTGCACTGCAGTAACGCTTCTACTTTGCGGTAATGATACGCAGTTAGCGGTTGACAAGTTTGGTAAAAAGTTTTTATATTGATTGTGCACAGGTCTTTATCTGATATGGAATTGGATAAAATCGTCGAAGAACTAGTCGAAAACCATCCGTCCGCTGGAGAAATTATGTTAAACGGTCATTTACGCGCGAAGAAAATTTTTATACAACGAAAACGTTTGAGAGAGAGCTTGCATCGAGTTAACCCTGAAGAATGCGCTTCTAGAAAGCTTCACACTATTGAGCGAAGACAATATTCCTGCCCATGCCCAAATTATGTCTGGCACATTGACGGCACCCACAAGCTGGTAAGATGGCGATTCATTGTTCACGCCGGGATAGATGGATTTAGTCGCCTTGTGGTTTATTGCCATTGCTCTACAAATAATAAAGCAGCAACAGTTCTCGATTTATTTCAGCGAGCGGTGTCGGATTATGGGCTGCCATTACGCATTCGAAGTGATTACGGCGTTGAAAATGTTCGTGTATGGGATTACATGATACAACGACGACAAAATACGAATGCAATTATTCTGGGTTCCTCCGTACATAATCAACGGATAGAACGATTCAACAGAGACGTAAATTACCAAGTAGTTAACCACTTTTTTAATCAGTTTATGCATTTGGAAGATATCGATATGCTTGATCCTATGAATGAAAATGACTTGTTTTGCCTTCATTTGACATACTCGCCAGAAATTAACAAAAGGTTGTCCGAATTTAGGCAAGCATATAACGATCATGCTATTTCATCTGAACGTAATTTCTCCCCTCGACAATTGTTTCAGCTCAATCGCTCACTCCTGCAGTTACAGTTTCTGGATCCTGCTGGAACAATTACTTCAAGTAACATATCTAGTAACAATCATATTCGCGTGCCTACAATTTCGCTTCCTTCTCGGTCTGTTCTCGAGTCACTCCACGCTGTTATTGCAAGAAATGCGCACTGTGATACTCAGTCATTGTATATCGCATGCAGAACTCACATGCGAATTGCTACCGCGCTGTTACCGCAAGATTTTTGAACGACTTTGTGTACGTTCCTCGTACATTGATTGCTCCAACGTTTATTGCTTCTTAATAACGTTTATTTTATGCTCCACCTTAAACACGAGTAACTGAATTTATAACCGACTTAATTTTGATGTGTATGAATTATATTACTGCAAATATTTAAGTGAAATATGTACAATAACGCTGCAGCTTTCGCGATTGAAATCGACATCAATAAAAGCTGTTTACTTGGAAAATGTGACTTGGGGATTAAATCGATAAACTTACATGGAGAGGACAACCGTCGCAATGGCGGTGTAGTTTGAATGTCCGTTTCAAAGCGAAGAGAATGAAATGATAATTAATAAAGTGCTCATCGAATCGATCCAAATTGAACATAGGAGAATCATTTTTTGCAAAACACCATAGAACACAATTTCCGCACTTTCACAGAAGGGGATCTCGACAAAAAACATCACCCTCTATTTATCCGATTGTAAGAAGCGTCTTCATTATTTTTTGCCTTGCATTTTAGTTAAGTACCCGAATTATGGTTAGCCAAGAACCAGGGGGCCCATGCCCCCCTTAAATTTTTCAAAACGTGACTGCATTTTTGTAGCGAAAAGTGCGTTAAAACTAAGCATTTTTGGGTAACAACCAACAAGTCTCGAAAAATATCAGCGGCTGGGGTCTTTGCCCCAAGCCCTCATAAACTTTAAGCATTGCCACTGAAAATGCATATTTTTAATGAAAACTGCACTATAAATTTTGATCGAAAATATCATTAACTCATCAGCGTCTCGAGATTCTGGTTGTGTTGTTCACATACAAATTAAGGTCATATTTTGACCAAAATATTTGGCCCCCATTAAATTGTGCTCTGGATGCTCCCCTACCAAGGACCGTCAAAACAGATCGTATTAGACGCAAACTTTCAAGGCCGGATGAGTTTCCTTTACTGCTCTAACACAATTTCGTACGGTGTTTCCGCGTCGGACTCTAAACCCTCACTTTTTATTTTTAGTTCATGTCATGTATAACTTAATTTGCAGTCAGTTCGAAACATATCGCTTAGCTGCAGTTTCACGCACCGTGTTTGTTTCAACACATAATTAGTTAATTACGCAATCGAATCTGAATAAGGGTTTTTAGATTACTGAAGTTCTTTCATTTTCTGTTTGCACGCACTACGTTATTTATTTTTCTGCTATCCTGTTTCCGTCATCTAATATTACTTTGTAGCAGATACACCCTCGGTTAAGATTTACTTTTTTTTACCTTGATTTTATTTGCCTGTCTCTACAATTTTTGTTTGGGCTGACCAAATAAAGACGTTTTGTTAAATCAATATGTTGTGGTCGTCTCAGAAGAAAAAGGAAGGCCCCTGGAGTCCCTCTACGCTCTTATCCCGCGGTGATCTTCGGGTTCTGCGACACAAGGATTAGCACTTTGACCATGGGAAGGTTTGTGCGGTTTATGCCACCATTACCGATACGCATAATTGCATATTGCCAGAGCTAACTTTCACGATTCGATCTTTTGTAATAACCACCAACATTAATTTCAATAAGAACATTTAGTGAAATCATTGCAAATTCGAAACACGAAAGCAACAAGAGCAAAAAATTAGTCGATTGCTATTCAAATTTAAACAAAGGACGACAAAATTGAAACTGCTCTGTCGGAAGACGCAGTTTTTCAGTTAAGCATATTGTGTTTTGCCACCGATAAAACTGAAAATGCAGCGTCCTCTTCTCGTTTTCTACATTTAGCAAAGTATTATTCACACTGTAATGATACAGTACAGTTAACGCACAGCAGTATTACTGCACTGGTCAGTTGCTTTTGCAAACGCCGAGCCAGTTATGGCGCTGCCTTACAGCAAACACAAGAGTGCTCGAGCGGTTGACATGAGCGATCGTTACGACCATAGCAATGCCCAAGATATTTATTGCACACCAAGTTGGTGTAACGAGTGGGGTGTCGGCTCGCAATCACAAGGTTGCAAGTTCGAGCCCTCGATGAGCTGCACATAAATGTCACAAAAATTGTGTTGTTGTTTTGTATGTGTTAAGCGCGTCCTATTAAAAAAAATGCTCAAGGTATTCTAATTTGCTCTTTTATTGCGTCTTTGAATAAGATGCTTTACATGACTGTCATCCATGGCTATTCCGAATGATAGCACGCACTGCTTGTAAATCTTGAGCTGCTACTCCCACAACCCTCACGGAAAAGTGTGTGAAGAAAAAAAGCACTGCTTGTATGCACTTTAAGCTGCGTTTACCTACAGGCGAAAATTCGCAAGCGAATTTTTTTTAGCATTGTTAACATTATTTCGTATGCGCATACGAAATAATCTTAACAATGTATGCGCATACGAAATAATCTTTCCAGCGAATTTTTTTTAGCATTGTTAACATTATTTCGTATGCGCATACAAAATAATCTTAACAATGCTAAAAAAAAATTCGCTTGCGAATTTTCGCCTGTAGGTAAACGCAGCTTAACTTTCATACGGTAATGCACAATAGGCTATGTAAAAAACAAAAATTTGCAAATATCAGATACAAATTAAACTGTTTGACAGAGGATAGTGTTCAAAGAAACCGCTAATTACGGTATTTAAATAAGGCAGTGTGAGAGTAAACCTTTGGAACAAAACGGACGGCAAATATATTGATCTTGATTAAAAACACCGAGATTTAATATGAACAATCATTGTAATTTAGATGTTGCAAGAATACAATTAGGCTACTGATAATGTTGTATGATACTTAAATACAACGAACTGATCAAAACGTTTAAATTCCAATAATCTTTAACGTTTAGGCTCTGCTGTTTTTAACTGAGAGTAAATCCTTTGCCACGAGAGATTTCAATTATGTCCTAAAAAGGCTGTTTGCAGTAATAATTCACTAGGTTTATCCTTGATTTTGTTTTAATTGGTGGCCGCGTTCAGGGGTGGCTGGAACTCGAAGAGCGCAAAGCCCAACTCTTTGCTAAAACCGTATTCCGATCATCTCTCTGTTCTAATATGTTTGTGAAGATGAAAATCCTTTGCTATACGCATTTCAATTTTCAGTTTATGAGTGAAACTGAAAAATTAAATGCGTGTAGCTAAAGATTTTCAACTAATAGGCAAAATTAGAACGGAGGATATTCGGAGGATGGCTTCTGGCAGAGTTTGGCTTGCGCTCTTTGAGTTTCAGCCACCCCAGAACCGAAATCTGCACACAAAAAAACAAAGGATATGCGAGGTCAATTATCATTGGAAACAGCCCTTAATAATGTAAGTTTAAGTTCCAGTGATTACAACGTAGTTTGCAACGTTATTACAGATATTAAATCGCATAATTAAGCAAAAGCGGCCTCTGAAAATAAGAAATTTTCAAAATTAAAAAACAACTATGACTAGTTGCAAAAACTGCTTGCGAGAAAGATCTGCTGTGCTTTAGAAAGATCCCTCCTAGCTGATGGCAATGGGATAAGCTAGTTTGATGGCTGCATTGTTACTATTGTCATTAGTAGGCCTATATTAAACATTTTAGTAGTTTTGTAAAGCATTTTTGGCACAAGTCGTTTTGGGCTATCACCAACTATAGCCTACATCAATACAACACCCTTAACACATTCAGCGACTTGCCTTGTTCTTATGGAATAACAGCACAAACGTGTTAAGGGAAAATAAAGGTGCTGGCAAGAAAACTATCTTTAAACAGGTCTTTGGAGTTCCAACAGTGCGGTTATCAAAAAAAGCTGACTCAAACGGACGGAATGTATGCACTACACTACAGCCTAATGAAATTGAACGTCGTTTGGTAATTGCGATTTCGGGTACCGTATCATAACGCTATTTGTTGACGATTACTATCATACTTTACGTTAGAATTCCGCATATTATTACAGGCGTGGGTTCGTGGGCCGGCAAAAATCGCAGTTTTTATTTAGCCCGTGTTGATAGCAATTAGGACAATAATTCAATATAATTAATGCTACAGCTTAGTTTATATGTAACTAGTATGTGAGATTCCAAAATGGGCAGAATCCATTCAAGCTCTAACTTCCGTATTCAATCAGGAAAGGTATTTAGAACAAGAAATTAGCAAACGTGTGAAGTATTGCCAGAATACAATCCGTAATTTCATAGTGAACTTCAACAAAATTGTTCTCTATATGCACAAAAGCAGAAAGCCACAAAATACTAGCCCCTCCAAATAAAATCGTCTGATAATATTGGTCATACGCTACAGAACCAATGGAAGACTAGTAGATTACACGCAACCAAATCCCACTTCGCATGTTAAGGATAATGAAAACGCTTCTATCATTCCTTCCAAAGAAGATATGTGCACAGGAAGTGTAACTGTCATAGCGAAAGTGCTCACTTTTGGCAAGCACTTGCAGCTATTCTTGCACAAGTGTGCAAATTCAATCTTGATATGTTGGTCGGGTAATCCCATTGGTGGAACTGTACCGGATCCAGTAAGGTATTTTAAAACCTCTTCAGCTGAAAGCCTTGAGTTTTCTGCAACATAAGTAATGTCAAAAATAAAATTTTCTTGATGTCAGTTGAAGGAATAGTATAAAATTAAATTTGGCTTTCAGAATAATATGCATAGCGTATATTTTTCAGGTTCCCCAACTCCTCCCAAAATATAAGTAATCATCTTAAATCTATCAAATTTGTTCAAAAAAAAAAAAGTAAGGTAGCAAAGGCGACGCAAAAGACGGTTGTGGATGCAGTTAGGCATTTCTGATGAAATGTTTTCAAGCTCGTATGCCAGTTACAGTATTATCAATGCCTAATCTATATTTGGTAAACCCACAAGTAACCCAGCTTCATTTTGCCTTACTTTGGTTAATCCCCATCGACTTTTCTAGGCAGGCATATAACTTGATCAGTGCAACTATAGTCACATGGGATTCTAGTAGATATAGATGAGGCACCATGGATGCTGTTCCATTTAAGAAATGTTCCAGTTTCTAGCAAAAAAAAAAAAAGAATCGGCAAAGCCGTATTCGCACCGACTTGGTCAAGAGTACTGTAATAGACTTTCAAAAGCTTCATTTTCATTCAGGCACCCAAACATTGTGGACAAGCTCGCATGTTTGATAACCTCCTCCATGATTAGCATTAACACGTTAAATAGACTACCTTGTAGATGTAGAGTCCATACTTCCACGCCCCCTCACTAAAAAAACAATAGAAGCTGACTGCAGTTGACTGCAAAGCAGTCTTACAGTACTTACCATCATGAAAGCACATTTGAACAAAATCTAAAAACGCTTTGTAGGTAATCGTTTCTTTGTTTTTTCAGTTGGATCCATCATCGTCGAAATCCGGTACAAGGCTGTTCAAAAACGTTTCATGGTCCCATCAAAACAATTCTGACGGGCAAAAGACGTACTTGAACAAATCAAGCTGATCTTTCAACACGGTATTAAAATGGTAGATATCCAATCCACTAGCAATTTCATTCAAAATAGGAGTGATGTGTTGTATCAAATGCAGAAACAAAGACCTGCGATTGAACAAATAAGCATAGTAAAAGTAGTTACAAGTTACAATCAATGACAAAGGGCAGTCCATAAATGACGTCCGCACTCAGGGGGAGGGAGTTATCCACTGCGGACAAGAGAGGGAGGTTTCTGGGATGCGGACGGTCAAAATCCTTATTTCGAAAAACACGAGTTTTTATGTTTTGAGTGTATGGCTTTGCTTGAGCCGATTTCACGATCAACTGTGTTTTAGAGTTAGTTTGTGAGCCTGTGGGGTTCTGGGGAGATCTTCCACGAAATGTTATTGCGTTTAAGGACTGCAGGTATGCGTTATGAAATGAAATGTGGGTGGTTTTATGGCGCTTTCTAACAACTAAGGTCCTATAGCGCCAGAACCAAGTTTTGACATTATGCCACTGACTTATTTTTTGCACTGTTCATTTCATTCTCCGCGCTACACTTTTAAATGCCGAGCGTTTAGCAAGTGCAGCAGCAGATACCATTTTAGAAGTCTTTGGTATGACCCGACTGAGAATAAAACCCAGTCTATCAGCTTCCAAGGTGAACGCGTTAACCACTAGGCCACGGCGCTGGTATAACTTGCCGAAAAACTGTAAATACTCGTACAGATGAAAATTCAGTCACCTCCATTGCTGCATAACTTTGAATTTTGTTGCCTTTCAACAACTTTTTTAAACGTTTTTACGCTCGGCTTAGGCTATTATGATACCAAACCACAGTGAAAAACTTGTTTGCAAAACGTTGCAACATTAAATACGTGCATCGTTTTCTTTTCTGCTCCGTAATCTGCACTCAGTAACAGCTGTTTTATTCAATGTTAAAAATGGTCGTAAAACACGTATTTGGCGACATGCTAATACGGCAGTGGGTCTGTCGTGGCCATTATTACATTTCATTAACTAGTTATATATGTTGTATCCACACGGAAAAGGGGGTTACGGGGGTTTGAAGCAGTGCAGGCAATTTTCGGACAAGAAGGTCCATTTTTTGCAATTTTGTGCGGACGTGTTTCACGGACTGCTCTTTAGGTGCTGTTCGACCCGACGACATTAAGTCCTTTCACGGTCACCTTTCATCCTCGCCATACTTGTGAAATGTTTTTTCCGAGTTACATTGAAATTGTATTAATTTGTTGAGTTTGATAACAAACATATTACAGTTACAGTTTAACTACTCTCAGTGTTCATTACTAAGCAAAAAAGTATGTCTCAACAAACTACATGCGTCAAAATTCGGCAACCAAAATACTTTTCCGAGTTTACTGCGCTAAGATCCTATGATACTTCGTAGCTCCCGCAGTATACATTGAATAATTTATTGAATGTTCAACTAGTATACATAATATAATTTTATTGAATGTTCAACTAGTACAGCAAAGCAAAACCAGTTCAAGAAATTAATAATGAGTACTCGTACTGTAGCACGATAGGGTCATGCATTTTAATAGTTGGATTTTTTATTGCAGTTACTTTCCACAAAACTTCTGGACAAGTTTGTTATTCCAATATCTGTACCGTTATACAGTAATCACAGACATTCTTTTTGAAAATACGCTTTACAAGTTAACAACACGGATCGAGCGCAATTGTTATTACTTGGTATAGTTGTCATCGCAAATGCAAAGTAATCAGCAGGTAGACCAACCAGTGTCGAAGATTGCACCGTCTATCGCTCTCATACAACATGTATCAAGGCCAGCGTGTGGCACACTCGGCTTTATTAATCCAACCCACCGAAACAAGCAGCCATTATATTAAAGGGGCAGTAAGGTTAATTTTTGACTAGTACCGGCATCTAACAAATCAAGAAAAATCTAAAACTACTCTCGCTAAGTTTGAGTTTGAATGACGAAGAGAAATTTGAATCTGAAAGAATGGCAGTTATCTTGATTTGATAAAATAGCCTTGATATTATGGTTGATAAGTTTATCTCTAGTATTCTGAAGCATGTTATTGCTGACTCTAGCTAACTTACCACTTGAAAATCGTCCATGTCATCAGCATCTTGCATAATCCGTTTCAATTCTGCACTTGCAAGTGTGGCAGAAGTCTACAAAATGATGACAGAACTTTTTAGTTATATATCCTACTAATCAAATTGCCTTTGCCAGGAGACATTGAAGTGATCTTTGGGCTTTAAAGTCAAGCTGCTACCTGCCTAGTGTCTAACACACAAAAGTAATCGCTAACATAATCTCTCTAAGCAGCGAAGTGCTATAGCCAACTGCTAAAATTTTTTCAAGGGTTTCAGTAGCTGCTGTGAACAGTATTTTCTACAAGATTTTGATGAGTGTGAACTGTGAAGTTGCCCAAATGAAAATTACAACAAAAATTTGTCCAAAAATGTTTACACCGTTATGAAATAAAAATTGTTCATAGATAAGTTTGTAAATTAAGTTTGTAAAAAGTTCATAGATATGTTTGTAAAAACAATAAGGCACAATTTTGGACAAAAATTTATACAACTTTACATTTATTAATTTCACAAGTTGCTCAACCAGGAGACAGCAAAAGGACCATAATAAACATGTAGTCTTTGAGTTGCTGCCATCTACCACATGTTAACCACGTGAAGGGGAGGTTCCACATTATCTCTTTGTACTGAGCACCAAGCAGAAAAGCTGTGTATAATGAACAGGGCTGGAAAAAACCCGTTTTTTTCTAAAAAAAAACCAACCCACCTGGGTTTTTTGGGTTTTATTATTATTATAACTACTTAAGCTATATTAATATAATCATATAATAATGTTTATGTGCATTTATCATATGCAAAAGCACTTCCAACTGCAGATACACTCAGAACTAAAAAATGAAAACTTTAGATCACTCGTACTCGGTGCATGTTGTCTGTTAGTCTGGAGCATTGAGCAATATACACTATACACTACAGTTGTATTTAATAAATTTCTCATACATAATGAATGAATATTTCCGGTTCTGACTAGTTTGTTACATGCAAAAGCTACTGTATTTAAAAAACCCAATAAAACCCACCAATAAGTGTTTTTTTTGTTTTTTTTGGGTGGGTTTTTTAATTGCCAGCCCTGATACTGAATACAGTACTACAATTTTATTGTATGACTTTAGGAAAGTGCCGGAGCAAAAATTTGCCATATACCCGGATCCAAATATTCCTTAAAAAAACTTGATCCAAGTTATCCAGTCGGTTACCGGATATACAGTTTAGGCGCTGGATCACCAAATATCCAGCTGGAAAAGTCAAATATCGCCTTGTTTATACATCAAATTGACGTTGCAAGCCAATAATTTTGCAATTTACAGACTCTTATGTTGTGATGGTAGCGAATTTGCATTCTAATATGCAATTTTAATGCTTAGAATTTAAAAGTTTCTGGACCATTTTCTACCATATTGGGCTTTTATTAATTTCTAGTATGCAGCCAGATTGCAACTATGATCCAGCTGGATACCAGACAGTAGATCAAAATGCTCCGAATATTGCCAGACACCAAATAGTGATCCGGTATCCAAAACATCCTTAAATTGACTCTTCAAGAGAATCAAACCCAGGTCAACCAACTGCAAGACAGGCGCTCTTAGCTACCATGTCATTACACTGGTCAAATTCTAATACACATTGGCATCTGATTCAATATGATTTCTTTAACTTTAACAGTGTCAGTTTGGACAGTTTGTGAAAAAATCTTTATCCAATTTCTTAATTTTTGCACTTCAAATAAAATACCTCCTGTGATATGATTATTAATACAAGTTTTCAATAAATAAACATAGTAAGGATTTTCAACACAACGAACTTAAATAAGAACGAAGAAGTGAGGGTGACTGGGTAGTGAGCTCATGCCCTTCAAGTCACCAGACACCCACGTATGCGTCAAAGCAGGCGACCTGCAGCCATAATCGAACTCGGGTTGCAGTATTGCTTGCATAATAATCAGCACGGAATTCTGCTCGGCCATGCTGCTGACAAAGACTTTGGAATGACTTTTTTTCAGATTCAATCATGAGTGCGTTGCTGTGTAGACAAATGCTTTGCATAGTCTTGTTTTGTCAGTCAGCTGATCAGTTATAGATTTAATTGTACATGCTAAAAATATGACACAGTGGTTAAAGCATCGATCTAGCAACAGAAAGATTGCAACAGCTTCTGGTTTAATTTCTGGGCAAAGTGGTCTTTTGCATCATTAAAAAGGTGTCCTATTTTTTTCTTGGGGTCAAGCAGTCTACATTTCTGGGTTAAGTAGTCTTTTGTATGATTAAAAAGGTGTCCTATTTATTCATTGGGGTCAAGCAGTCTACTTTCCTGGGCTTAAGTGGTCTTTTGTATTATTAAAAAGGTGTCCTAATTTTCATCGAGGTCAAGCAGTCCATCTGTTATGGTGATCCCATAGTTGGACTAAAGAACAAAAACCAACTTCAAATCTTGTTAAAAAAAAATACTACTACCAGTATTGCATTCTTACAGGAGGCCTGGATCCATAATTTTGGATTATCGTACCAACTGCAAGCTTGTCACTACAGGTGAATAATTCTGTTAGCAAACAATATCAACAAAGCAGAAAAAGGCTTGCAGCTTTGCAATAAGCTGTTCTACGGTTTATGATGCCAAAGAAAGTTAAGAAAAAGTTGTTTGATTAAAAGATGATTGTGCAAATCAATACTCTTTTATTCATTTCTGTTTACGTTGTATGTGCGCAACATTACGCTCTGATCACTCTGATGATTTTAATAGTAATAAGCAAAAGATCAGTCAATTCTAAAATGCTTTCAGGCATACCAATAATAGCTTTACTATTTAAGCTAAAGACAGTCAAGAAATTTAGGAGATGGCAGGTGGACTTATTAAACAATTTGACCAGAATAAGACTTAGAATTACTATTTATTAAGACTAGAGACGTTTTGGTTTGTGCTGAAGCCATTACGATGCAATACAATGAGAGTAACCACAAAAAAAAAATTCTCTGAATATGAAGCTGGTACAATACTAAGAAAACAATCATAAAGTCAATACTTACACATGATGATGACATAAGTTGTTTTCGATAGCGAATCTATGCAGACAGCCTGCCCAGGACCAACTACCATTCACATTAATTTTAATTTCAGTTGATCAAGAGCAAGCTTTCCAGTAGCTTCCCCAACCAAAAACAGCTTATGCCATCATATAGCATTAATTTTTACTTCATAATTGTTTTCTTAGTATTGTACCAGCATCATTTTTTACAAAATTTTGATATTATTATGCAGCTCCAAGTATAATTTTGTTTAGATTGATAATGGTTTGAGTACACACCGAAACGTTTTTAGTCTTATTCCTGAAGTGAAATAGGCAGAACTAATTTAGTAGTTCACAGAGTCATCACGTCTTACAATCCTACTTCATTTGACAACCAGTTTTTAGTCTTAGTAAATGATAATGCTAATTACTGGTATACTGTTATAAAAATATTATTTCTAGTCAGAAATGGCCATCAATTTGCTTTGAATCTCAGTTCCAATTATCTGAAATAAAACCAAATTTTGGATCTAAATCTTTAAAGATTGAAATTTAAAAATCTGAAAAGCAATCACAATTTTTGAACTACAGCCAATGTAGAGGACTCCTTTCTTGTTCAATCTGCAATAATTGTCTAATTTCTTCTTGCAACATTGCTCACCATATATCACCATGTATGGAAATGTTTTAAATGGAATGTTTTTAATTTTTAACGTTACATCACACATCAGACATGATATTTTTGAAATAAGATTCGAGAGACCTTCCAATGACTTTCTGGAAACCTTCCATTCTCGTGAGTGACTTTTGATATTCACTGTATTATAATAACGATAATCAAGCCAATCCAGTACAACTAATATTTTGTCAAAATTGTCACAACACCAGAACTGAAATAATTTTTATCAATTACATGAGATTCAACTGCAAGATTTTGTTGAACAGGTAAACCAAGTACAAAATAAAAATGGGCTTTATTAAATGAAAAAAAATGTTAGGCTTTGCTTAAACTGTTTTTGAGACTTTTCTCCTGGAATACTTTTCAGTATTATGCTTTTTTCGAGGGGGAGGGGGGCACCATGTATTTCTACTGTTGCATCACACATGGTACAATATAATAACACTTACCGCAGCTAAGGTTGGTGCAGCTGCAGATCTACTGGCAGTAGTGCATGGAACTGAAGAAATGCTGACATTACTGGGGCTAGGTAGTGAAGAGTTCACCAAAATTTGATGAACCCTCCCAAGAATTGCTCCAGCAATGTCATCTACAGTTTGATGGTCACAAGATTCATGAGACATACTGAATTATTGTATATATACTTTTTAATTGTCACACTAAACAGCATATAGTCTATAACAGAGCTAAATAAAAAAAATAAGTGGATGACTATGATCAGCCGTGTTGTTGACTACTAATACAGTGCTGGTATATACACTAGGCTATAAATGCTGCAAACAACCTTCCTTAGTTACTAGTATCATTATCCTAGCGACAGCACATTTCAAGTGCACTGTACACATTAGGTATATAAGATACTGGTAAACATTAATCAAGTCAGAAGTAAGTTTATTTTCTATGTGACCATATAATCCACAAACACTGCACTTTCACAGGTTACTTTGCAGTTGGCAGTTCATGCAAGATATACACTGTCACTTGGCAAGGGTCAGCGAAAAGACCATGACGTGGTCATCCAAATCTGCTGCCACCTCCATGGCTGGAATAAAGAAGAGGGGGGCTTTGGGGATATAACCCTGGGGCCACCACAACATAAAAAGACGTAAACTAGACAAACAGTAAACTCGCAAAAACTCAATAGAAACCCATTAACATAGGGCCTTAATTTATGTAACACAGTTTACACATTCGGAGAACCCCTTTTACCACTAATGTTGGAAAAAAATGTCACGAAATTGACCATGTTTTATAGAAAAACAAAAACAATCTTAACGTTTGCACATTTGGTTCACACATTCCTAAGTTTTGTAAGCATTTTAAATTGTTATGAGTGATTGATTGGTTCCATTTTTATCCTTCTCTTACGAGCAAGCGACAGTGGCGCTACATATTGGATGAATCCACACCCGTTTACCAGTTTGCGATATTTTGATTTTCCGCTGAAATTTTTGATGTCTTCTTGAGAATTTATTGCTGCTTGCCAGATTCCACCAAACAGAGATAAGTGTCGTAAAGCATCTTATCCAAGAATGAGACAATGCGATGAGGATGAGAGTTGAACCAGTAACCTTACAATCACAATTGTGGCCATTGTAAAAATGACGCTCTTAACCATTCGACCACACTGTTAGTACCGGTAATCTAAGAGTTGAAAGTGTTGTGATAGTGGAGTGACTAGTGAGTGTTGTGTTATATGTAAGTTTTGAAAGTGTTGCAAGGTTTGTGAGTGTTTTGGTTCCCTCTAAGATATTGACAGCTGCGAAATTGCCCAAATGGAAATTTTTGTAAACTTTTGCCCAAAGATTTTTACCCATTTAGACAACTTTTGCTCAAAATTTTGCAATGAAAACTGGTTTCTAAAACAATAAAGCATTGTTTTGGACAAAAATTTCCAACAGTTCGCATCAGATTCAACATGATCTGCCCAATCTTTCCTTTGCAAAATTTGCCTAAAACTTTCTCAATTTTTGCACCTTAGAGGGAACACTGGTTTGGAGTAATGTAAGTGTTCTGAGCGTTGCAAGTGTTATAATTGTTTTAAGCATTGCAACTGTTCGAAGTATTCCCATTTGTTTTAATACTGTTCCACATGTTCCAAATACCATTATGGTCTATAGGTTCAATCACTGAACTATACTCACTCCAGTCATAATGTGTTAACTGCCTAAGGTTTTGCACTTTTTGTTGAAGACATTGCACGCCAATGCAAAATGCATGGCAACTGAAGGAAAAATGACTGGCACTTGCTATCTCCTGTTCTTGGTTGAAAAAATTCAAAATGGTTTGGAACTTCAAATTCGTTGCTTCGAAAATCCACAGTTTATTGTCTTAATTCAAATTTTCAAAATTCAAATTTATCAAAAAATTTTGAGCACAGTCAAATTTTAAACTCAATCCAAAAATACGGGGGGGGGGGGGGAGGAGGATAGGGAGAGCAATGAGGCCAAGGCCCAACCTCTGGATTTTCATATAAGCTCCTACAAATTATGTAAAAACTCAAAAAATGTTGTTTTTCAAATGAAATTTCAATTTCAATTTCAATTTTATTAAAAAGACAGCGATAAAAGACCAGCAAGCGGTCATCAAAAGTCAACTGTCAAAAACAAACAACGAAGCAACGACGAAAACAAAAACCATAAACATACCAGTCTACATAACATAACATACCAGAAACTCACCAGTCATAGTGTTATAGTGGCAGAAGGCATCATGATGGTACTATTATAGCAAAATTCTGTATTTTTTAACCATTTTTCACCTTATTGCCGAGCTAACGTTAACAAATGTGATACCGGTGCATGTAAAATCAGCACGTAGCGCTTGGTACCACTAGGTACCAGCTTGGTACCGCTAGGTACAGCTTGGTACTGTGGTACTGCGTGTAAAATCAGCAGGTACCGCTGGGTACTGCACGTAAAATCAAGGTTAGGGTTTAGCGGTACCTAGCGGTACCTGCTGATTTTACATGCACCCATGTGATACTATTAACCCAGAAAAACGCTGAAAAATCCAAAGCCTTTAACCCTACTGGGGTACGGTTAGCTAACACACAGCACTTCCCCAGACCCCTAACCTGCTAACTGAAATTGACCTGTCCTTAAAGTTTTCTGCCAATGTGCCCTTGTTATGATCTTTTGATGAAGATTCGGATAATGATGATCACTTTGATCTCAAAGGCAATCAATTATTTACTATAAAAAACATTTCAAGAAACATCTGCTCATCTGTCCTGCCAACCCTGTAGAGCCCCCTGAAAGAAATAGCCCTTGGTTCCCCAGTGTCTTAATCCAGCCTGGCCACCTCTCAAAACATATGGCAAAAATCAATTCAACAAAACTTACACTGTTACAAGAAGGAAACAAAACACTCAAAAACAAAACGTAAACCCATTACAACAAGATACACAGACTAACAGATAGCCTATACACATGTAAATGATAAAGTTAGGCTAGACCGACAACCACTGAAACTTCAGCAGATGGAAGACAAGGCTATTGGTTCATAGTCTATGGCTACGGTTTACAGCGTAACTACCGATAACCTAGCTCTACTAAAAATATTGCATTAAATGCATACAACTTCTTGGAACAGAAAGCCCTAGGCCTATACTTTTTTTGAACTGATTTATGCGTTTTTTCTGGGGAGCCACTCCATCAGGTCATACCAGATACAGGTACCCACTACCTAGCCTACTAGGCTACTCAGTTGAACCACATTAAACAGTTACCTTCAACGGCTACCGCTACCAGCAAATGTCAACAAAATAGGCGATACCTTTCCAGTAATACAACGGTCTCTAGACTACCGTAACTCTCCATAATAGGTTATTCTACAAATGTTTCATGAAATACAGTCATATCCAGTGCCTACGACGACTAACACATGGACCTAGTCAGATGCCTAATAAACTTCTGCTCCTATCCTACCAGGTACTTACAATCTCCCATTTTCCGCGTTGCAAACAACACTTTTTGTTGCAGATACCAGTCGAACAAAGGGCAAACTCGCCGATTCACTTTAATGAAAAGCAATGGACCATAACAATTTTACGTCATTTCTTTCCAATTGGTTGATGGCTGCACGTGATTTCTTTCGAAACGGCGTGTTGATATAATTTTGCACTATTTAATGGTTTAGTTCTCTAAAGTGCTTGAAAAACAACAGTACAAAATTCCGCAATTATTTTCGAAACGGCGTGTTGATATAATTTGCACCATTTGACTAACGGTATCAAATATATCGAAAATTATGCTCTCTAAACTGCTTCAAAAACAGCAGTGTAAAAATTTGCAAGTTTTCATATGCAGCAGCAGTTTTTTTGATGCAGTTTAGAAAACGAAATAGTCCATATAATTAAATCGTTAAATAGTAGAAATTATATCGATAATATTGTTTTCTAAAGTGCTCCAAAAACACTGGCAAACTTGTGGACGATATAGCGGTATAAATTATACCGTTAAATAGTACTGATTATATAGACAATTTTGTTCTCTGAAGTGCAACAAAAACAACTGTAAACTTGTGGAAGATTTAAGGATTTAACAATATAAATTAAACGGTGAAATAGTCGTAATTATTTCGACAATTCCTGTTCTCTAAAGTGCAACAAAAACAACTGCAAGCTTGTGGAAGATTTAAGGATTTAACGATATAAATTAAACGGTTAAATAGTCGTAATTATTTTGACAATTCTGTTTTCTAAAGTGCAACAAAAACATCAGCCAGGTTGTGGATAATACAACGATATAAATTATATTGACAATTTTGTTCTGTAAAGTGCTTGAAAAACCGGTGTAAAATTTTAAATCATTTTTTTCGATTCGGCGCCCCATACATTGCATTAAAATTGCAGTTGTCTATTTTGGGCAAAAGAAGCGCACTTCAAATTAAATTCAGAAAAGAGGAAATGGAGGACGTATACATAAAAAGTTCTGCATTGAAAGAGAAAGATGCTACTCTGCAAAACTATTGCAAAACAGTAAAAAGAATTTGCTGCTAGAGTAAATTCATTCGACATGCTTCAAAAAGAACAAACATTACATCGCATTCAAACGGGCCTTATATCTGTACTTTCTTACACCAACAACTGAAATTGATTAAATTTAAAAATAATAGTTTATTCTGTATTCATAATGTGCTTTGAAATGACAACAAAATATCGATTGACGTCACTATCGGCTGAGAATTGTGCAGTGGAAGTACATTCTAAAATGCAGGAATTGTGTTTTTTTTTGAATTAACAACACACCATTTATCAGCTTTGTTTCATTACAAGACTAAAAACAAAACAAACAAAAAAAATACACGGCCAAAAAAAAAACAATCGCAAAAAAAACTTTTTTTTACAGCTCTAGGCTTGACCCCAAAGCTGAAAGTTGTCTGTATCGTCTCACCATAGACTCTTTATTTGTAGACTGGAAACTGAAGTTGTAGTTTTGCCTTTTTTTCGCAGTTCATTTGCCCTAAATTATGCCGTTTCGTCCTATCAGCGTGATTTTTTCTTCACGGTTCACTTGTTTCACAAATATGTCCAATCAAATCAGTCGAATACGCGTGACCGCAAAAAGCCTTTGCAGCAAGAGCAAAATTTATCTTCAATACTCTTGTTTTATTTTTCTTCGCGCGTCTGTTTTTAGTCTTTTAAGTAAAGAGACTATGGTCTCACAATCAGGATCTGAGAGCGAGGGGCGAAGCTCCAGCTGCTGGGCTTGTGATTTTTCAGAAAAAAAAAAAACTATTTTAACGCCATTTGGATGACACCTCTCACGTTTGTAGAACGTTTAAAAGAACTATTTGTTAAGATTCGAAAACCATATTAACTTAATTGAATTACTTAATTCCTTCTCTCCTCACCCCCATTCTAATTACTTCCTGATTAAGACAAAAACAACACGTTTAAAGGCACGCTTAGTTGGATTAATTTTTTTCAGTAATTTGGCTAAAGAGGGGGACTTCAGCCCCTTTAGTCCCAGGTGGTTACTGCACTAAACACGTAATCAAAAAGCTAAAACCCATTCTGTGTTAAATGTTCCACATTAAAACTCATTTTTTACCCTCGATTTCGAAGCGCTTAGTAAAATGCCCAGAAACAAAAAACTACCCAGTGTAATAATTAATTGGAATTGTAACCCCAAATTAATTTTGTCCTACTGGCTATTATTGTCATGCAATTATCTTTAAAAATTATGAAGAAGAAACAAAGTGGTTCCATATTACCACCTTCTCCCTATTTTTTATTAAACGTCACTGTGTATTCAAACAGATGTTTCACGCTTGTTTAGGCTTTTAGTTCCTCAATTTTAGAAGTTTCGTATTTAAATTTTTGAAATTAATCACCCGATCTAGAGATACCGAAAATCTGACGTGATTGCTATATAAAAACTCAATTAACCGCTGAGTGGCGATCAAGAGCTAACCGACTTTTGTGCGTTTCTTGAAAATTTTTAAGTCTCATGCGTTCTCGCGTCAATCGCATTGAATAAGACTAAATAGGAGCTTCGTGAGGAGCAACCCCTTTGAACGACCGACGCAAATATCTACTGATTTAAAAAAAAAGAACTAGCGCCCTAGCTTAATCCTATTCGAACTAGGACGACCTTTTTTTCCCAGGCCTAAGGTTGTGCAGAATCGACCCCAGAATCTGGAGCGGCTGCATCTCATGAACCAAGTCATACAGAAAAAAAAATTAAAGCTGCAACGTGTAGCAAATTTAACAGTCTTTTTACATTGATGTTTTATTTAGTGTCATGCTTTAAAATTTTAAAGATATGATCATTTGTTATGAGATGGTTCAGTCAACGTTTATGTGTATCAGACGGTTTGTTAAACCGCAGAGTCATCTGTTTTGTTTTTTGTTTTTTTTTTTGAGCACGACACAATATTATGATGCGTGCAATTTTTTTTCTATATTTATCGCAATAAATATTGTTGAAATATTTTGTAAAAAATGGACGCTTCGAGCATATTTTAACATTGTTTTTTTTTAATCGCATAGTTTCAGCACACCTCCTCACCATTTCCTACACGAATAATTCAGACATACAGTAATAACAGCTCTTTTTATTCAATATTGTAATCTGAAACTTCGTACAACGGCTCGCCACCGCTGCAACATTTCTTGAAAAAGAGCTATGTTGCTTGGGGGGAATGACGCAAACTTGAAACCTTACTTGAAAATAATAATACAGCAAGTATACTGAAAGATTTAAACTTTGTGGAATAATGCTGCTTATAGGAACAATATAGACTTAGGTGATGAATTGGTGTTTGCTGTTTCCTGCCTGCGTATTCGTAGCGTTGGGTGAAATAAACCTGAACTACTATTACATTTAGCAAACCTAATTTTTTCTTCTGTCCTTTTAATGACAATGACGTTGAAAACTTTATTAATTCAACAAACTGCTAATGATTAAAACAGCATCGTAATCACTGATCAGTTGATTGAAGTATCGTGATTTCGTTTTCACCTTTTAATCTTATTACCGATTAGTGCTTCTTTTATCAAAACATTATATGATTGAGTGTTTCGTGGTTCTTTATCCTTTAATCATGAGGAAGTGAGAGTGGCGCTTTAAAACCGTACTTTAAGTAAATCCGCACCGCTTAGAAGCTGACCGATTTTCCAGTTGATGTTTGACTTCTTGCAATTACATCTGCTTCTTATTCAAAGCCACCAAGCGGAGATAGTCATTGTAAAGCATCTTATCCAAGAAAGCAACAACGTGATCAGGATGTGTGTTGTATCCATAGCATTTGATCAAGGGCCGTAGCGTGGTCGTATAATAACGATAGGATCCTATACACCTCCCCGAAGAACACCTTCCAGAAATTACATTTCCCCGAAAAACACTTGGCCGAAACTACATTATTCCGAACATACATTTCTCTGAACGTGCATTTTCCAGAAATTTCATTTCCCTGAACGTGCACTTTCCAGAGATTACACTTTCCTGAATATGCACTTGCCAGAAATTACATTAGCCCGAATGCTCATTTGGCAGAATGTACATTTGGCCGAAATTACATTTCCCCGAAAACTTATTTGCCAGAATTTATACTAGCCAAAATGTACATTTGGCCGAAATTACATTTCCCCGAAAGCTTATTTTCCAGAATTTATACTAAACAAAATTTACGTTTGGTCGAAAACACATTTCCCCGAAAACTTATTTTTCAGAAATTACATTTCCTCAAAAATTCATTTTCTAGAAATTATTTTTCAGTCGAAAAATTATACTATGTTTAGGTTATTTATTCTATCATAAGTTGTGCTTCAAGTGTAACGAAAATTAGTAATTAAAAATCGATGCAAGAATGTTCACAGAGGCAAAGCAAGCTTACTTTAACCCAGGTTACACTTTTTAGAAGAACCAATAAATTTTAAGTTGAGGCTGGCTGCTCGTAGTTTTTTGCCAATTTGCTGCTTCATTTGTTCTTAATATTAGTTCTTGAATTCTGAGAACGTTCATGTCAATTTGAACGACCATGTTTTTAAAGTTATTTTGGTGTCTAATTCCGAGTGCTCTCTCAGCTTGAGCAAAGACTTTTTTGCTTTTTTTGCAGCATCGTAAAACTTCAAAAGCGAAAAAGTACGGAGTTTGTTTTTGACTTGAGAACACCCAAATATTTATGAGTTGCTTGCGCAGTTTGAAGCAGCGCTCTGTAATTTTAGAATCGTTGCAATATTTCGCTTGTAATTACTGAAAAATTCTTGAAATTTCATCGTTTTGAATTAGCACAGAATTTAGTTGCTTTCAAGATTTGAAATTTATTCTTTTGTGTTAGCAATCTTTTTGTTACTGAAGTAGGCTGGCATTTTTTTAGATTCTGAGCAACAATGAGCCTCGGGTTTTTATGAAATGTCATTGTTATAAGAAAAAGTAGTGGAATTAGTCTTGCGTTCGCGACAACATTAAATCTGCAGCTGTAGTACGAAGCAGCCAAAATCTACATCAAATGCAAGCCAGCAAAACAACACTTGTTGCATTCCTTGGCTAAAGATTTCGCGCTTTTGCTTACAACCACTCAAAAAAGCAGCAATGGCGTATATTCCCGCAACCAGCTTCAAAGAGTTTTTAGTTAAAATCAACCGAGAAAGCCACTCTACGGAAATCTCATTATGATGTCAATTCCCGCCATTCATATTTCATACTATTTAGAACATTTCATTCGCAGTTCGTGCGAAGGTTGCAAGAAGATAAGTGATTCCTTCAGGTGACGTCACAATTAAAAGCAACGAGCCTTGATCCAGCAAAAACTGACCGCATAATGCAATGTAATGAACAACGTAGAATGAATGATCTTGTCGAGATTGTTTTTGGGGAGGTAGCTGGACTGCAATACTGTATAGGATGAAAATTCGAATTTCCTGCTGTTAAGAATTTTCTGCTGTGTACTTTTGACCGGAGAATTTTGAGTTAATATTTGTTTGCAACCAGGCTCCTGTCAATCTTTCGAATTGAACAATTTCACCAATTTACACATTGGTGACTGTGAAACATTAGTTTTTGCTTTAAATAAATTTTCCCTCAAGGCACGTTATGTACCTCAAATCAAAATGACAGTTCCGTACGGTGTTTTTTTTAATTCTTCAAATTTATTGATACGAATAGGCCTATTTCATTATATTGCTGTATACGAGAAATTATTGCGTAATTATTGCGAGAAAACGCTCACCTAACGAGCTTCATTAAAGCAAGACTGTAGGCCAGTGCTTCCAATCTTTTCATCTCCGTGACCTATTTTTAATTCGAAAATTTTCCATGGCCCTCATCTAAATCGCTAGCTTAATCGCAATTTTCAAGTGATCTCCACACAAAAAAAAGGGTATTCACGCCAAAAACCGCAAATTTTGTGCTAGCTCTCTAACGGGCCCCACAGCGCCAATGATCAATACATTTTTTCAACCAAATTTGCAATTACCCAAATAGCTCTGTAGCCCACCACAAAATGCTCCCATGGCCCACAGGTTGAAAACCACTGCTGTAGGCCATATGTAAGCGTAATGGTCGTGAAATTTCAGTTGCGTCTTTTCATACGTGTAAGTCTGCACTAAGGTCAGTAGCGTAGGCGGGGAAGTGATGCAGTGCCGTCGCTACAGGGGGGCCGTGCCCCCCGATTTCAGTTTACGCAAAATACTGTTTTTGTAACATCACGTAACGATAAGACAATAGTTAATGATGGAAATATAGCAATAATAACTTTCAAACATAATTTTACTTTGACGTTTTCAGTCTTTTGCCAAATTGCTAACAATCAACTGGTGTATACATAAATGTGACGGAATAACCCGCCTTTTTACTGTAACACGCCTTTACAAATGTGTCGCGGAAGAGAGATACAAGACTCCAGAATCGTTACAGATACTTTGTTAGGGATTATGACATGCACAATAGGTGAAAACATTTTTTTCAAAGAGCAGCTGTTTTTGATCCTTGGAGCACACTCAACATTTTTAGGTCGCAGTCAGTGGAGCACTATTGTGAAGGGGCTTAGGCCCCCTTAGCCAAGTCACTTAGAAAATTTAACTTCAAAATACAAGCGTTTAAACGTATTTAGACTTGATCTGAAAGAAGGGGGGTAGGGCTAAAGGGGTTAAGCAGTTTAAGACTTTGAAATGACTTCTGAATTTTAGCAATTTAGTCATTGTTGCGGCTTTAAAAATTGAGAAGTGTGATTAAATAGTCGGTAAAATCGCTATTTTTGTGCAGTAAAATCACAAACATTGCCCAGTGGTTGAGGGCTCCGCCCCCAGACCCGGGTCTGTGACACGCTCGAGTTGCATCAATTTGTTTAGCACAAGGCCTAAATTAGACAATTTTTAAGCAAAAATTATTTTTGTTTCACCCCTCTTTAGCAAAATCCTAGTTGCGCGTTTGGCAGCATTCACTGCTGCAGATAGAGTTTTCAAGCGATTACAGCAGGGCCGCAACTCAGGGAGGGTCAGGTGGAGCAGCGCCTCCCAAACAAAATTTTCGCCCGCCCAAACCCCAAAGCGACAATAGGAGAAAATATTGGTAGGCCTAAGTAGCCTATTGTAAGGCTGTTGATTGATGATTTGAACTGATGCGAAATGTTGCGTTTCGCAAAACTTTTATAATCAGTACATTGTTTGTGGTGGCACCCGGTTATGCATAAACCTAATGCATAATCGCATTCCTTGCTTGATTTAGCTGACAAACTACAAATTGTTTAGTACGTAAAATTTTGAAGAATATTGCAAAATTTTATTATGACGCAATTGCAACTATTTTACAATCAAAAAATTGACGTTAGGTGCGGTTGCGGTAGCACCACGGTAGCACGCTAGCATTAGCAATGAGTGCACGTGGTCACTTTGACCTTGGCCGAAAAGTTTAGTAACTGTTGTACACTGCGTTTTGTCTTGTTTGGCAGTAATGGATAGGTTTGTCATGAAAAGTATTAGAGACCCTCACCCCAGTCCAAATCCTGCTTCTTCTGAAGCTAATGATACTCCTTCCACTTAATCATCTGCACATGTTTTTGGTGGTCCTGGTTATCTTTACCTTCTTGATCCTTCATGTCCAAACTTGAATTTATTCTCGAAAGGCAAAAATAACCGCTGCTTTTGTCCCGAATGGTTTCGAACCCATACCCGCAACAACCAATGAATTGAACTCAGCTTCAGAGGTTGCTAAAAGTTTTTTTATTTCCGAAACAAACTGCCCAGCACATAGGTGTAGCCAGGGATCCCGCCCCTAATTGAAATGCCACCTTGCACAAAAATGCGACAAAAAAGCCTCTTGTTTCTTCAGTTTCAGTTTCTTCTAGCATTTTTTGCTTACAAGAGTAATTGATAAGAATAATGACGACCAGGTCCCCTCAATTCAATTTTTGCCAACCAATTTAAATATATATAGATATAACCCGGAAGAAATGGAGAGTTTAGTTCTAAAAGTTCCTATCTTGGCCCTCATGTACCTTTTTATGAACGTAATGCAATAACTAGGGCCGGATTTACCATAATATGGCACAGTACTAGCAAGGGGTCCCGCGCTCAAATGGTGAGACTTTTTTTTGGTCTTCACCTATATTTGACAGGAAGATGTTGCGAAAATCTTCAAAGTGCCAAGGGCCCGCACAATATACATCTGGCCAGGGCAATAACATGGTTGGTAGGCGTAGCCATCTATTGTACCATTTTTAAATAACAATCCACCTCCATCTCGCCAGCTTTTACGCAACAAATTCATTAAACAAACTATTAAATTTGAATTCAGGAGGCTTGTACGTCTTGGTCGTATATGTACTCCTACAACTGGTTATTTTTATGACAAAACAAAATCTCAAAGGAAAATTTTTGAGTGGATTATTATTTACTGCTAAAATATTGCAGTAGGCAATGTACCTTGCTCTCCCCTACCCGGGCCAAATCCCTTACAAAATTTAACGCCAAAATGCAAGATTTTAAACGTGTTTTGGACTTAACTTGTAAGTTAAAGTAGGATTGAACAACTTAATTTTTTCAATTGGCTTTCAAATGTTAAAAATCTAGTTTTTTCGAATGGCTCTAAACACGTGCAAATTGTGATCCAATGGCAATAAATTGCTAGTTTTGCACAAAATTACAAAAAATCGCCCAGCGGTTGGGGGCTTCGCCCCTAGACTCACGTCTGTAATACGTTTGATTACACCAGTTTGCTCAACACGTCTCCCATTTTACACTTTTTTGGGAGGTTTAAGCTCTCTCCCTTTACCAAAATGCTGGTTATGTGCTAACACACTGGCCACGGCTTCTCATCATCCAATCTACCCAAAAAGTTCTTCGTCGAAAATTTCTGGTAACGTCATTGCACGTTGTTTGTGCCCCCCCCCCCCCCTTAATCAAAAATCTTGGCTACACTTATGGCCCAGCATGCTTGTACTGTAGAAAAATTCAGCACTTTTTGGTCTCTGCTAAAAGAAACTTTCCCTACAGAAAAACGGTCTAGTGCTGCACTGTATTAGGGGCCGGAGACAAAAACGAGATTAGAAACGTTGCCGGCCTTATAGGTCTTTTTTTAGACATAAATGCAGCATTTTTAAATATATATTTGTAGCCGTACAAGATGTGAAGATCGGTTTTGATATGCAAAAGTTTAGTCTATTTTAGTACCCCCCACTTTTGGCTAGTGCCCCATCGGTTCGTTTGTCCTGGTGACGGCACTGGGGTAATGGCTTAGCTTTCTGAGACAGCAGTCTTTTGCACTAGAATGGACTCAAAAATGATTTAAAGCTTCTTTTGAAACAAGTATTTAGGAGAAACTGATTTGTCAGAAATAAAATACGCAAATAAGTAAAAACTTTCAAAATGGCGAAAATAAGCAATCAAATTTGGTTGCTTGCTAAAAAATGTTGAACATGGATATTCATCAAAAAAAAAAAAAAATTAAAACTCAGAAATAGGTGGGGGCTATTCAATTTTAGTTAATTACCAATCACTTTTTTCAAATTTTGTCAACCACTTCTGTCAAGTTTCATCCCATTAGCCCGCTTCCCCTCCAATTACCTTTTTTCTAAAATATACACGAAATAGATTGCCCCTTGCAAGTTTTACTGATCTAGAATTTTATGATTTACCACCTTGTAAATACGAAACTAAAATTTTACCGCTTATATCCACCTTCTACATAATCCATTTCTGCAAACAGTTTAGTCAACTTTTTGCACTGCTAACTTCTTATGCCACGTTTTAAAGCAATGGTTTTTATCAATATAGGCCTAAAATTAAGTCCGTTTTGCAAAAAATACAAAATTTTCCAGCGGCTAGACGCTCTGCACCCAGACCTCCAATGGCCTCTGGCTGTGGGCTCCGAAATCAGACCCCCGAAACAGCCCCTCATTGCAGATTTGTGGCTACGCGCCTGACTAAGGTACTTCAATGATACGACGCTTGTATGCTCATGTTTTTGTGAGTTTTCGATACTATCGAAATACCGTAATATTACCAATAATATAAAAACATGTCAAAATATCATCACAAACTTCGGAAGAATAGTTCAGTTCTAAAAATGGCACTTATTTTTGTCAAAAACCAAAAATATTTCAAACCTAACGTTGTTTGTCAAAATTATTTACAAGACGTGAGAGACTGCTTTCCTTTGCCCCTTTTATTCTACACGCAGCTTAATAATTTTTGAAAATGAACAAGCATAATTATATATTTTCGTAATGTAAATTCTATCAATAACGCAATTTCCGTTTAATGTGTATAATATCTGGAAAATGAATTTTCGGGGAAATGTAATTTTGGCCAAATCTACTTTCTGGCAAGTGTAATTTCTGGAAAATAAGTTTTCGGGGAAATGTAATTTCGGCCAAATGTACTTTCTGGCGAGTGTAATTTCTGGAAAATAAGTTTTCGGGGAAATGTAATTTCGGCCAAATGTACATTCTGGCAAGTGTAAATTCTGGAAAACAAGCTTTCGGGGAAATGTAATTTCGGCCAAATGTACATTCTGGCAAGTGTAAATTCTGGCAAATAAGCTTTCGGGAAATGTAATTTCGGACAAATGTACATTCTGGCAAATGTAATTTCAGGCAAGTGTTCATTCTGGCAGATGTAATTTCAGGCAAGTGTTCATTCTGGCAAGTGTGATTTCTGACAAATGTTAATTCTGGAAAAAGAACGTTTAGGAAAATGTTTTTCAGGCAAATGATTTTCGGGGAAATGTTTTTCTGCGAGGTGTAAGGATACCATAACGACAATGTTATTTTACTGTGCTGTTTTTGTCCACGATGCCGACAAACGCTTCTAATATATTTGAATACTGCCAATAATATGATATTCAGATTCTATGATATTTAAGATTGCAACTTTACATAAAAGTTTAGATTTCGATTTTGCGCAAAAATTAGACTTCGATGTTTAGTGGTTTAGGAGAAGAAAAGTGTACAAGATTTAGAAAGAAAAAGAAGGATAAAAAGGAAACAAAAAGGAAAAAAAGAAAAAAGTTCATCGCGGCTAAAAGTGGATTGGTAGGGATGAAAAAGTATCTTAAGACATATAATCATGAAACATATTTTTTGCCGTACTTCAGCTGTTTCTGAATGAGATCGCTTTTTCCGCCAAACTTTTGGGGCGGTTTTTGGGTTCTGAATCCAAAGTCACGTGACTAATTGCCGCAAAATTTGGTGCAAACTAAACTCATTAATCTCAAACTGCTGTCAAAATTTCATGTAGCCAGATCTGATCGTTCTCAAGTTTTAAGCAAAAATCTGAATCTCGCACTCGTCAATCTGAAAATGGCCGAGTAAAAACAAAAGAACACGCGACGCGAGCATTGGTCGTTCCAATTTTGAAACGACTTACCTCCTGAAGAGATAGATGCCTTTCCTCGTACAAAAGCTATAGTTGCTAAGTCGATTTTCTCAAAGACACGTCCTCCAAATCTCAAGAAATTAGTTTTAAATGCGAAATAAATTTCCAACAAGAATGGTCAAAAGAGGCATGTGTGCTAGTTAAAAAGAGACCCCCAAAAAGTCCTTTTTGAAAAATTAGTGTATGAGGAAGTTATTCGAATTAGTAAACGTTGTTTAAATGGTTTCATATTTTGCTAGAGAGGTTGCTTTCTGAATGGCACAGAAGTATATATTGGTAGGTTTCCGGTGAATCTTATAGAGGCACTTTGTGGATGCACTTACCCCCGAAAACCCCCATACCCCCCAAAAAAACCTTACCTCCCAAATACCCAAAACAAACCTAACCATCAAAACCCCCTAACCCTCAAAAATCCTCTACCCAAAAAAAACCTAAAGCCCAAATACCCCTAACCCCCTCAAATCCCCTAAAACCCTCATACTACTAACGCCTAAAACCTCATACTCATCACACTCTAAACCCCCTAATCCATAAGCCCCTGGCATCTTTAAGATTCGAACCCAACTACTTTAAGATTCAAAAGCATGTGACCTAAGAATCGAACTCAGATTTCAATATTTTTCAAAGTAATTTTTAGAGATTATTTTAGTTTGCAGCATTTCAGAACGGGTGTGACGTGTTTATCTGTACTGTTTCCTGCATTACAATATTTTGGTTGTTTTTGCTATTAAAACAGTCTTTAAATGGTTGTGATTTGTAAAAAAAGTCTTCATGTGATGTGTTAAATTTTGAAGCAGTGTTCTTGTGTGCGACCGTTCATTCCCCACTTGGCAACTCCGCCATTCCCCACTAGTGGGAATTCCCCACAGGTTAAGAACCACTGGTACAGATGAAGAAGCGTCACAATTAGTTATATAGACATTAGCTCATTACGTCATGGGGCCTTTTGGACTTAGTTCAAAATACAAACTCAGTTCTGATAAAACTGCTAATGCCTGGGCTGAGCTCTCTCGGTCAGAAAAAAATAAGTTACTAGGGAAGTACAATTTTGTATCTAACTAAAAAAAGTGCAAAAACTGACTTAGCTCAATCTGTCATTTGACACTCGATGTGAGATATTGTAAGTCATGTTTGGGTAAAAGTGATTAACACTGTTTTATAACTTGTCAAAGACCGATGCCGTGGTGGGCATAGGCTTAGCGAGGGGGAAGGGGCCCCGTTTTTTTTTTGCGTACAGCAGTAATTAACAATAATATTGTCAACCTGAGGGCACGGGCTATTTTAATTCTAATTTTGCCTCCCAATTTAAACGTACAACCGGGAAAAAATTAAGAGCTTTTGTTCTAAAAGTTGCTATCTCAAACCCTGTCCAACCTTTTTATGAACGTAATGCATTAACCAGAGCCGGATTTACCATATGGCACGGTCTCATGGGCTCCGCGGTCAGATAGTAAGACTTTGTTTGGTATTCACCTAATTATGGCAGAAAGATTTGGCGAAAATCCCCAAAGTTCCGCGGGTCCCGCGCAATGTTAACCGCCTAGAACAATAACATGGTTAGTATTATTAGGTAACCATTTATCGTACTATTTTTCAATTACGATTTATCTCCACCTCTCCAGTTTTTACGCGGCAAAATACTTCAAAAAATAGCTAAGAGAAGTGCTCATTGAGCAAATTATTGAATTTGAATTGAGGGGTCCTTGGCCCTGGAGTCGCTCGTGTACTCTTACAACTGGTGATTTTCATAACAAAACAAAAATCTTAAAGACAAATCTTCAAGTGGATTATCATTTACTGCTAAAATATTGCAGGAGGCAATGTATCTTACTTTCTCCTATCTGGGCCACATCAATTGCAAAATTTAACATCAAAATGCAAAAGTTTAGACATGTTTTGGATAAATTTGTAAGTGAAAAGAGAATTGAACAATTTAATTTTTTCAATTGGCTTTCAAATGTTAAAAATCTAGTTCTTTCAAATGGCTCTAAACACGTGCGAAATGTGATTCAATGAAATTAAAATAATTATTTTTTTCAAAAATCGCCCAGCGGCTAGGGGGCTTCACCCCCCAGACCCCCATAGCATCCGGCAGCTGGGGGCTCTACCCCCAGACCCCCGTTTGTGATACGTTTCACTTACACTAGTTTACTCAACACGTTTCCCAATTTAGACATTTCCCTCTCGGTTTAGCAAAATTCCGGTTACATGTCTAACCAGGCCACATCTTTTGATCTTTCATTCTACGATATCTTTGTCCCACAATAAACTACGCCAACCGTGGTGGAAAATGGATAATGGGCAAACTAAAAAGTGGGAAATTGGAGAATAAAAGTTAAGATCTCCTGATCTATACCATTTCTACATGACAAAATGAACTAAGATGGCAAGGCTCGTTTTCTCATCACGTATAATACCACTTACCAATCAAAAAAATATATGATAGAATGAGCCAAGTCACATTGAGGACTTTATGATGAGCACTAAGTCATTGCTCTACCCATCCTACGCCAGGAAATTTTAAGAAAAAATGCATCTTAGCAGTATGCATTGATAACACCTTCAACAGATTTCTACACTGCATGTTAGAGTTTACACTTCATTTCAAATTCAAAATGCGATTATCACAAAACAACTCTTGAATGACTTGGCTCGTTCTGTCATTTGACCCTCGACATTATGCTAAGAAAAATGTAATGCAGCTACTTTCCCACGGGAAAGCACCTAAAGTCTATGGAGGAATTTTGTAGTGGTTATTAGTTCAAAAATTCTACTCATAAAAATTTTACTTAAGATTCGAACCCAGGTTTCAAGGTTTTAGCGTTTTTAAAGCAGTAACTGTATCACAGAGATTCTATTAGTTTAATTTGTTTTAGTTTGGTACATTTCAGAACGGGTGTGATTATCTATTTTGTCTGAGAACATAAGCAGTTATTTTTTGTTCGGGAATCCTTTAAAGATTATGAACAAATTGTGTATAGTTTTATTTTTCAAAAATATCGCTCAAAAGCGTATGTGTTACACTCATAAGTGGGCACAAGTCCGTTGATCGTTGATCCGTTAATAACGAAGCTAACTTTTTCATTTACTCGTTAATTCGTTAAAAAGTTTTTTCATGTTAACGGACTAAATTAACTTCCGTTAAGTGCTGTTAACGGACTAAAGTAACTTCCGTTAAGTTCTGTTAACTTCCGTTAAGGTTTTTATGGTTAATATCTTGCAGCTTCGTTGTGCATTTGAACATGTTTTTATCTTGAAATTAGATTAGACTGTAAAATGTATCTTTCAAAACACAAAAAGACCACCATAGCAATAAATATTTCCTTACAATCAGCTCAACAGCGTCAATACATGTTCTAGAAGCGAGTAAATAAAACGAAATGTAAATTACACGCAAAATGTTAACGGATTAACGGACTTTATTAACTTCCGTTAATTAAAGCTGAAAATAACGGATTAACGTTAACGGAGGTGTGAAGTTTGTTAACGGACTAGTGGTTAACGAAGCTAACGTTTTACATTAACTAGCCCACCTATGGTTACACTGTTTATAATTGTCTAAGTTCTTAAGTTTTCGTCTATTTGTATCACATTAATGACTATGATTTGTTTTTCATCTGCACTCATACTAACAAACAACACAAAATTATATTTTCAACTATAAATGTATTGAAACATCAACTTCCTGCCCAGAAAGGGTACAATATCTTAAACCAAACGTAAATTCTGAGCAGGTGATACACAATCGAAAACCGTGTGAACTAACGTATGTACCTTGATCATCTCCACGGATCTCACATCGCATTTCTGGATTGTTTTCGTTGTGGCTAAAATTAAACAGACTTGAATTAGCTTCGTTTACGGAAGAATGTAATTGTTCCTGAAGATTCAATGAGATTCATCTTCTACTTGTTGCTACCCAAAGGTTTCGTCAAAATACTTTCATTCTTTTCGATATTGTTGATAAAATACTAAAGCCAGAATAGCTATCGAGATTTTTTTCAATGTTTGTAATTTTCTTCTCCCAAATTTTGTTTTGTATGTCAAACTCGTTGGTTTGCGGTTGTTTCAAACATTTATTTTATTTAATTTCCGTGAATTATATTTGATCAATTACGTCACCAGGAGTAAATCAGAAAGTAGCAATTGTTGTCAGAATAACGCATACATCGGGACCAAGCATTGCTGCATAAGCTGACGTTTTTTGTGGCCAACTAAAGCTCAAGGAAAATATAATACAGCCCAATATCATCTTTAGTGATTGTTTAACCATAAATTATTTAAGTTTTGACGTAATTAAATCATGTTTTGAAACGTAACAACTTACTTTTCCTCAAACAACATTTCGTATTCGATTTCTATTTCCATGACCGTATCTATTCCCGGGAAACGGAGTTTGACATTCATTTCTATATCGTATTCCATGCTGAACTGAAAATATCACTATTTAGTGACATTCAATATCTTAGATTGTTTAACCTAATCTATGCAGCTTCCTTCTTATTAATTTCGCAGTTATAACTGTTAGTTTTGTGTATTATGTTGAGATATAATTTCATTGAAAATAAAGGTATAAAAATTACAACATTAAGTTAATGATCCTTTAGAATTTTCTGATTCTGTTAGATTTGACTTTTGAAAATCATGCTTAAATTTATTTATTAGTTTAAAATTATTATTAGCTTTGTTTAATGCTATTGATTTTAAACTTAACAACTTCTTCAATTATTTGTTCTGGTGCTTTGTTGACGTTCATCATCTTGTTATACAGCAGCAGGGCATGGTATGGAATGGAATGGAAAATGGAATGGAACGGAAATTTCGGTATGGAACATGGAAGATGCCAGAATGGAATGGAATGGAATGGAAGATTTCAAGAATGGAATGAAAGACAATTTTTCATACTTCCATACCAATTCCATACTAGATTTCGCTCATGGCATTTACAGAAAAACATATACAGATAGTGATAACTAAAAATATGTGAAGCATTTAGCAGCTAATAATCTATGGACAAATTAATGAGGTAATTGGTCCTAAACATTGCTCAAACAGTGTTGGCATTGCATTATCAGGTCATTGTGTAGAATATCTTCATTGCAATTTGCAGCTGCATTGATGCTGAATGCAGTGGCGTAGCGTGACATTTCAGAAAAGGCATGCAATTATGATGACGTCATCAGCTTCTATGGCGTCATTAATGATCACGCAGTAAAATAAAAAAACAACTTACACTAATAAATGTCTCATATTGCAGCTAGGCCTCCTCTTCCCAGTACAAATTAGTGCGTACTTTTACCGTCCAAATACAAGTCTTTCTTGTGTTACTACAGACAGTGACAGTTCTAGCAGTTTTATATTGTGTATGTGCCAGTAGCCGGCACCATACTAGGCCAACACTAGCGGTAAAGTAGGCTTAATAACATTGAAGTAAAAACATTACTTGCAGAACTAAGCTGAGCCAACTTGCTGAATAGCAAATACAGAGCCTACTTTCATAGCCTCTTCCTCAAGTAATTATAATATATCGTAACCTAGCAACAATTAACTAGCGATGCTGTATTATATTAAGCAGGCTGGTTGGTTCAAAGCTAATCCAATGCATGTATGGTTAGGCCTGGCCTTGTTTAGTTTATTTAGCAACTAGTAAAACACAAACAAAGCAGCTAAACAACCTACCGGTAATTTATTAATAGTCTTAAAAGCTTTTTTGCAAACCTTGTACAACATTTACAACTAGCCTAGGCCTACTAAGTACTAATTGAAGCAACAACCGATAACTCTTTGTTAAAATGGATTACACATCTTGCTTTCACTCTTATAGCTCACCGTTTAGCCTAAATAATGCGAACAGTACTGCATCAAACAATCACTCTGACTTACATTACTTAATGCCAATACATACCGGCTTTCACGGCTTGGTTTCGCCGCTTAAATATTCGCTTTTAGCATATTGCTAAATTACCTAAAATAAATGGCAACACGCATGCAATATCTAAAATTGCATTCTTTGGTGGATAGATTGTGGCCTGTCTTAAGCTAATTTACTGTTACAAATCTAAAATCAAAATAGAAACTATATTTCACGAAAACTAGGAACTAGACGAATAAAAGAACTTTTGCAGCAAACAATTCTCCAATCAAAGTTTTTAAACCTATTTAATTTTGTTTGTAATCGTATTGAAACGTAGCGATTTCTAGACCCGTTGAATGCAATTTAAAAATTGCATGCGTGTTGCCATTATTTTTCGTAATTTAGCGACATGCTGAAAACACGCTAAAACTGTAATCAATGAATTAAGCGGGACTATTTGTTGCTACTTCGACTTGAAAGTGACTATCTGTAACTGAGGCAACTTTGTTTGATTTTGTTTTAAATTTTTACGTGTAATGGTTTAAATTATTTTTTTCTTTTTGAGCTAAATAGGCCGTTTGCTGTAAATTCTAGCGTTCACCTTGTAAAAAAATTTGAGTGGCAACTTATTTTTTGCTTAAATACATTGATTTTCATCTCACAAACTCACATGCAAAAGTTCTCCACTTATTTTCCTGCAGTATTTTTTTAATTTGACCTGAAAGTTGGCTTCTAAAATGCGGATGAATACAATCAGACAACCGTAATCGACCAATCATAAAATAGAATAACTTGGGGACTTTCCCTTCAACGAATTTTTAAAAACTGCTTTGGATCAGGTCCTGAGGTAGGCTACACTGATTTAACGGTTAGTTTTCTTACTATGTTAGCTTAAATTGGGTTAAGTGGGTCCAATAGTTGGATTTTGTTCTTAAATTTGTTTTAAAAAGAAATTTTTAGCAAATTACTAGCAATCAATACTAGTATCCATGATGAAACATCGCTTTAAAGTAGACCTAGGTCTACACAGTATAGATAGCCAGGTACTTGGAAACCAAAAGTGATATGACGTGCCAGGCAGAAATTATGAAGCATTGTTTCAAAACAGTTCTTTAAAATAGCCTATAGTTACTGGTACAGAGATAATAAAGTTATATGACCTGCCTAGCAGAACATCGTCGCAAACTGCTGTGTTCAGGTATCAGTAGTAATTTTATGACAGTGCTGCGAAAATGGTCGAGACTTTTAGATTTGAAAATGCATAAAACATGTAGACCCAGCATTGTTTCTCAAACAACTAGGCCTAATGTAGATTTGTATTTGTAGACCTAGCATTGTTGTGCAGGCTCCTAGATAAAATAGAATAGATTTGTACTTCTAGACCCAACTCCCATGAAGACACTGCGACTTGTCATTTGAGATTTTGTTCAACGCTCTCTCAATTTTAGCCGAGTAGCACTCTGTTTAACAAAGTTTAAATCAGAGGCGGAGTCCTCGAGGACACATTTTGAAGTCCTTCGCCTCGAAGCTCAAGTCCTTGGCTTTGAAGCCTACAAGCATTGGCGTAGTAGCTCAAAAGAATTTGGGGGAGCACCAAACTTTTGCCAAAAAATAACATTGAATTTTGCCCGGAAAGTGATCGGTTTTTCTGTCCAAATTAAGGTGACCTCCAAAAAAAAAAAGGTCTTCACTGAAATTGAGACGGTTTGATGAATATTAAATTGCCCGAAATTTTGACGCAAACTTGCCCGAAAAATATGAAATTGCCCAAAATTTTTATGCAATGTTGCCCAAATGATATAAAATTGCCCAAAATTTCGACACTTTAAAACCAAGCGGGGGGGCCAGTGCCCCCTAGGCCCCCCGCCTCCTACACCACTGCCTACAAGTCCTCGAAAATGTCCTGTTCTCGGTCGAGGACGGCATTATTTTTTGATTGGTTGAAAAGGAAAATAACCAAACAAAAAATAATCAAAAATTCTAGCTTTTCAATTCATTTTTTTTCCTTATTTGAAAAATATCATATATTGTGATTGCCAAGTCATAGTAAACCTTATTTTAAATGGCATTGTGTGAAAGCTTTAATCAGAGAATGAGGGGCAAAAGGCAGTGTAGAATTGTTATTCTTATTTCTGCTAATATTTCCGGTGCGGGTGGTACAAACTGCAAAGCCCTAAAACCATCAAGAGCCATAACAAGGGATCCGGGGTCCTGACGCAAACATTTTTGAGTTGCTAATGCTAACTCATGACCGTGCTTATCTGAATATAGACTCGGAAAAAAGTATATGTGCGTGATAATGAAATGTAATACAGTTACCACGGCAGTAGCGTAGCCAGGGGGGAAGCGGGGGGTGGAGGGCCTATAGCCTCCCCCATTGGCCTGTGAGCTAAAACGCAGAATAAGAAAAATACCACGTTTTTAGGTCTTTTGAGGCTGTTTTTTGCGCTGGAATGGACTAAAAAGTGATTTAGAGCATCTTTTGCAACATGTTTTCAGGAGAGGCTAATTTGTCAAAAATTAAAGTCACAAATCAATAAAAACTTTGAAAAATGCCCAAAAATAAACAATCAATAAATTTTGATCGCTAGTGCAAAAACGCCAAACATAGGTTTTATTAACAAATATGTTATAAACTCAGAAATAAAGGAGAGGGGGGCTATTCAGTTCTGATTAATTACCAATCATTTCTCTAAGATCTCTTTTCATTAGCCTCCCCCCTCCCCCCGATTATTTTTCTTTATAAAATATAGACAAAATAGATTACTCCGTTTGAGTTTTATTGAATAATAGGATTTTATGATTTACCTGCATGTAAACAAGAGAACTGGAATGTTATCATTAGCCACCTCCCACATAGCCCGTTAATGCAACCGGTTGAATCATGTTGCACAGCTACCTTCTATACCACTTTTTAAAAGCATTATTTTTATTAAAATAGCCATAAAATTAAGTTATTTTTGCAAAAAAATCCAAAATTATTGAGCGCTAGGGGCTCTGCCCCCAGACCCCCCAAACAGCCCCCCCATTGTGAATTTCTGGCTACGCGCCTGTACCATGGATAGCATATTAAACAGAATATGTTAGTGTATCCGTGATATAACTAACAAAACTTATCTTGAGAAAGCCACCTTGTTCTAAATGTATGCGAACAAAAATCGCGAAGATTTTTTTTGAAATAAGAAAGAGCAGCACTCTAATCACTCTTATGTGATCTGGGAAAAAGCCACATTTGCTGAGCAATTTTTTTGGGGGGGGGAAGCTTTTTTTGAAGTTTGATTCAACCTTAAACAAACTTGACCCGAATTTTCATTTGGTTTCAATTGGATTGAGGCAAATTCAGAGCGTTTTTCTGCCAAAATCGAGTAATCTCCAAAACAAAGTCTTCACCGATATTCAGAGCGTTTTTCTGTCTACTGACACCCACTTCTACTTCTCATTTCACGATCTTTGGGGGGGGGCTATTTTCGTTTGGGGGGCTATTTCCCGTTTTAGGGCAAAAACCAACCTTAAAACTGCTAAAAGCATGCTATTTTGCATACTGTTCAGGCCAATGGGGGGGGGCTATAGCACCATTTGCCCCCCTAGCTACGCTACTGGCTGGAAAGATGCGCGCTGCAGTCAATCAATTTTTCACACGACGTCATTAAGATGAGGAGAAGCTACCATGAAAAATTTGGGCCTTTTTCGAAAAAAATAATGATTTATTATTTTTACGTTTCTACAATTGTGAGCTCTTCAGAGGGGGAGGGCGACCCCGGACAAATTGCCAATTTCTTCAAGGCCTTCCTCCTTGATACAGCCCTGCTAAGATTCTCAAGTTATTTTTGCCATTAAATAATTTATGTTAAATTTTACAAAGTGACGTTTGGCGGCAGAAACGCGTGCCCTCATTCATCGATAGGCAATTAATGAGCTATAGAAAAATATCATGTGTAATAAAACGTAAAAAAAGATTAATTAAAATTAGGATTGGGGAAAATGTGATAAAACTAAAGTTTTTCAACTTAACTTTTACGTTACCGGTATTTTCTTTTTTAAAATTGCTTTAAAAATTTAATTGTTTCACCTCTTTCAAAATCACAAAAATTGTTTTTTATTAAAAAAAAGTCACTAAAATTGTTCAACAGAGGCATGTGAACTTTGCCCTAGCCCCCAGACCCCGTTTTTTCCAAGCACGTGAGCTTGCAAATACTGGATACGGTACCTTAAATCATTTTAAAAACATAAATTATTTTACTCTATTTCGCAATACTTTTAGATAATAATATCGTAGTCGCTATACAATGTTTGAAAACTATGATAACATTTTTAAAAATCTACAAAAAGAAGTCGTTCAAACAATAAAGGTTGTTTTGGAAAAAGTGCTAAAACGGTGGGAATGAGACTGAGAGGGAATGACCATAATCACTGAGAGGACGTTTGCACTGGGGTTTTAACTGATGAAGTTAAGGTCTTAAAATTGACCGTTTCCATGTTCAGAAGTTAGTTACTCTTATTTCGCATAACGGTCTTAATTGTTTTACTACCACGATACCGCTATGGAACGTAATCGAAATTGCTGCTAACGCGTAAAACTTCAAAATAACATTCGTTATTTTTAGAAACTACCATTTTCAAATTATCATGAAAAACTTAACGAAATGCAATGTCTTACGCTTTCGCGCTTAAAAACAGTCAAAGTTTGCCGACCATAGTTTTTTTAAATTTTGTCCTTGGTCCTTGGCTTTGGCCTCGACCAATTCTGCCCTTGGCCTCGAGAGGGTCTGTGTTTGAAAAGCCCGTCCTTGGTTTTGGCCTCGGATTTTTTTTCAGTCCTTGGCCTCGAACATTGTGTCCTCGACTCCAGATCTGCTTCAAATATCGAACACGTAACGTGCAACCTGATTGTGGTGATTGATGACCACGACAATGAAAATAATTTGTATTAATGTGATCGGTGATATTATAGAATAAGTTTTGATTTCTCCAAACATTGTTGAAGCTTAAGACATGACCGGCAACCTGCATATTTTGCTTTATTTTTTGCACTTTCCAAAGTAATCAAAAGTGTTCAAATTTATTCTTCAATTGTTACTTGCTTTGGATGCACCTTAGGGTTAGAGTTCACCTAGCACACCCATCAAAAATTGATTTTTACCAAAAAATCCGATTTTGCTTTTCATTAACTCAAAAAAGATTAAGGTTTTGCAAAATTTTGACAAAAACTTCATATTGCAATGTCTATTGCGACGGTTCATTCATTCGTTACGTTATTTTGTGACGTCATCATTGACCGGTTACGTCATTTTAAAAGTACCCTCATCAAAAATCCTGTTTATAATTGTGCAGTTATAAGTTGATATACTTATTTTAAATATTTAACAAGCATTTGAAACATGTTTGCTTTTGTAGTTAATTTTATTGATTTTTGTTAACTGTTTTCTAGTCAAGCAAGGCCCCAAAATAAATAAATTTTTAATTGTATCTGTAGCCCAATGCTTTCGGAAAAGTTTATGTCATTTTTGTACGTTCAAACAAATGAAGTAAACTCCTATCGATGGTTAATCAATGAAAAATTAAGGGGAAAATTATTAAAAGCTTAAATAAACACAAAAGAAACATTTCGCCGCTAGTAGTGCTAGAGAGCGCTAGGGAGGATTACCTAATTTAACTTTAAAACCAAACTAGAAATTTGCGCATCTGAAAAATTGTCAAAATAAGCAAATAGAAATGATAAAAGGATTTAAACTTGCACATTATGCGGAAAATATGTAATTTTTAGTTTTGAAAACCCCCAACTTTACCCCCCATTTGCTCGAAAACTGCAGGGTAATTTTTGGAGAACTTTTTATATAAACCTTCTGGGATGAAATACAGTCTATCTGCATCAAAATTTTTTTGCCACTCAAACTTTTTTACAAACTCGATTTTTAAGCGTCCTAGAATTTACAGCAAACGGCCTAAAATGGCTAGGCATGCAATGCATGCCTTGCATGCATGGAGAATACGCCCCTGGCTGAATGGCTTAATTTTTGTTTAGAGAATAACACTTTGCCTAGTGCCGTGGCCATGGCAAACGAAATGAGGGGGCGCTAAAATACACTGAACTTTTGCACATTAAAAGTCATCTTATACAGCTGCAAATTATGCGAAATTTCAAAGTTCTGTAATCATGTCTAAGAAAGAGGCATGTAAGTTTGGTAGCGTTTCTTAGCTCCTTTCGTTTCCAGCCCACAATCACTTGAAAAGCCTATCTGCAGCAGTGACTACAACCTATACAACCTTGAGTGTGTTTTAAAAAAACAAAAACATCTGGTCTTTGAAAAAACGAAATAAACGATTTTTTGGTCTTCGTTTCTACTCTCTGACACACCCAATTATAAGCGTGCAACCAAGATTTTGCAAAGAAGGAGGCTTAGAAGTTGATTTTTTTAATGTCTCGATTGGGTGGCGAGCTGAGCAAAGAGGTGCAACTCAATCATCTCATATAGACAGGGGTTTGGGCGATTTTTTGATTTTTCGAGAAAAAATAGCTATTTCAACACCATTTGGATCACATTTCGCATGTTTTGAAAGCTATTTGAAAGAATTAAATAGCTAGACTTAGAAGCTAGTAGAAAAATTAAATAGCCCAGCCCATTTAGCCCCTACTTTATTTACAAGTCAATTCAAAAACACGTTTAAGCATTTTAGGGTTAATTTTTTAAGTGACTTGGCTTGGGGGGGGGAGGCTGAGGTCCCCTTCGCCCTCAGTAGCGTAGTCAAGGGGGATGATTCTAAAAATTTTAAAAAATACCGATTCTAAAAATACCATTCCATACTAAAAATCTTGGCATGAAAAGTATGTAAAATAGCACGTTTTTAGTGGTTTTGAGGCCGATTTTTGCTCCAAAAATGAAAACAGCCCCCCCAAGGTTTTTGGCAGGGTGTCGAACCGTTTCAAATAACGGTTCGGGTTCAGGTTTAGCTCCTGCTCAAAATATTTTAGCGGTTCAGGTTTGGTTCGGGTTCACTTGAGCACCATTTTCGGGGTTCAGGTTTGGTTCAGGTTCACTCAAGTAAAATATTACTGGTTCAGGTTCGGTTCGGGTTCACTGACTTAAATTTTAACTGTCGTTACTCGTTTCGTCCAGAAAAAAAAAGGAGAAACTGCTGATCCTGTTGATGATCACCACTGCTCTTACTGTGCGTGTACCAGCGCCAGCGGCATCCGGATATGGAAAAACATATTCTTACTTTTGTTAGGGGTTCAGGTTCGGTTTGGGTTCACTTGAGCACTATTTTGAGGGTTCAGGTTTGGTTCAGGTTCACTGAAGTAAAATTTTGCTGGTTCGGGTTCGGTTCGGGTTCACCAAAATGAAACGGTTCATTCGGGTTTACGGTTCGGGTTCAGGTTCGGTTCGACACCCTGGTTTTTGGTATGTAATGGAAAAGGAATGGAAGAAAATTGCCAGTAAGGAATATGGAAAAATCTTCTTCCATTTCATTCCATACCATGCCCTGTATAGCAGGTGTTCGGTTCAGTTGATACCTTAAACTATGGTTAAAAAATTCTTGTATTTTAATTTATACAGTTGATTCGCGCCTTAAAAACGGTTGATTTCTAGTTGGTATTCGTTATCTTGTATTTGCAGCGACTATACCCCCATCATTTTGCAAAAAGGAACGTATCAAAATGTACCCTTTTGTAAAAATTGATATTATTATTCTAAGACGGTGTTCCAGGTCTGGTAAAAATTTGCAGGTTATCGATTATCTCGATAAATAATTTTGCAAAAGGGAACATCTTCATTTTAGAGCATAACGATCGGAGTTTCTGCTTAATCTAAGAACAAAAACGATTGCCAATATAGAACTAAGCATAACAATTTATTAGACGCGTTTCGCTTTAACTTAAAGCATCATCAGTAGTATGAATTTGCAAAGTAAGAAGCACGAATTCATATACAATAGCCATCCATTAATACAGGTAGCCACGGCACGGCTTAAGATTTGTCATAATTGAATAAAAGAGCGACAGGTCATAGGTTTAAACACACAAGAAAACACAGCCGAATAGCGACGTCATTTTTAAACAGCAATTTAAAACAATTAAGCATTGAAAAGATACAGGGGCAAAGATTGATTGTCGACATTCAGTTGCGGTTCTGTTTTGGAAGTATGTAAGGTCTCTTTGATGCGTAATTTAGTCACGTGGTTACTTCTGTTCAAAACTTTGGGTGAGTCAAAATTAATTTCGTGGTTGGGATTATTGAGCGAATGTTTGCAAACTTCAGGGTCTTCACACGTACGATGTTCATTGAGGCGAGTAATTAGGTTCCGTTTGGTTTGGCCAATATAATTTTGACCACAAACCAAATTGGCCAAACCAAACGGAACCTAATTACTCGCCTCAATGAACATCGTACGTGTGAAGACCCTGAAGTTTGCAAACATTCGCTCAATAATCCCAACCACGAAATTAATTTTGACTCACCCAAAGTTTTGAACAGAAGTAACCACGTGACTAAATTACGCATCAAAGAGACCTTACATACTTCCAAAACAGAACCGCAACTGAATGTCGACAATCAATCTTTGCCCCTGTATCTTTTCAATGCTTAATTGTTTTAAATTGCTGTTTAAAAATGACGTCGCTATTCGGCTGTGTTTTCTTGTGTGTTTAAACCTATGACCTGTCGCTCTTTTATTCAATTATGACAAATCTTAAGCCGTGCCGTGGCTACCTGTATTAATGGATGGCTATTGTATATGAATTCGTGCTTCTTACTTTGCAAATTCATACTACTGATGATGCTTTAAGTTAAAGCGAAACGCGTCTAATAAATTGTTATGCTTAGTTCTATATTGGCAATCGTTTTTGTTCTTAGAACATCTTCATCTTAAGTATTACGTCACAAGAGCTGTTTTTCACAATTGAAAATCTAAAAATTTTGAATGCGGCAGTCGTTGATGCAAGACAATACGATGTTTAATCATTACTGCGTAGCTTGTAAAAGCAAAGCAAAAAGGCAAACACTTAAGTGATGCAATTTGTTGTTTTTCAAAATTTCAAATTGATTGACGACGCCAACAAACAACGTTTTTAATTAGAAAATGCTAATCAACAAAAATATATATAATTATGCAGCTCAATTTTAAGAACCAGCTTTCAATGACAGAAGCATTTTTACACTGAAAAATGATTTGCGGTTATGGTATGGTATTAGCCAAACATTCCAGTATTTTGATCTACAAAACGACTTAATTAAGAAAACCAATAAAATGACATTCTAGCTGCCTATTTATACGATGGTCGTTGTTATAATAGGGCAGACCCTTTTTGGGTCATTTTTTAATTTCAAATTGCATGGGTGTTAGATTTTTGCCTTGGGCCAAAAAAATGGGAAATCCAATTTTTTTTTGAAATTGGACCTCGCTTAGATACTGCCGCCTCAAATCTTAGAATACTGATAAAATTGGTATTGCTTGTGCTAGATATGCTATGTTGGTACTCATTTTTGTTATTTTTCAGAGAGGAAGACAATGGTGATCTTTGATTTAGCATTAGAGTTACTTTTAATTTTTCGAATTTTTCTTAAACTCAAGTTTTTCACAAGCGCATTGATTTTTTTATAGCATTTTGTTTCAAGTTTTAACTCTACTGTTTGCATGAAATGATGTATAACAGAAAAAACACAGTTAATGCAATGCAAATAGCAATGATAGCTTTGATTTTATTGACTGGCATGAGCAGCTTTTCTTCTGATTTATGAGGTAGTATTTTTTCTGATCCATTGCTTTTTTCTTCCAGCAAGAGTACACAGAGCCTCACCAATCTGCCTTTTTGCGCCAGCAATTTGTCCACTTGCGGTAGTTGTCAACTTCACAGCATGTTCCTCAGATTGCGTATGATTTGGATAATTTGGGTCAAGTGGTTGCATAACAAATTGCTCGATATCTGTGCAGCTTTTGATTAATGAAGGGCCATGCAACATTAAATATCCTTTTTTGTGGGTAAGATAGGCAACACCATTCCCACGGCCGTTGTCTTTAAGTGTTATTAGATCAGTGTATGATGTTGTTGCAAAGTTACACCTGGAGAGACAAAATTTTTGGACTGGGTGATTTCCTTTCTGATTTCCTTCAGCATTTCTGATTTTCTGAATAATATTGACAGCTTTGCTCTTACAGTTTTGTCCTCATCTCCCAGCATAGCCAACAGCAAATTTTGGTGATGAACAAAATAGCAATTCTGCTGCTGTCACCTCATTTGCGCCAGAAACTAAGTTTATTTGAGCTTGAATTTCCGAAAAAGAGATTTTTGGTCCGTCCAAATTGCGCTTTTGTATTTTGTTAAAATATGTTTCGACCAATATACGCTTACAGTACACTTGGCAAGAAATCAAACCATGTCGAAACTTGATCTTTTGCTACGTATATTGTTGGTGTATATTGGAAAACACATAATTTAACAAAATACAAAAGCGCAATTTGGAGGGACCAAACATCGTGAAAGTTTGCTGTTGGCTATGCTGGGAGATGAGGACAAAACTGTAAGAGCAAAGCTGTCAATATTATTCAGAAAATCAGAAATGCTGAAGGAAATCAGAAAGGAAATCACCCAGTCCAAAAATTTTATCTCTCCAGGTGTAACTTTGCAACAACATCATACACTGATCTAATAACACTTAAAGACAACGGCCGTGGGAATGGTGTTGCCTATCTTACCCACAAAAAAGGATATTTAATGTTGCATGGCCCTTCATTAATCAAAAGCTGCACAGATATCGAGCAATTTGTTATGCAACCACTTGACCCAAATTATCCAAATCATACGCAATCTGAGGAACATGCTGTGAAGTTGACAACTACCGCAAGTGGACAAATTGCTGGCGCAAAAAGGCAGATTGGTGAGGCTCTGTGTACTCTTGCTGGAAGAAAAAAGCAATGGATCAGAAAAAATACTACCTCATAAATCAGAAGAAAAGCTGCTCATGCCAGTCAATAAAATCAAAGCTATCATTGCTGTTTGCATTGCATTAACTGTGTTTTTTCTGTTATACATCATTTCATGCAAACAGTAGAGTTAAAACTTGAAACAAAATGCTATAAAAAAATCAATGCGCTTGTGAAAAACTTGAGTTTAAGAAAAATTCGAAAAATTAAAAGTAACTCTAATGCTAAATCAAAGATCACCATTGTCTTCCTCTCTGAAAACTAACAAAAATGAGTACCAACATAACATATCTAGCACAAGCAATACCAATTTTATCAGTATTCTAAGATTTGAGGGAGCATGATTTAAAAAAACCGCAGGGGCAGCATCTAAACGAGGTCCAATTTCAAAAAAAAATTGGACTTTCCATTTTTTTGGCTCAAGGCAAAAGTCTAACACCCATGCAATTTGAAATTAAAAAATGACCCAAAAGGGTCTGCCCTGTTGTTATATTTGCCCGGTCAGTCAGTCAAAAAGACCTTTGATTTGGAAAAACTAGCGATATCAATAAGTTTCCAAACTGATGTAAGACTATCTCGACTGACTGACTGACCGGCTATCAAAACCAACCGCTAATTTAATTACAAAGTTTTTGTCGTTAAATGCCAGAGTATACTTTTTATTAAACGATTTGCGTGTACACCCTCAGCAAAATTCTAGTTGCGCACTTGCTGGAGACTGAACCAACTACAAACACTACCAACTAGTTGAGGTCTACCAGCGGCTGGAAGTTAAGAAAAAGCAGTGTTGGGCAAGTTAATGAGAAACGTTAACTTCGCTAAGAGTCAATTTGCTGAGAATATTAAGCGTTTTTTAACCAAGCTAAAGTTAAATAGTTAACTGAAAAACAAAAGTAACGCAAGTTAAAGTTAAAAGTTAATTCGTTAAGTTTTTTAAAAAAGTTCAACATCAACCAGCAGTTGATGCCCAATAAAATGATTCCATTTCCATACGAGAAAAAAATTACTCATTCTGATTTCTGTTACTATGGTATTTTATTATTCTAATAAAGATGGACAGAGTGGAAGCCTTTTTTAATTTATTTTTTTATTTCTATTATTATGGCATTAGGACGCATGATGTAGCCTAGAAATTTAACGGATTAACGTAAACATTAAAGTAGTGTAAGGAAAGTTATAGTTAATAAGTTAACTTACAAAAGCTTTTTAACTTTTAGCTCGTTAATGAAAAACGTAACTTCGGTATTAACGAATTAACGAGTTTATGCCCAACACTAGGAAAAAGCAATCAGCTGTGGTATGAGTAAAAAGCTCCCAGTCGCTAAATGTTAACTGGAAGAACCAAAAACTTGCGCAATATCTTTTGCAAGGCTTTGCGCGTCAGTACAGCAAATAGATTCTAGAATAGAATACAAAACATACTGTACAATATATCAAGAAGGCTATAACAAGTTTGAACAAGTTTATATGGAAAAATGATGTTTTTATGTATTGTTTTTTATTTAGTTGACAACTTACAACGTGCATAATGAAATGTGAATTCAACAGATTCAAAAAAGTGCTCCATAGCAGAGACCAGAGGATATATCAAAAAACAGAACAAGTCCAGGACCGAATTTAGGAGTCTAAGATGCTTAGGCCATGGGTCCCCACCATTTACTACTAGCAGCTAGTACCTTTGCGCGGTGTTGCGCAAAAAATATTTGTCTTGACTTGCAGCAAACTAGTTTGGCCAACTTTTCGACTTTTTTTCGTAATAGGTTAATTTTGGCGTTTTTATGAAGCGCCGTTTGTGTATTATAATTTGTGCAATGTTTTTTTGCATATTTAATTAAATACTCATTTTAATTAAATGCACAAAAATATATAGTCACAGTTAAGATAAATAGTCAAAAAAACTGCGCACAAAATAAAGCGTTGCAAAAATGCGCTTTAGACTTTTTTGTATATTTGGTAGTGAAGCGTGACAAAGCGCTCTCGGCTGCTCTTTTGATGCGCTCTCGGCTGCTCTTTAATGCGCCCCAAGAGCAGCCGAGAGCGCTTTGTCACGCTCCACTAACAAATATACAAAAAAGTCAGCAGCGCATTTTTGCAACGCTTTACTTTGTGCGCAGTTTTTTTGACTATTTATTTTTGCAACGGTTTACTTTGCGCAGTTTTTTGACTATTTATTTTTGCAACGGTTTATTTTGCGCACTTTTTTGGACTATTTACTTCTACCCTGACCAGGGGTGCCGATATTTGTTGAGCAATGGGGGGATAATTTGCAATTTTACCCTAATTTTGCCCTATTTTCAACATTGGGGGGGATGAACCTCGACCACGATTTTTTTCAGTTGAGCAAATTAAGTGAAGACCAAAAAAAAGGTCTTCGCCAAAAATGGAACACTTTTTTCCCCGAGTTCGGGTGAAGACCAAAAAAAAGTCTTCACCAAAACTGGAGCACTTTTTTCCTCGAACTCTAGTGGAGACGTGCACTCAAACGCACACCCAGACGCATAGCCAGAAATTCGCAATGGGGGGTCTGGGGGGTCTGGGGGCGGAGCCCCCAGCGCTCGAAAATTTTGCATTTTTTTGCAAAAATAACTTAATTTTAGAGCTATTTTAATAAAAAATAATGCTATTAAAACGTGGCATAGCAATTGGCAGCGCAACATCATTCAACTGGTTGCATTAATGGGCTATATGGGAAGTGGCTAATGATAACATTGCAGTTCTCTTGTTTACATGCTGGTAAACCATGAAATCCTATTATTCAATAAAACCCACACGGAGTAATCTATTTCGTCTATATTTTATAAAGAAAAATAATTGGGGGGGGGGGCTAATGGAAAGATATTTGAGAGAAGTGATTGGTAATTAACTAACACTGAATAGCCCCCCTTCTCTCCTTATTCCTGAGTTTATAATATATTTGTTGATAAAACCTATGTTTGGCGTTTTTACACTTGCGATCAAATTTGATTGTCTGTTTTTGGGCATTTTTAAAAGTTTTTATTGATTTGTGACTTTAATTTTTGGCAATTAGCCCTCCCCCTGAATATATGTTTCAAAAGATGCTTCAAATCACTTTTTAGTCAATTCTATGAGAGCCCTCCCCCTTGGCCTGTCAACCAAAATGCAGAATAAGAAAAATACCACGTTTTTAGCTCTTTTGAGACTGTCTTTTGGGCTGGAATTGACTAAAACTGGCTACGCTACTGTGCACACTAGAGTCAAAGTATTGGGTGGGATGCGGATGTAGACCATACTCAAATTATTGGGGGGGATACAGTCAAATTATTGGGGGGGATATATCCCCCCCATCCCTTCCGGGTTTCGGCACCCCTGACTATATATTTTTGTACATTTAATTAAAATGAGTATTTAATTTAATATTCAAGAAAACATTGCACAAATTAGGGTACACAAATGGCGCCCCATACGTTTTAATGTCACAAGCGCATCTTTACTGAAGTGGGTTGATATTAGATAATATCATAATCTGATTGACGTAACAATCATAATTTTTCGCTGCTTAGGCTGACGAGTCAGTGGCACAACCAGCTGGGGGGTGGGGTGGTTAAAGGGCTTCGTCTTCCCTCCTTTTTAAGTCACTTAGAAAATTTAACCAAAAATTGTAAGCGTTTAAACATGTTTTGAGCTTGACTCGTGGGTAAAGTGGAAGCTTAAAGAGGCTGGGCAATTAATTTTTAAACAGGATTTCAAATCAGATCTATTTTAGTCGTTTTGAGTGGCTTTAAAATGATACAAAATTTTATCCAAAAAGCGTTAAAATTGTTATTTTTTCTAAAAAATTACAAAAATTGCCTAGCGGCTAAGTCGCACCACTTTTCTCAGCACGCAACTCAATTGAGACTTTTTTCAAGCGAAACTGTTTGACGCATGGGTTCAAGCCCCCTCTCAACAAAATCCTGGTCGCGCACCTGCAACGACTAACCTTCGAGCATTTTATTGAAATAAACTTGATTTAAAATTTGCTCTACCAAAAATGAAAACTCTACCAAATTTAGGCCCCAGAGCACTCTACCTCATAAATCAGATACTCAGGGCCTACGAAAGGATGGGGGCAGGGGGGACAACGACCCCGGGGCCTATGGACTTTAGGGGGCTCATGGGCTTCATGGGGCCCATCATGGGGGCTGTTAGCTAAAGGGGCCCAGCAGAGGGCCCGTGGGCTTCAGACGGCATCGAAATGACACTGAGAAATCAGCATGTGAAGACCGAAGACCTTTTTTTTTTATATTTTGAGATCACATCAAAATCCTGAGAAAACTGTGGCATTTTTCCTTGAAGACCTTTTTTTTTGAGATCACATTAAAATTCGGACAAAACTGAGGCATTTTCTCCGTCTGTTTTGGACTTCACAAAACCGGAAATCCGTCATATTTGAGCTGGCCTCGGGCCCACGTTCGGCTCTCGGCGCCCCTGCCGATACTGTACAGATTCGTTTCAAAATTTGAATAAGATTTTTATTTAAATAAGACACCCCATATGATTCCGAATACGGTTAAAACAGAACTTAAATTTTTTGAAAAGGTTTAGAACTTTAATTGTGACGTGTATTGCTTTACAAAACCACAAAATTATTTCAAAATTTAAAAAGCAATTGCAGAATTCGTGGTTTTTGTTTTTCCATGCTGCTTTTGTAAAAGTTGGCCACACCCCAACTTTACCACAATTTACTGAAAAACTTTTCCTTCTTCTTTCTCGCTTCAAAGGGTAAAAAAAGAAACAAAGCCGGCAACATTTTTGATGGTCTATGATTTGACAGATGAATATATTGTTCAAATAGGATTTCTTAAAGTTGTTTCTCCATCTCTGTTTTTAGTAATTGGCAGACATTTTGAGAGTACGAGTTTGTTAGATAACAATTTTCGAGTACTGCTACCCTACTTCAACGATTAAACTTTGACAACAATGATGCTACCATATAAGTATTACAAGTAATCCGTATTTAATGTTAAAAGAGCGATATTAGCAATATCAAAACAGTGTTAATAAGTGATAAATGATAAAAATCACACCAGCAGCTCAGACAGAAAGTGTTTTGATCAGCGTTTTGAAACTATATTTGAAACGCTTTGTGATGTCTGAATTTATGAAAATAAAAGTAAACAGTAAAATAAAAGCTAAAAATGATAGCCTACGTTTGCATTTTGAGATTTAATACTAATTTATAAGTTAAGCTACACTAATGAAGTTGTATGTATTGGGTTCAGCAAAAGGACGTTTTTGCTGACTGACAGCGAAACGGAAGATACAGGTAAAAATTATAAACTGCAAAACTGCGTCATATGAAGCAGAAGAATTTATCGTTTAATTAATTGTTGTTTCACACGCAAAAATTATTGTTGTGTAGTTACGATGAATGATCAACATTATAACTGTTTGGTTTTGATAACAAATGCTGCGTGAAACTTCATAACTTTGCAATAGCGTTTCGACAAAATGCCAGGAAGATAGCAATCAATCCTGTTAGTCCTTTATTCTAAAACGGTAACCCCAAACACACAATTACAATGGGTTCATTGGTTTAGTAAGCGTGATTAGTGATTAGTAAAGTGATTCGAGCTTAGCAACATTTTCATTCTTCATCAATCAAAATCAATCTTCTATACTAACTTCACACGGATGCGCGAACGACGATTAAGTTAATTCGCAGATTCATTGTTTTGCTACTCACAGTCATACTGATAAACATGTAAGGTGTGAAATAAAGGAAGAGGCTATTTCATCTACTATGTTTTATTTAATTTTTATCTGTTTTTATCTAGTTTTAGTTTGGCCCGAATTTAACCCAAACTCAAATTTTTTCTCTAAAACTAACCCCAAACATACTTTTAAGTGGAGTGGCAAGATACTTTCAAGTAAACTTGCATTCCTGCTTATATAGGACTGTCAGATATAATAATTGTAAATGTCTTTAGTTATGATTATTTACCTGCCTAAACTTGAGTGCCTTAACGTGACTGCTTTAGTACTTTCGACGCCTTTTGTGGTTTTGAATGTTCGAGATAATTGGCTTTTCCAGTATGGTACGTTCGGAGAACGGTCGATTCTAAATGAACAAGTTATAGCTGCCCTATCAACGCCTGACGCGAGATGTATCAAAATTCTTGGCTCAAGCAACGAATTCTATTGTCTCTACATGCATCACGTCAGTTAACCACAGTAATTTAAACTTAACCTAAACCCCTAGAATAAGCCCAACTAACTATGGATACGCTATAGGTAACTTAGCGTTTCCTAAACAAATAGAATAAGATAACTATACCATAACAGGCATGCAACAACAATGCGAAACACACTACCGTGCAATACCAACAATTAAACTACAACGCATGTCCTCAAATACTAACTCAATCTCAAATCTTAAGGGCGGGTAGACATGCTAAAAACTGAATCACAGGAATGGGTACAGCAAAGGAAACGGTAGCCTACCTAACAAATACACCCGCTACAAACAGACTAAATCCCTCCAAAAAAAGAAACTAAGACTTCACCGAAAATGCACTAACAACAGGCTAGCAAAACAATACACTAAATTCACGTGTCTGCACTCTGCGCTGTACTACTGCGAAAGGAATGAGCGACAATATGTAGCAAGAGCGGCCAAACAACCACTATGACTCAACAGCACAGTACAGTCGCGCAACAATGATTTCAGAACGAGCTAAGCAACGTCAAGCAAAGAAGGGGAAAACCCAACAGGTGAGATATGTACAGTATCTAACAGACCGTATTTGAGCGTAACATGGCCGGCCCAAAATATTGAGCAGGAAAACAAACGTAACCGGAGCAATATTTTTAAAATAATGAAGCGAGAATACACAAGTAATAATCAACACATAAGCTAGCGACCCAGGCAATAACACACAGAGTAGACAGAACTACTGGTATTGTCAATATTGAGAATAAGAACAGTAAAACAATACAGAATTTAAAGCAGAGCACAACTGCGCCACGGCAGCACAGTAACACACGCGTCGCGCGGCCCACGTATGATATGTAAGCTTAAACACACGGGGGGAGTGGAGGAGCATACTTGTATCTAGTATCATACGTGGGTAAACAGTCCATAGTTCGTATGCTCAGGCCGTAATATTAGGCTGCACCAAGCCTGTAGCATAAGCGTCAGTAACAGTCCATGGTGCTAAAAGTTCACAGTTTATTGTACATTTAGCTCGCCTGTAACAAAGCAAACAGTCTATAGGTAGGCGGCTAATACGGCCTTATCGGGTAGCATCAACAGGGATAGGGCTGTTAAGCACTCTTCAGTGTGCCAAGTAAGCAAGTACAATGTTCATATAGTCAATATTGTTCATGTTGATGCATCCGAAATAACACACCGCACAATGTGCTGGTATGTAACAGACTTCATCGATGTAGACAACTAAGTGTCGCACTCCAAAAGGCAGAGCTTTCCCACATCTCTTGTGAAAACCTTCCCTCCGGCAACTCGGATCTTCACCCTTCTCACCAAACTATCACGATCTGGCATGATCTCATTCACTATTCCCTTTGGCCAGGAATTCCGAGGTGCACTTTCTTCCATCAAGAGGACAAGGTCCCCAACTGCAAAGTTACGTTGAGGGGACAGCCATTTCTGACGGCGTTGAAGGAGGGGCAAGTATTCAGATCGCCATCTCTTCCAGAATTGATCGGCCTGGTATTGACAAGCACGCCATGATGAACGTAAGCCGTCTGAAGGAAGGAAAACATCCGAAGGGTACCCAGGACTAACGCTTCCAGTAAGAAGCATCGATGGAGTCAAGGTTTGCAAATCATCTGGTTCGGTTCCCACTCTAGTCAGTGGTCTGTTGTTCAGGATACACTCAATCTCTTTGAAGAGGGTTACTAAACCTTCATCGGATAAGCTTCTTACATGCTTGTCAGCCATCATGGAACGCATGGCCTTGCGAACCAGTCGGATAATCGCTTCATAGATTCCACCCTGGTGACTGGCAAGGGGTGGTGCATGTTTCCAATCGATCCCATGAGAACCCAGGTCAGCCATAATCTTATGGTTATCGAGACGCTGCAATCCACGCTTGAGTTCTGCATGGGCACCCACGAAGTTTGTAGCATTGTCGGAGTAAATCACACGAGTGGAGTGGCCGCGGGAAGATAGAAAACGACGCAAGCCAAGCAAGAAAGAGTCTGTAGTGAGACTGTATATCATTTCCAAATGTGTAGCTCGGGACGCAAGACAAGTAAAGACACAACAATACCGTGACAAGAGGCTGCGACCTTGCTTGACTTCCAGGGGCCACATGTAGTCAATCCCACAGTTCTCAAAGACAGGCTTACCCGATTCAACACGAGCTGGTGGAAGTGGAGCCATCAACTGTGTACCAAAGCTCGCATCTTGATTGCGGCACACCATACAGTTCTGCTTAATATAGTGCTTCACAGTTCTCCCTTGGCCAATCACATGAAATCTTCCACGAAGCTTATTCAATACATATTGCGAACCATTATGACCGCTGTTGCAATGTGCATCCATAATCACGAGTCCAGTTACATGGTGACGTTTGGGTAGGACTATTGGGTGCTTGAAATCTGTAGGATAACTGGAACGCTGCAGACGTCCTCCTATTCGAATTACCCCATCTTGCACTATAGGGCAGAACCTCAGCAGTGGTTGCAGTGATGCCTTTGCTGAGTCACCATGAGTTCCAGCCATTACTTCATACCAAGGAACCTTTTGCAAAGTATCAAGAAGGTCCGGCAATGCCTGTTGCTGTGAAAGTCGGATCAAGGAAAGCAATGCATCATCAAACTCTTTGCCCCCAACAGGATTCATAGGGAATGACCAGCCAACACGGGTAGCACGGTGGTGCCAAAAGGTCTTCATACGTAAAAGCCAAGCTACAGATTTTACAGCAGTCCGGAGGGTGCTGTAACAGTTAGTGAGTCTCCACAATGGGTCCTGCTCCTCATCACCTATTGTAAAACGGGTACAACAGATTCCACCTTGATCAAAACAACCGGAAGGATGATCGACGGTAGCAGCCGCAGTTGGATTGGTTTCATCATCTTCATTCAGTACTTCTGGCTTCGCTTTTGGCCATGTTGACTTGTCTTGCAGCAGGAATGATGGAGCATGAAGCCATTTTTCAGCCTTACGAACCTGTTTCGGAGACACTCCCCTCGAGTAGAAATCTGCGGGGTTCCGTTGCGTGTCTACCCACCTCCATTGCTCCGCTGCAGAAAGTTTTCGAATTAAGCTAATTCGGTTGGTCTCAAAGGCGGGTCGACGCTTTGAGGTGTCCCTCAGATAAGCGAGTACCGTAGTGGAATCAGACCAATATGTGACTTGGTCTATGGTAATGTCATGTTCACTCATAACTGTCTTGGCCAAGCGAATTGCCACAACTGCAGCACAAAGCTCCAAGCGTGGAACGGAAAGCTTCTTTATAGGGACAACTCTTGATTTGCCGATGATGAACGAAGTTGAAACCCTTGCGGCTTTGCTGACCCAAAAATAACACACTGCTCCATAGCCATTGCAACTCGCATCTGCAAAGCAGTGCAGCTCTATCCTGTCGGCGCCAGGAAGGTTCTCATATGCACGCGGCATGGAGATCTGATCTAAACAAGGCAAAGCATTGAGCCACCTTTCCCATTCAAGACGATCAGATTCAGAAATCTCTGAGTCCCAGTCCAAACCTTGAATAGTCAAGCGTTGCAAGATGAGTTTAGCTGGTAGCATGTACGGTCCAACCATGCCCAAGGGATCACAGATGCTGGCCATGAGTGACAGTAAACCGCGTCGAGTGAAGGGATGGCTGCTACCAGTCACCTTTATACAAAGGAGGTCATCGTCCGGGTTCCACACCAAACCCAGAGCCTTGTGTGAGGGGAGATCATCTTCATGGAGATCCACCTGATGAAGCTGAGGAGCAAGTAGATCTGGAGGAACGGCTTCAAGGACTTCCCGGCGGTTGCTTACATATTTAGCCAACTGAAAGCCACCACTGGCAAGGAGATCATTGAGTTCGGCGAGCAGACAGACTGCCGCCTTGCTGTCAGGAACGGAGATCAACAGATCGTCCACATAAAGATGACGAGAGATAGCTGTCTTGGCTTTCTCTGAAGCATTGGTGCGGTTCTCTTGGGCAGTCCGGCGAAGAGCATACCCCGAAACACTGGGTGACGAAGTCAGGCCAAAGGTATGCACAGTGAGTTGACAAATCTTGGTCGATTTAGAGGGATCACCATCTCCCCACCATAGGAATCGCAAGGCAGTCTGATCGATGGGATCAACATTAACCTGGTGGAACATGTTACGGATGTCGGCCACCAAGGCAACATTGTGAGGCCTAAAACGAAAGAGAACCCCAAGTAAGGTGTTAGTGTTATCTGGTCCTTGTAAGAGTTGCTTGTTCAAAGATATTCCACCGCAAGCAGCAGCACAGTCGAAAACCACCCTAAACTTCCCACCAGTAGAGTGATGCGGGATGTACCAAACTTTACCTTCTTCTGGGGGTTTCATCGGATCAGTTACCTCAAAGGCATGACCAAGCTGGATCATATCATTGATTTTGGCTCTATACTTCACATGCGTCTCTGGGTCGCGTAGCAGCCGACGTCCAAGGCTCTTTAGTCGGGACAGTGCAACGGGGTAGTTGTCTGGAAGGTTAGGACAACCTTTTCTCCAGGGAAGTCTCATACTATAGTGACCGTCTTTCCAAGTGCAAGAACTCTGCATCAGGTCTGTAGCCGTCTTATCATCCTCAGATGGTAGTAGTTCATCGGGGTCATGAGATAAATCCACAAAGTCAAGTTGACAAGGGCAAAGCGCCTCCGAAACCCGTTCTACATCGCGTGATAAAATCAGATTTACATGATCAGTCCCAAGGGGTTCTGGATCGCAGCCAAATAGCACCCATCCAAGAGGAGATTTGCCTGCCCACAGATTTGAATCATCACCTTGGCGTACCTCAGAGAAAACATGCAATGCAGGTGAGCAGGTACCCAAGAGCAAGTCAACCCTGTCTGTTCCAATCAACGGAATATCAACATCTGCCAAGTGTTCATTGCACGCGAAGTCTTTACCTGAAGGTATACTAGCGCTACAGTCAGGCAAACCATCCACCACCCTGACGCCTGTCAAACTGAAGACTTCCATTTCATTCATCCCACGAACAGTGCACTCGGTATCCACAGTATTTGATACCTTTACACTACCGTCAGCTAGCTGGAGACTGGATCTCACTGGCCAACCTTTCAGTTCCAACTCATCAAACACTTGTTGGGATAAAAGATGAACATCTGCGCCGGTGTCAAGTAGCGCCAATATATCCTTGCTCTTGCCACTAGTGGGATTCGCAATCCGTACTGGCAAGACCTGAAGTCGTCCCCTAGCTTTAGAACCACAAGCGTAAGCATTCTTAGTTTCAGGATTTTCTTTCAAGCCATTTTCGGACGTACAGCCACGGTCAGCCTTCGGGCCGTTACTGGAAACAGGAGACCCTGAGCTTAAAGATTCATCACCTTTGGTGCCACCCGGTAGATGTAGCAAGGAGTGGTGACTCTGCTGGCAAATTCGGCACCTGGCCTTACTTGGGCATTTTGAGACAACATGACCACTTCTAAGACAATTGAAGCAGAGTCGCTTTTGTTTAACAAGGGTTTTCCGTTCAGCAACCGATTTCTTGTTGAACTGCTCACAGCGCCAAACGAAGTGACCAGGAGCACCACAGGCTGTGCATAGCCGATCTCCTTTGACCTTTTGATCTTCGCGTTTCGGTGTGACAGGAACAGATGAGGTGGGTATGTCACGGGACTGCACAGCATGAACCCTGGCTGGCTTGGACCTCGACCATCCGCTACTGCGACGTTGAGTCTTGTCGTGATCTCTTGGAGCTGCCATAAGTCTTCCTAGGCGTGAGCTGGCCAAACCTTGAGCCTGATCAATGAATTCGACGAAGAGGTTGAACGGCACAACATCCATGTCATACCCTCTCTTCATGGCCAACTTGGCAAATTGTTTCTGGTAGTGCCGGGGTAAACGAGAGAAGATACCATCGGTAGTGGACGTTGCATCCAGCTGGTTTGCTGCATTGGCCGACTGGAGGACCATTTTACAGTTAATCAAGTCTGCATAGAATTCTCGGAGACCTTTCTCGTCGGAACGGATTAGGGGTCCTTCACACACGAGCTTCAAATGAGCCTTTATTGATACCGAAGGAGAGCCAAAGGCTTTGTACAGCAAGCTAAGAGCCTCTTGCAGCCCCTGGGCGGCTGGCAACATTACGCAGTTGCTAATCAATCGCCTGGCCTGCCCAGCAGTAGAATCTAGGAGCATTTGCAGAGCATGGGCAGGATCCGACTGACCGTGTAATCTAAGGATTCGATCTTGTATCTGACGAATGAAGATATGGTATTTGAGAGGATCACCATCAAATTGCTGATCCTGTGTTAGTGCACGCGAATCTTGGCAGCGTACTATGACCTGTGCCAATTCTTTCAGGTCATTGGACCTTTCTCTTTGAGCGGGAGCTAATGGTTGGGATTCAGAAACAGTGGGAAGCACACGAGGGGTTGGGAGAGGGGACCCGGAGACCAAAGTACACCCAGAGGAAGTGGATACGGGGGCCCCAGGCACCTGTGCACATGGAGAATATGCATACCCAGACGAGGCCGGCCCAAGGAACACTGGAGCCGTGGAGGCAAACGATGATAAACCGGCTGTGACTGGAGACGAAACAGGTAAAACCCAGGGAGATGGAGAATGGGACCCGGAAACAAGAGGTGACACAATGTGACCACTGGATAAAGCCGGCCCATCTAGCAATGGCGTCTGATTGGATTCAGAAGAAACCCCATGGGTGTATGGACTAGAGAACCGAACAGCTGTTGACGAAGATGCAGCAGGAGGAACCTCCATGATGCTGATACCTAGCGGAGAACTGACCACCGTAGGAGGTACCACCCAGGATGCAGCATGAGGGTTCAACGATTGTACCGGCGGAGTGGTATCCGTAGGTAGTAAGTTACCAGGCTCACTGGAAGAGCCAGAAACTTGAGCAGCATTAAATGGCCCTGCGTCCTCATTAGGTTCAACTAGGCTAGCTACATAGTTGCTCACCTTCTCATGAGCTGAAAGAGATGGCGCGGGATTATCTTCATCTAGATCTAGCAGACCATCATAAGCATCAGCCATGACTTTAGCCTTGGCTAGGTCAGTTTCTGCTTGTACAACTGCCTGCTCAGTTTCTGCTTGTATGACTGCTTGATCGGCGTCGGCCTTAGCCTTAGCCATAGCCTTGGCCAGAGTCTGGTCCCTTTTAGATTTTTCCAAATTTATTTCAGCGATTTGCATTTCTAAGCGAGCCCTAGCTACAGATGACAGCGAGGTACGAGAGGTAGTACTACAGCCCGACCTAGAATGACTCTTCTTAGGCCGATAAGATGTAAAGGAGCCTTTGGGGTGAATAGCAGCAATTTCCTCTACGGTGGAGGAGTTACCAGGTTCACCCAAGCCTTGTGCATTAGAAGCACCTTCCTGACGTTCAGAGACAACTTTCTGAAGCCGTTTAGGCGCCCTTTGTATTTCAACTATCGACGCTGGGGAGCCTTCTGAAAGAGCGCGACCTGAGTCGCCACGTTGCTTCGAACTACGAGTGTTGTATAAACTCCTAGACATTATCTTGTCTGGACCAGCAAAAGAAAACAGCTATATGACTACAATAGTTACCTATAGGAATGGTACGTTCGGAGAACGGTCGATTCTAAATGAACAAGTTATAGCTGCCCTATCAACGCCTGACGCGAGATGTATCAAAATTCTTGGCTCAAGCAACGAATTCTATTGTCTTTACATGCATCACGTCAGTTAACCACAGTAATTTAAACTTAACCTAAACCCCTAGAATAAGCCCAACTAACTATGGATACGCTATAGGTAACTTAGCGTTTCCTAAACAAATAGAATAAGATAACTATACCATAACAGGCATGCAACAACAATGCGAAACACACTACCGTGCAATACCAACAATTAAACTACAACGCATGTCCTCAAATACTAACTCAATCTCAAATCTTAAGGGCGGGTAGACATGCTAAAAACTGAATCACAGGAAAGGGTACAGCAAAGGAAACGGTAGCCTACCTAACAAATACACCCGCTACAAACAGACTAAATCCCTCCAAAAAAAGAAACTAAGACTTCACCGAAAATGCACTAACAACAGGCTAGCAAAACAATACACTAAATTCACGTGTCTGCACTCTGCGCTGTACTACTGCGAAAGGAATGAGCGACAATATGTAGCAAGAGCGGCCAAACAACCACTATGACTCAACAGCACAGTACAGTCGCGCAACAATGATTTCAGAACGAGCTAAGCAACGTCAAGCAAAGAAGGGGAAAACCCAACAGGTGAGATATGTACAGTATCTAACAGACCGTATTTGAGCGTAACACAGTATGTTCTACGACCTTCTGCAGTCACCGGGGTACTTCGTTGTTTACGACTTTTAATTGCACTATTTGGACGTCTATAATTTGTAACGTCATAATTATGTTGCAATTTGTTATCTTAAGCTTATATAGTTTTTTTATTGCGACGTAATGACAATTTCTCTGGAATGTTCGAGGGCCGTTGCCCTTGGTATAAATAGGAGGTGTTTTTTTCCTATTCTAATATTCTGAGAATTCCAGGATTCTAATAATTCTAGTGTTCGGGATATAAGTTTCGTAGGCAGTTTAGCCGAGATTATGCACCTGTATTTGGCTTGTGTAGCCGTAGTGTGCGATTTGAATTGGTCGATCGCGATAAGTTTTAGTGGAGCGATTTTCTTCGGAGAGATTTTGTTTTGTTTTCAATAGAAAGTTCTTAACTGGAACTTCGCGCGAGCTTTAATTGGGATTTAATTTGGACTTAACTATTGTTTTGTTCGCAAATTTTGGCAGATGATGATTGATTTGCTTATAACTAGCAAACGGTACAACCTAGAAAGTTGAAATTTTGACTTAATATAAGAATTAATGAAAGTGTCATGTGTGCCAATTTTGGGGATCCTAAGTCTGTGATCATGAATTGAGACACAAAAAACATAAAAAATCGGCAATTTTTGGCTTGAAAAGTTATTGATTTGCTTGTAATTCCAAAACCACTTGACATGCAGAGCTGAAATTTGGACACAATGTGGGTGCTTATGAATGCTTTATGAAAATTGAGTTTGAGGACTAAAACTTTACAGGCCGAAAATGAAATACCCAAAAAGGGGCTGCCAAGTTTCAAACTTTTCAACCACTCACGCCAGCCACATGAAATTTTCAGGGTAGGCAAATAAGCAAAAACAGATAAAATTTGACGAAATTTGGGGTATCAAAATCGGGGGTCCCCCTCAAATGGAGCCACCAAAATTAAAAATTTTTAAACCGTTACAGCTAGATGGATCAAATTTTCGGAATGCGTACATATTACAAATAAACTAAACCTACCAAAGATTGGGATTCCAAAATGGGGGTTTCCCTTAAACAGGGCCGCCAATATTTAAAATCAAATCAAATTTTTCATTATACTCGCTGTAATACGCCGAAGCGTGTAACGAGTTGGCGGGGCCCATCTCCGCATCAATGCGCCCGGGCAACACAGCTCCTTTCGAAAAAATGTCGCAGCGGTGGCGAGCCGTTGGCAACACTGTGTCCGATTTGACCGGCCCGAGATTTGAACCTCAGACCTCCCGCTCCAGAGACGAACGCGTTACCGCTCGACCAACTGGCTGGTTGCCACCAATACTTACGCTAGACTGGTGAAATATTCAAAATACATTTAATATGACAACGTTTGGGGATTCCAAAATGAGGGTGTTCCCTTTAAATAAGGCCAACAAAATTCAAACCTTTCAACCGCTCAATTTTGGCTTTTTACCTTTTTTATCTTTTTACCTTTTTTATTAAAATGGATTTTGTCTTTTTACCGCAATTAGTAGGCTATACAAGTTTTATAGCTTGCTTAACAGCCAAACAGTTTTTATATGCGCTTGCTTAACTGCTTAAACCCATTCGATAACGGCAAATTAGAATGCATTTCATCAACAACAAAAAAATACAAAAAACGCGCCACAAATCGCTTAATTCTTCACAAAAAAAACAACGACATATTATCACAATAAAAATCCATTCAAAACTTTCACTCCAATTTGATTGCTGATTTCTTCCTAAAACACTACCCAGTTATATTTTGACAATTCATCCCTCTGCCAAGCATTTTATCAATTTGTTTTCCAGTGCTCCAGAAAATCACAAATTGTCTATTGCAAAACTATTCTTTATTACGTAATAAGGTGTGAGCAAATGTTCCCTTTTGCTAAATTAGTTTCAAAAAAGTCGATATCTCAAAAACCAGAAAAGATAAAAACTTCAAATTTTTACCATTAGTTAAAAAATCAGCATGAACTCAAAAAATAATCAGCTTTGACCCGGTTTGTTTTACTACAAAAAAATGAAAATTTGTTTGAAAAGTTTATGATGTGATGGTTAATGGTATGAAAAAACATTGCCTGTTTGCCTTAGTTCGTACGCAAGTTTTATGGCTTGTCAAAGAAGCTCATGCTAACTGGCTAATTTAATCAGATTTTGGGAATAAATTTGATCTTTGCTAGGAAATAATTTGAAGCAACACGCAATTGCTTGAAATGAACCTAATTTTTGTCTTTAGTTGCAAGTTAAATTTTTGTTTAAATCAATAATGTTCAATTTACTTCGCAAAATATAATTCAGTCTCATTTTGGCAGTTTCAAATGCCTTGAAAGGAAATGCCGAGAAATCGTGAAATCAAAACGGGAGGATGGCCAATGCGGTTTTCGTTCGGGTAGCAGCACCACGGACTAGATCTTGACTCAGAAGCAAATCTTCGAGAAATCTTAAGAATACTGCAAAGATCACTTTGCATGCTTTGTCGATCTTGAAAAAGCATGTGACCGAGTTCCTCGGGATAAACTTTGAAAAGTTTTGCGGAAGTATGGCATTGATGGTCAGTTGTTACGTCCCATTAAGTCATTTCACTGCCGACCGGAGGTTTGTGTTTGAAAGAATGGCAAGCAATCATATCCGTTCTAATCTTTTCAAGTGGGCGTTGGGCTTCGGCAAGGGTGCGTTTTATCACCTCTCCTTTTCATTGTTTACATGACTTGGATCGCCAAATGCAGCCAAGCTGATGAGCGTGCCACAATTGGGAATTGCAAAATCAGTTGTCTGCTATTCGTTCTGCTTTCTTCCACAGAATCTGGCCCCCAGCGCGCATTAAACAGCGCTTTGCAGATGCACGTGATACCGCCGGAATGAAAATAAGCACGGCCAAAACTGAGGTACTTCATCTTTCAAAAAACCCTGATCAGTGCGTGTTGCAAGTGAGTGGAGCGACACTGAATCAGGCAGAAAAGCTCAAGTATCTTGGGGTTACATTCACGAGTGACCGAAGGCAAGACGAAGAACTGGATGGTGCGTAGCTCTGAGATTTAAAAATCTCTTAACATCGAGCTGTTACTTCTCCCAACTGAAAGATTGCAGCTTAGATGGTTTGGCCATGTAACCGATAATCGGACCATGACTATTAGGCGCGGACGTTTATGCGCAGGACGTTTAGGCGCTGCCGATTATGCGCTGGGACTTTTAGGCACCGAGACTTTTAGGCACCAGAAGAAAAAAAATTTTTTTTCCAAAAAAAGTTTTTTTTCAAGATAAAAAATTTTTTTTCAAAAAAAGTTTTTTCCAAAAACAAGCTTTTTTCCACAAAAAGTTTTTTTTTCCAAAAAAACATTTTTCTACAAAAAGACGTTTTTTTTTCCAAAAAAAATTTTTTTTCAAATGACAGTCTTTTTTCAAATAAAAACTTTTTTGAAAAAAAACTTTTTCCAACAAAAAAGTTTTACTTTGATTGAAATGTTAAGATTTTTGAAGCTTTCATCTGATCATCTGATGTTTGTCAAGAAAAATCGTCAAAATAGAGAGCGCAGGAAAAGGAGTAGCTATAGGAAAAAGCCGAGCAATGATTGGCTGGAAAGGGATTGCTGAGAGAGCGTCATTTGTGTACAACCTTTAAGCTGTACAAGAATTCTTTTTGTCAACAGAGGGCGGGGTTAGAAGTTTGATAAAAGTGACTTCAAAAGCAGATAGATGGAAGCAGAGCGGAAAAAGTTTCACAAAAACTTGATTTCTTATTGCATTTTTAGTCAAACGCAAACTTCGCTTTCAGGCTGATTTCTTTCGCGTATCCAGAGTTTATTAGGGAAAAGCCGAACCCACGTATAACTTAATCGTTGTTTCACTTGCACGTGTTGGATAAGGTTGTCTTTAACAGGTAACAAATTGAATTATGGTGTGCTGAACAATTGTCACGAGTAAAACGATGACAAATTTTAATTGCACAAAATGCAGTGAGCGTAAAAAGTTTAAACTACACAGCACTTGCATGAAAACTTTTACATGAAAAATTGTCGAAAATGGTTTTCGAGTCTGCAGCCACTTGTAATTCAACTCACACTGCAAAAATAATTCGAAAGTAAAACAACAAGTTGAAGCAGCAGCAATCCTATTTAACTTCAAAAGTTCTTGACGCAATTCTGAAGAAGTTGACTTGAAGAATTTAACATTGCTTTTACTATAAGTGTATTTACAACAAGGTGTAAAGATTAAGCTTTAAAATATCGATATAAACGTTGCTTTTACTATATTTACAACAAGATGTAAAGACCATAAATAGGAATCTGCCGAGAGACGAATCCTTAGCTCCTGAAAAAGTTTGTACTGTATTGTTTGGTAGAGGTAGACTCAAAATAACCATGAAACGTCACACGGCTTGCTGCGTGTGCCAATATTGCACAAGCAACTCGATCGTGTCCGTGCGCCGCAAAATTTGAGACCGCTGGATGGAGATCGCGTGCGTCTGGATTAGATAAAAAAACTTTGCAAGTAAGTAGTGGAAAACATTTTTTGTTACTGAAAAAAAATGCAATAAGAAATCAAGTTTTTGTGAAACTTTTTCCACTCTGTTTCCATCTATCTGCATCTGAAGTCACTTTTATCAAAACTTCTAACCCCGCCCTCTGCTGACAAAAAGAATTCTTGTACAGCTTAAAGGTTGTACACAAATGACGCTCTCTCAGCAATCCTTTTCCAGCCAATCATTGCTCGGCTTTTTCCTACAGCCACTCCTTTTCCTGCGCTCTCTATTTTGACGATTTTTCTTGACAAACATCAGATGATCAGATGAAAGCTTCGAAAATATTCACATTTCAATCAAAGTAAAACTTTTTTGTTGGAAAAAGTTTTTTTTCAAAAAATTTTTTATCTTGAAAAAAAAAACTTTTTTTTGAAGAAGAAATTTTTTTTGAAAAAAATTTTTTTTACCTCTGGCGCATAAAAGTCCAGGCGCCTAAAAGTCCAAGCACCTAAAAGTCCCGACGCATAATCGGTGGTGCCTAAACGTCCCGCGCCTAAACGTCCGCGCATAAAAGTTGTAGACCGAAGCAAAATGCCTTAGGAAAGACTCTCCAAACAAGCTTTACTTGCCAAGCAAGTGGGAGAAGACTAGTTGGACGCTCGAAAACTAGATTGACCGATTATATTAAGGATCTTTGATGGAATTGCGTAGAACTTTGCCAAAGCAAAATGATGGATGTGATGGAAGACCGTGAAGTGTGGCGGCTTAATCTCGAGCTCTGCCCTCGCAACCCTCACGGAAAAGCGGGCAATGAAGAAAGAAGAAGCGCGTCAGAAACTTTACAAATTTTCCATTGCAAAACTTTTGTTTATTACGTAAAAAAGTGTGAACAAATGTTCCTTTTGCTACTGTAAATTATTTTTGAAAAAAGTCGGCTATGTCAAAAACTAGAAAAAATAGGCAGTTGAAATTTTTACCATTAGCTTAAAAATCAGCATAAACTCAAAGCATTTCAGTTATAACTTGGTTTATTTTACGTAAAAGAATGAAGGTTTTTTGAAACGTCAGTAATAGGGTCGGATTGAATTTGAATTTTGAATTTGAATCCGCTCACGAATTATTGATGAATTAGAATTAGAATTTGAATTCGACTTTTGCAAAGTCAATGAATTTGAATTTGAATTTAGTTTTTTCAAAGTCAATGATCTTGAATTTGAATTTAGTTTTTTCAAAGTCAATGAATTTGAATTTGAATTTAGTTTTTTTTAAAGTCAATGAATTTGAATTTGAATTTAGTTTTTTTAAAGTCAATGAATTTGAATATGAATTTGAATTCAAAAATTAAAAAAAATGAAGGGATCCAACCGTGGTCAGTAATGCAAGTGGCTATAGGCGGGCTTCTGTTCCAAAATCCCAACTTCTGGTAGTTGAGGGGTTGCACCCAGATCTACAGTATAGTGAGGTCCACAAACTAATTTGAGGTTTATGCTTTCAAGTCACGTTAAAATTTAATTGGGACTTTGCGCGAGCGTGTAGTACCATTGGTTTTGTTCGCAAGTTTTGGCAGATGAGGATTGATTTGCTCATAGCTAACAAACGGTAAAATCTGGAAAGTTGAAATTTGGACTCAACATAGGAATTAATGAAAGCGTCATGTGTGCCAATTTTGGGGATCTTAAATTACGTGATCGTGAATTGAGACACAAAAAACATAAAAAACGATAATTTTTGCTTGAAAAGTTATTAAATTGCTTATAATTCCAAAACCACTTGACGTGCCAAGCTGAAATTCGGACACAATGTGGGTACTTATAAACGATTTATGCAAACCGAGTTTGGGGGCGCCCGGTCACGTGACCAAAATTTCCCTGGCCGAAAATGGGCAGAAAGTGGACAATTTTTAACTGATATATCTCGGTAATTTCCGATACTGATGAAAAATGGTTTTTGATTTTTGAGCACACTATCAACTGCCTTTATTTTGGTTATGTTCGTTTACCCCAACTTGAATAGTATTTTTCTTCTTTTTTTCGTTTTCCTTACTTTTCTTTTTTATTAATCTTTTCCGGCTATCTACTTTTAAACCGCTGAACGCATTGTATTCAAGGTTTGAGCGATTGAAGATATCAGGGAGGACTAGTGCCCGAATAAAATTGGAGGTACCAGGCTGGCGGGATTCCCATCAAACGGGTCCACCAAAATTTTGAACTTTTAAACCGTTGGAGCTAAATGAATCAAATTTTTGGAATGGGTAGATATTTAAAATAAACTAAACCTAACAAAAATCGGGGAGCCACAACGGGGTGTTTCTCCCAAACAGGCCTTCCAAAATTTAAACTTTTTACCCTTTTAAGCTACTGTAGATAAATGAAATTTTTAAGGTAAGTAAATATAAAGGAAAGATAAGTTTGACAAAATTTCAGGTATCAAAATAGAGGGTTCCCCCTCAAATGCAGCTTCCAAAATTTTGAACTTTTAAACCATTAAAGCTAGATAAATCAAATTTTCGGACTGGGTAGACATTAAAAATTAACTAAACCAAAAAAAAATTATGCATTCCAAAATTAGGGGTTATCCTCAAACGGGGACCTCCAGAATTTAAACTTTTTAACCTTTCAAGCTGGAAACATGAAGTTTTTAAGCTAAATAAATGTCAAAGAACCATAAAATTTTAACAAAACTAAGTTTCAAATTTTGGCTCCTTGATACTTAAAATTAAATATAAAGGGAGGTTAACCTCCCTTTATATTAGCCTATCTTAAAAATTTCGTTTGTCGCTCTAGAGTGGATAAAAAGTTTTAGTTTTGTTTTACTTGTTTGGGGAGAACCCTGTACTTTGGTACCTCCAAAGTTCACCTTTTTTATTTGTATTTATCTTAAAAACATCACGTATCTACCTTGAGTGGTTAAAAATTTTGACTTTTGAAGGACACGTTTGAGGGTGACCCACACTTTGGTATTCCGAAATTTTGTTATGTTATAACTTTTTTCTTTATATTTATACCTATCCTGAAAGTTTCATGACTGTGTCCAGCTTGAGTGTTTAAAAATTTAAAATTTTGAAGGGCCTGTTTGAGGGAGAACCCGATTGCGTTATCCAAAGTTTTGTTACATTTAGTTTATTTTTAATACCAACCCATTCTAAAAATTAAATCCATCTAACTTCAATACTTGAAAAATTCAAAAATTTGAAGGACCCTTTGAGAGGGAATCTCCCATTGTGGCATTCCTAATTTTAGGCTGGACCTTGTCCTCCCTGACATCTTCTATACAATGGCTCAAAGTTTGAATTCTGTAAAAATAGCGGTTTAAAAGTACAGTAAATAGGTTGGAAAGAAAACCAGAAAAAAAGAAGAAAAGTAGTATCCAAGTCAATCGGGGTAAGTGAACATAACCATAAGAAAAATGGTTGATATTGTGTTCAAAAACCACAAACCATTTTTCATCAATATTGGTACTGACCGAGATGTACTGGTTCAAATTTGACCACTTTTTGACAATTTTGGGCCTCTAAAATTGTACGTACATATTAAGCCTCTATTTGCCCTAAGTTGTGTCCAAATTTCAGCTTACCAAGTTCAACAGTTTTCGAGTTAAAAGCAAATTAATAAATTTTCGACAAAAAACCGACAGTTTTTACCCAGTTTTTGAATTCTTAGACCACGATTATGTGACCTATGATTCCCTAATCGGCATACAGAATGCTTTTATTCATTACCATGTTGTGTCCAAAATTTAGCTTTCTGGGTTTAACGGTTTTTGAGTTAAAAGCAAATAGTCCAGTACTTTAGAGCCATCTTTCGGAGAAAAGGGGTACACGTTTGATTTTTGGATATGTTGGACCTTGTGACACAACTTTCAATTTTAGTGGGTGCCGCGAGTTTTTGGAGCACATGATCCCCCCAAAATGGGGGATTTTCCTCCCAGTCATCTTTTTACATATTTTAATAAATATATAGGTCGATATGATCAATAGTTGTATTGTTTTTTTTATAATAGCAAGAAAACAATTAAGGCCAAAATTAAATATTAAGCAGTTGATGACGTCATCATTACGTCATCAAATGCCCATTTTGGTTCAATTTTGCGTTATTTTTATATTTTTTATCTTGTAAACTTGTTTTAAAATCTGAATAAAATATTATGCTTAAATTATGGCTTTAAAATTTGTTCATCATGATGATGCCATCGTGACACTTCAAATGACGTCATAGGTATAGACATATGAACTATAGTTAAGCGAAAAAAGGCAATAAAAGCAAAAACGAACCATAATACTCAGATTACCGTATCTATATGAAAGCAAGATAGGACGCTGTTTTGCATTAAAACGTCCAAGGTACTGTGATATCATGTGAGCAATGTTAAAGACATTAAGGTTCATAAGCTGACGTCACTACGCCACAGCAATAAAATAAAATCTGGTTTTACAAACTTAACATTCAAATATAAAATAGACTGATGCAACCCGGTTATATTTTCCAGACACACCAATATAGAGTAACTCTTTCCATAGTCTCATTGCGGATCACATCGTAAATAAATCATTTCAATGCTTATCTTCAAAGTCCTGACATGGAAGAGAAACATAAATAAGTTAAAGTCGGTACTGGCTGAGAATTTATGAAAGCTAGTTAGAACTTAATGGGTACCAAAAATACTTGGTTACATTGATACCTCAGTTCCTTTTACAATGTTTATTAGCTACGCAATACTCACATTATTAAGAATATTTGCTGGTGTCACATACAGCAAAGTGGCTGATTGAGCTGCAGCCGGAGCAGCATTTTCACAGCCTGCGAATACAGTCATCACACTTACGCTACATTCTCATCCAAACCACATACTCGCAATATTGAACTTCAATTTGGGAATAAATCAAAGCCCAGAGAGTGTACTGGAAGCTCGTGTAACTCACAATCCCGGTGGGGTTCTTCTTACATAACAGCCCAACAGAACTTTCAAAGAAACAAAACAAGATTTAACAATTAGGCTTAATAAAATTAGTGCTTGTTTAAATCTATCATGACATACAACAATCAATAACATTCTTCTAAAATGTCACGAAAGATGTTCAAGATGTAAGAGAATTGCTAATGACTTCCGTCGTTATTTCAACTGCGTAAAAAGTAAAAACAATGAAATCAAAAGTAATTATTAGCAACGCTTCGAGAAAGTCGAATACTTTTCTTTGAGAAGGTGCTGCCTCCATTGCTTTAGACCGAGCATCAACAGTATTGCAGTTTTCATAGTTACAAGAACATAATCCTGTGCATTTGATACTTCTACTTTTGCATGCACAACGAAATGAGCAAAAAAACTTGCAGTTGCAGTGAGACGTAAGTACGTTTACGGACGTGACCGGTGCTTCAGTAGTTCAATTGGTTTCAGCTCGCACTTTCTGTCAGTTCCCGTCCCCCAATCTAACGGCAAAGGCAAATTTTGCTTCCTATTTAGGCAACTTTTCCACACTTCGGCTTGATATATGGATCTTCGAGTATGCTGATTTGGCAATTTATCAAACGAATTACCGCTAGCGTACAACTGGTAGCGACATTCGTCAATGTCGTTAGCAACACGCTTTTTGGCATGCAATGCCATAACAAATTTTTGCAATTGATAGATTGAGGTAAACAAACTGACCAAGTTCAAGGAGGCAAACATTTGGCAAAAATTTTCAACATTTCGCATCCAGCAAGTCCATGCCTTTTTTTACCAATACCAAGCATTGATGATACTGTATCAAAACCTGCCAGCGCATGAAATAAAGGTAAACTGGGAGCTATAATGTCACAATGAGGCATTGCTGAAACAACTTGGTGTATTGATATAAAGCGAGTTCTTGACCCACAGCCAAACTTAATCCATAACCGTTCAATTCCCAAATCTTTAAAACAGAAAATCGCAATAATCACCACATCAGTGTCAACCGTTTTAATTTATTGCATTAGATCTAGCGTGCTGTACATGCAGGAACAAACGAGTGTCCGCTTCTTCATGATCGCAAGGTGAAATATCAGACACATATTTGTCGGCAGTTTGGCCGAATGGGTAAAGGCATCGTTTTTACGACGACCCTGATTGATCGAATGATCTGGGTTCAAACCGCACCCTAGTCACGTTGTTGCGTCCTTGGATAAGACGCTTTACAATGATTATCTCTGCTTGGTGGCTTCGAACAAGCAGCAAATTTAGTGGACAAGAATTCGAAGAAATTCGCAGGAACATTGGATCATCGGAAACTCCTAAGCAGGTGCAGATTCCTCCAATCACGAAGTAGTCCTGGTAATGAAAAGTATGCGGATCGTCCAACAAGTTAGCGTCTAAGGCTGTCCGGTGACAGGAAGATAAATATGCGCTACAACAACATCCAGAAGGTCCGTGTTGCTAAGAGCAACGTCCAAAGATGTAACTACTATAGTACTATAGTGTCAATGTTGGCAGAAATTGATGTAATGATGGCGTACGCAATCATTTGAAATAGCGTTGATTTATTTTCTCCATTTCGCAAAAACTTCGACCAACTACACTGCAAAGGAAGAAAAGCCTGTTTTGAAACTTCAACCCTGTAACCAATACCGCGTTTGTCTCTTGTGGAACCTTTGATACTCTTCTCAAGATAAACGTCGAAAACAATATCAATGCGCTTGTAAAACGTAGCTTTTCTTAAAACATACGGGGTTACAATATTCGAAATATATTCTTCGAAGGTTGTGATATTCCCTTCTGGCTTTAGCATCTGAATTAGTGCTGAGCCATCGATGACATAAGTATCCGTTACTGGAGGTTGATATATGGGTGGCCCATGATTCTCAAGAATAGGGAGAAGAGCAGATTCCGTTGTCGACCTTATGCAGCCGTTGCTTGACAACGAGGCAGGATACGGTTCAGTTTCATGCTTGAAGAAAAGTTTCAAAGCTTCTGTCCCTCGAATGTAACTCGAAATAAAGACCTTTTGCACTAAAGAAGCATTACGCTAAGACAATGTTATGGATGGCTTGGCGTTGTCCTCAGATGTTCGAAGCTTCCCAAACAAGTCCAATGGGTTTTAGCATAGGTGGGCACAAACCCTTTAATCGTTAATCCTTTATAACGAAGCTAACTTTTTCATTAACTCGTTAATCCGTTAAAAAGTTTTTTCATGTTAACGGACTAAATTAACTTCCGTTAAATTCTGTTAACGTTTTTATTGTTAATATCTTGCACCATTTATTCATAGTACTGGTACAAACCAGCTTGCACTGGCAACATTTGTAGCGTATAAGCACGAGTTTTATAGAAGCGAAGAAAGGAGCTCTTTTTTGTGGCAAATAATAACCTGCAGCCTCATAGGTCTATTAATTATCGCTGATCACAATTTCCAAAGATTTTTCGATCGCAGCTTCATTGGTGCATTTGAACTTCTTTTTATTTTGAAATTAGATTAGACTAAAAAATGTAACTTCCAAAACACAAAAAGACTACCACAGCAATAAATACTCCCTTACAATCAGTGCAACAGCGTCAATACATGTTCTAGAAGCGAGTGAATAAGAAAAAATGTAAACTATACGCAAAATGTTAACGAATTAACGGACTTGATTAACTTCCGTTAATTAAACCTGAAAATAATGGATTAACGTTAACGGAGGTGTGAAGTTTGTTAAAGGACTAGTGATTAACGAAGCTAACGTTTTGCATTAACTTGCCCACCTATGGGTTTTAGTGATTGGTTCCCAAATTGACTGAGTTTTATTCACAAACGCAGAAGAAACAAATGATTTGTACTTAGCTGCTGCAGTATGACGAAGTTGTAAAAGCTATTGAACACCTTCGTTATCTGCTACTTCTCGTGTACACACGGTTACAAGTTGCTTGGAATTTTCTTCAAAAGGGTTGCCTCGGTCTTCAAATGCCTGCACCAAGCAGTCGAGTTCTTCGCGAAATCTTTCTTGGAAGCTTTTTCCTTCTTCATGATGTAACCAACTAAGCTTGTCATTACTCATGCCAAATTCTTCATCGAAATCTCTCGTCAATTCGAAAAGTTTAGGTTGCGTTACTAACCACCTTCTAAACGCTTCATCTTTTTGAAACAACTCAATGGTTTTTCTTTTGAGAGTGGCATTGCACTGTTCATGATTTTGATCCAGAGCTATGGCAGGAAATCGATTACGAGATTTCGTCACAACAAAGTTGCCTTGAGCAAACTCTTCTATTAAATCAGAGCAACTTTCTTCTAAAATTTCGATATCACGAATATGCACCGAGGCTTGACGTGCATAAAGATGGTGATTCAATGCGAAAAACCAAGGGCAGAGGATTTTCAAGCTTTTGATATACATCTTCCAATTACGAGTTGTTCGGATGGACTTGATGAAAGTAAGTACAATAGCTTCCAATTCTTGAACTAAATTCCAATAAAAAAGCATTGGAGACGACAGCAACATCTCATTAACCCAAACACCTTACGGTCGGCTTCGCACATCTCAGAGTTGTCAACGGGCTGACAAGTTCAAGCCTGAACCCGATCCGAACCCGAAACTATAAGCCCGAACCCGAAAATTGAGTTAGGTCTTAAAAATTAAGCAACATTGCAAAGTTATTTTGATTATTTTTTTTGCACACCTAAGACAAAAAGTACGTCTCAGGCCCGAATTAAGCCCGAAATTTTTGTCAACTTTAGGCCCGAATCCGACCCGAAAAGCCCGGCCCGACTTACAACTCTGGCACATCTTGCAACCTTGAATATTACATATCTTTGCGCACAATGTAGCTCATGCAGCCCACTGTATAGCTAAAGTATATACTGTATATCATCTTGCGACTATACATTTCTAAAATGTAGATATACAGTACATCACATCTAAAGAGAATAATTGTTAGTTTTAGTTTATTATACTTGTGGTGGCAGGAATATATAATTTTTCCTTCAAATGCATGAACTAAAGACAGTAAGACACCATTAGAGTACCCGAGGACCATACTTCTGCCTTTTTGGTAGCTTTACTGCATTGTAAATAGTGTTAGGTTTATAGTAAAATGAAAATAAAAGTGATTTAAAACCGCTATAATGGCATTATATTTGTGTTAAACCAATCAGTGTACCAGAATGCGTGATGGAGATACCTTGCATTTTGTGTTAAAATCTATACAGAAGAGAGTTGTTATTAGAATTTAACGCTATTGATGATGTCATCATGACGTCACTAATTTAAGCTATGCTGCATGCTTGCATCTTGTTTCAGAAAACGACAGTAAGTGCCATAATTTGTTCTAGTGAACTTTTGACAAAAAAACAGACGACCAAAAATGGAAAAAATCACAAAAATATGAAACAAAATCGTCGTTGATGGCGTGATTGTGACGTCATCAATCACGTAATTTGTTTTCACACTGCAACGGAGTTGTGTTCTTGATATAATAGTTGTAATATAAAAATAATAACCACACTGACACAAAAATGCGTGAAAATAGAATAAAACATGATTTGAGGGGAATCCCCCAATTTGGGGGGATCATATGCTTCAAAAAGTCGTGGCACCCACTAAAATCGAAAATGGGTTCAATAGCTGCAACATATCCAAAAATCAAACGTGTTCCCCTTTTCTCCGAAACCTTTCGATATTTTGCTCTAAGGTAATGGACTAAAATCAAATAAGTTACGATGCTCAGTCAGTCAGTTTTAGTTTATTCATGTACCAGCACGGCATACTAAAGAATACGGCACGATATCTCACATTCAGCGCGCCGCTGCTAACAGGCCACTTTTTTCGCTGTTGATAAACAAGCGACCTATTTGCCACACGCAACCGCTTCAGTGTCGAGATGAAGCGATTATTGAAGCGAGACAAACACTACAACGTGCAAGTCAGCATTGCAAGGTAACTGAAAAATTGAAGAAAAATGAAAGCCAATAGTTTCAATGCGTAGTAAATCCTGTGTAAGTAGGAGTCTATGTGTAATGTTATTATAAGATAGTACGTCTGGCAGCAGTATGATTTTTGTATTGAGCGGTTTTAGAAAGTAAGAAACCAAGATTTTTAGAAAGAAACCAGAAAGTTTTAATCAACAATCTCGACTTTCAAAAACATTTACTATTGGTAAAAGAGTAAAAACATGAACTGTATTCTTTAAGTTTAGCAAACAGTTTCCTAAAAGCATGAATAAGGCTGCAGTAATAAAAAACAAAAAATAACATGGTGTTGAGAGTAACTATTAATGTAAAGCCAGGTTAGTAACTAAAACTGCCAGAGCAGTTTTAGAACTATAAAAGTAATTTTCTGGTTACTTCCAAAGCTTGTTTTGCTTAAAAACTTTCTAAAGTTGTTTGACTTAATTAGAATTATTCTAGCTTATTTTGAGTGCGAACGTTTCTAGATTTAAAAGTGTTTAGATGAACTAAAGTGTAATTGTAAATAAATACAGTATCTATTGACTAGTTTTCTTATCAGCACTAGCTCAAAAAATTGGTCATTGAATGTGTTTTTTCCTGGACAGGTTTTATTGCATGGTATGCAATTTCTTTATGATTGTCGAAGTTATATAAACACTGGATTAGGATATGGTGAACAAGTGTGTAGTTTATGGTTAAAGATCTGGATATATATCAAAATTAAAAAAAAACAAAACAAAACAGTATCATCATTTTTATTTCCTTTCTATAAACCTGATTTGCTGAAGACATGGACAAAATTTGTCAATCGTGCAGACTGCTCCCCAACTTCAAATTCTGTGATTTGCGTAAAGCATTTTTAGGAAAATTTAATCATTGACAATGAAAAACGAAAAAAGCTAAACTGGAGTTTAAACCAGTGCCAACTATCAACTCTAAAGCAGCATTGAAACGACCGTCAACTTTGCCAACTTCAAGCTCATCTAGAAAACCGCCCGAGGTACGAGTGTATCAAAATGACCAGCTTGCTGAGATAACATAACAAAATTTGATAATATCACCCGCAGTCAGGCCCCAGCAAATTATCTATTTCATAAAACTTTGGAATGTATCGTATTTTACAACTTAGTTTTTTGTGCCACAACAGGATTTCCCAAAATATTCGGTGCTATAAAAGTTGATCAAGATTTGCATGTAAAGTTGGAGTGGTGTTGACTTGGTGTGCCATGGATGGTTTTTTTAAAAATTGCTTGTTGTTAATCACAAATTTAATTGATATCTTGAAACTCTGGTATGACTGGTCTGAGATTCTGTTTTCAATACAATTATCTTTTGAGTTTTGGGTGCAGGTTTGTGCTGGTAATGTTTTTTCATTACCTAACCTTTTCCACTTGGTAGTCTACTCTTCATCACCTAGCCATTATTGTTTTAAAAGTAACGTCACTCTATTGAAATAGATAATATTTGTAGAGATTTCTGTTAACAGTGAAGTAGCAACTGTAATACAGTATTTGAAGCTGTAATGCCTCCGAAAATCTTTTTGCTAGATTTATGCCTCAATTTTGCAAGTGTCATGTTTTTATTGCATGTGTTAGAATTAGACCATTTAGCTGTAAAACATTACTGACTCAAAAATAATTGTAATTGTGTACTTTTTCATCTAATTAGTGCACTTTTCATTATTATTTTAAGTATTATGGTCGAGTTTTCGCAGTGTTATTTTGATTATAGTCTTTGTAGTGTTATTTTGATCCCGCAAATTTGAATGCAGAAGGTGCTTGTATTTACATCCTTAATTCAGGCCGTATGACCTGAATCGCTATTAGGCCCTTTGGGATTAAATTTGCTATTTTTTGTCATTCTAAAATTAAAATGCAGTTTAGAAACGATTCTAAGATTGCATAAAACCTGGGTTAATTAAATTTAACCAAAAAGTGTCATCGCTTTTAGTAGTAAAGATGGCTATTGCTATTTGGGTGATATGCTGCTAGTGAGATTGATAAGGTTTTGATTATTATTTCATCTTTTCATTTCATGAAAATGGAAGAATAAGCTTGCAAGTTATTTTTTCTACGTTGCAATATGCACACTATTGTCAAGAGTGATTTCAGTTGACTTTTGCTATTAAAATGCTGTACTATTAGAATTGCAAAAATTATAGAAGTATGTAATTAATATGAAAAGCTTGTTAATATTAGTAAATATTGCTGTAATTTATTATCTTTTGGTGATAATTTTGTAATACAATGAAAAATAAAAAGTATCAATAATCTAGTATTCTTTGTAATGCTTGTTTGTTCACTGCAATTCTCAATACATCGAAATAAAAGTCGGCCTGTTAGCTTTGGCCTGCTCAATGTGAGAAATCTGGCCGTATTCTTTAGTAGGCCGTGGTACCAGTACACGCAAACAAAGAAAAATCCACATTTGGAATATACAGTACAGTTGCATGTAAATAAAGTATACGGTTTATAGGGAAACCACGAAAGAGCGAAGCGCTCACCGCGACATGACCACCCTATTTCACACATTTTTGCTTTTATGAAGTTATGCACAGCGTTTCGTTGTAAGTCTTTAAGGAAAATGACAGACATAGCCAGGGCCGTAACTACCACCGGTGCAGGCGGTGCGGCGCACCGGGGCCCCGGAGTAAATGGGCCCCGCAAGAAGCCCCTTACTGCAATAAAAATATTACGTTGAAAAAGTAAAACTTATTTTTTTCATTTATTTTTTTTATTTGAGTAAAACTTATTTTTTCATTTAATTTGCATGTGTAATTTTTTCGCCCAGCATTTGAGTTTATTGCGTCTTGCGTAATGCCATTAGTCGACTCGTTGTCTTCTTACGGGGCCCCTTGGAACGTTAGATTGTTTGCGATTACAGTAATACGTACTTTGTATTGTTTGCGATTAATACTTTGTGACGAAATAAACGATCCACAAGAATCAGTTGCAACACGCGTACGTTTTCATTTCGAGTTAGTACAGGTGGCAAAGTATAAACCAGCAAAGTGACGCTGAATGAATAAAGTTCATGAAGTTTCAAGACTTAACTAATTTATTGACTAAATTTCATTAAACTTTTTAGATTTTGAGTAACATAAAATACTGTATTAGAAAACTCCAGTTATGAAAAAAACTTGCAAAAGTGGCGCACAAACACAGTGTGATAAGAAGAAGAAATTAGCTGAGGCTGCCAGAAATTCTCGGAGCTTGAGCTCGTGGTTAGGACATCAGAGTCGCCGCATTCAATCAGAAACATCCGAAAAAGCTGCGCGTAATAGAGATTGTTCGACAACAGCGGAGGCCGATTGGGTTAGTTCGGCAACAGCAGAGGCCGAGCAGGTTAGTTCGGCAACAGCGGAGGCCGAGCCGGTTAACGAAGATGTAAGCACAACAGCAACGCAAAGCACAGAGTCAGAAACTGTTCCACAAAAAAGTTGTAATCCTGAAGCTTTAGTAATAGTGACTTTCCCACCACTATTACAAACCCGGAAATCAATAGAGCGATAATTGCGGCAGGTCCGACGCAACCTGAAGGACCTTTCCCAAAAGATCCACCCCCAACCGGGCAATTGTCAGGGCACTTTTTATTGAGCTAAACTTGACTGAAATATTGTTTATGCTTAGCAGCTTGCCCCAATAGGTTGCACATGCTTATTTGACTCGTCATTCATCGATCGTTACACATTTACGGTAGCCTATCAGATTTTCACTGCTGAGTTTCGTTTTGTGTAGGCATAAAAGATTGCGTGCGACTTTGATTTCTATGCCACAGATTTACTTAGTAATTACTGTAACTCCTTGCTATGTTGCAAAATATCAAATGACTCGATTGAAATGTTTCTATAGCACGGAGTCGTCGAAAAACCCCAAAGAAACGCGATGATCCCGGTACTGTAAAAAGTAGCCCAGTTGAACGTTTTGTACTAAAAAATGGGGCCCCATAATGGATGTTTGCACCGGGACCCCAACTGACGAAGTTACGGCACTGGACATAGCATTGATGCCCTATTCCTTCACAGTTCTTTTAATATGCAGTAGAGTAAAACACTAGGACAATCTCATTCTTTTCCTATAGCCAACACAGTATGAATAGAATTGGGCTTCGAACAAATTAAGTATGATATTCACTTCATTCGCTATGCACGCCTTCACAACAATCCTTACAATTATTATGACAGCATTTTTTTGAAAGAACAAATTATGCTGAAGAAACAAGCATCATTTCTGCTAACCCAACCCCGTCCTAACCCAACCCCTTCCAGCAAATAACTTGGTATATTACAATGTGCTGTTGTGTAAGATTTAGATTTTCACGCCATCGCAAACAAAAGGATTAGTTATCGCAGTATATTAAAAATTAGAAAAAATCATGCCTAATTCTACAGTATTCCTACTTTAAGATTAGATTAGATTAGATAAGATTAGATCGGCTTTAACTGCTTCTTTACATTTAGGCAAAGAAAGATCTTTCCAATTGGGTTGCAAGCTATTCTAAATTTGGACACCACTAAATTGCAATGCTTTTTTGGCAGCATTCGAGTTTATACCATGTAAATAAAAGTTGCTGTAACTATAGCGCATCTTGGGTTGTACTTATGTACTGTTTTAGTGGATGTAAAATATTGATTGCATAGATTTGGAAATTTATTGTGGAAGTTTATTGCGTTGCAAGAGATTCATAAATTTTGCCATTTTTAAATGATTCATATCCTTGACTTTTAATAGTTTTAATTCATGATATAAGGTGTTGTTTTTTACATGTTCATTTTGCAGACATTGCGAATAATTCTTTTAATTTAATTTTGAAGGACTTGCAATGGCTGCAAGATTGAATGGTTTGTTGAACCCCATACTAAGATCTCATAAAGTATATGCGAGTTCACAAAACTATACCACAACATTAGAAGGTTTTTTTGACAGATGTGGTGTCGAAGATGCTCCATTGGCCGACTATAAAAATGGCCGAGTAGATAAACAAAGTTCCTACCCGCGGGTGCGCGTGATGTCCCAACAAGAACAGCTAAATAAGGATCGCAAAATATACATTATTACACCGAAAAAAGTCGACGGTGTTGTGCAGTAAAACATTTTTTTTCACTTTTCAACTCTATAAATGTATTGGAAAGAAGCTATAAGAAAATTTACAGATTTTCAAGCTAAGAAGATGCTTATTTTGATACAACTGAGGGTTCCGTTTTCATCTTATTCAATCTCTGTTTCAGAACATGCGCTCCCAAAAATTTTAGAAGTTTTTTCTTTGCATAAATTTTATTCTGCTGCCTTCGCTCTGGTAGAATTAGAATACTACTGAGAATATGTAAAATGCCCGCGTTTTTCACACCAACACCAGTACATGTTGTCGACCATGATAATTGCCAACTCCAAAAATACTGTATAATGAAAAAACAAAACAAATGTGAAATGAAATTTATCGTCAACTGGAGTGTTGTAAAACTTTTCTTTAAACTTAACCAGGATAGTCAATTAGACACCAAATAACTTCTAGACAATGCAATATCATTTAAATTAGGCTTGATTTTCTGGTTTTAAATTTGAAAAGACTATACGCCAGTAAATTTTATGTTAGTCAAAGATTTCTTGGCAATTAAAATAAAATAACACATGTTTTATTTAATCTGAAACACGTTGTTTTTAAATTTGGCAAAAGGGAACATTCTGATTTTACAAAGAGCTGGACAGCGCTGTTTTGAGCTTTTAGTTCTCATCAGCAGTCCTCAGCATATCTAACTAAAGGTATTCCCCAGCTTTTTTTGTGTGGATTTTTTTGGGTTTTTGGATAAGTGCGAAGTTTGGAGATTGCGGGATGGTAGTAGGAGTAGTATTGAGCGATGAAGACACTTTTTCAAGCATCTGCAGCAGCTCAGAGCGAAGATTGTTTTACCAGCTGATTCAGCACAAAGATCGTGTTACCACAACCTGTGTGCTCTGAGCGCCAGTGATTGTTAGGCTCTGCAAATACCAATGAAGCATTTGCAGCAGCTCTGGTAAATCTATCGTGGCGAAAGAAGCTCAAACTACTAGAGGTAGCCGAGCTAGCTCTCCTACGAACCTTTTCGGAAATTAATGCAAGTGACCTGCGATGATATTGGATCCCAAGCAGAAATCCTGAAAAGAATGATTGCTTGGTCTTAGCTCTTGAGAGCCGAGAAGCGTCTCGAGCTGGACAAACCACTCGGTCAAACTGAACAAACCTTATAGGCTTGCACAGTAGCAGAGGGTTTTAGGGAATAAACAATTTTTCCCTTGTTGAACTTCACAAAACAAGCAAAAAAGTGCTGGGCTCTTGTAATAAAAACAGCCATAGGCTATCCTTACTATAAGGGCTCCCCTCTGCGTGACCACGAAAATCAAAACCGTACAAGCTTGACTTCCTTCGTTGTCGACTCCTGGGAAGTCAGAACAACTTCCACTGGCAGTTAGGTGGCCAGATCAACCACCAAGCTTGCAGCCGCAAGGAGCTTGAGTCATTGATGCACAGAGCTGGACAGCGCTGTTTCGAGCTTTTAGCTCTCCATGCTGAGGGCTGCTGATGAGAGCTAAAAGCTTGAAACAGCGCTGTCCAGCTCTGTGCATCAATGACTCGAGCTGCTTGCGGCTGCAAGGTATGGATTCAGCAGCCCTCAGCAAGGAGAGCTAAAAGCTCGAAACAGCGCTGTCCAGCTCTGTGCATCAATGACTCGAGCTGCTTGCGGCTGCAAGGTTGGTGGTTTATCTGGCAACCTAACTGCCAGTGGAAGTTGTTCTGACTTCTCAGGGGTCGACCACAAAAGACTTCAAGCTTGTGCGATTCTGATTTTACCTTATGACATATTAGATAAAAATACTGTATTCCTAAAATTTCAGGGCCAACTTTAACATACTATTTATTACGTCATAGTTTGACAACAAATGTGCACAAAAACTGAATTATCTCAGAAACTTAAAATTGAAAAATTAAAAATGTTTCCTTTGGCAAAATGACGGGGGTATAATTATATCTTGTGAAGTGTACGGTTACGGGAATCTCGGCCGTTGTTATCCAGCGAATCATGTTCCTCCTTGGCTCTCATGGATAACATCGAGCTGGTATCACTTGGCCGGATATTTCACACGACCTATGTGCTGTATTTGTGCTTCAATATATAAACGCTGCTTTCGCCTAAAGAAACAACTCACTAACTCACAAGGAAGAAAACTTTTGTTTAACGTGCAAGTCTAAAAGACTAAACAGAAAGGACTCACGCGCGCTCCCGCGTATTGTAGCGTCTTGACAGTTGTTGTTTGTACTGTACTTTGAAAGTATGGAAATAAATTCATTCAATTTAATTCATGCAGTTGAGCAGTAACTGAAAACGGCCGAAAAGGTAAATTTACTTGTCTGAGATTAAAAGCTTTCTTCGCCAGCTTTGTCTTATAGGTCTCTTCAGTGTTACAGGTGCATTGCATTGCAGACACCTTCAATTCTCCCCCGAAGGATGAATCCTTTTACCCGAGATTTCAATCTTGCATCGCCGCAAGTGTCTTCAATTGTTTCCGAAGAAAAGTCTTGAGCTTATTTTTACAAAAATTTGACCGATATGACTTTACGCAACTCCAAAAAAAGTCCCTAAATTTTACTTGATACAATAGTTTTCAAAAATTTTGATTTTAATGTAAAATGGTAAGGTTTTGAATGTCTTTGATCAAATTATTTCTACAAAGGCAAGAAAATTTCTAAACTTTTCAAGGTAAAAGCAGTATTCAGGATAAAGAAACACACAATTTTCAACATTTTGATCTAATCACTCTGACATAAAGACAAAGTTTATGCAAAGTTCAGGTTTTAGACAAGTTTTTGGATTATTTTTTTGGCAATTTTCATTCCAAACAAAGAAATTGTAAGGTTTCAATACATTTTATTGAATTTATCACTATAAAAACAAACTATAGTTATTAAAAGAATTAGAGTTTAAGAAAATGTTTGATGTTTTTGATGAAATTATTATTCAAGATAAAGAAATTGCAAGACTTGATATGAATTTTGATCAAACTATTTCTTCAAATACAAGAAAGTTGCTCAAAATCTTACAATGTTACAGTAGGTACGAGTTTAAAGTATAAACAGTATTCAAGACAAAGAAACACAGCAATTTTGAATATTTTGATCAAGTTATCCCGATGCAAAAAAGAGTTTTAAAATCACTTTGACTTTCAGGCGAGTTTTATGATTATTTACGTTACAATTTTCACTCAAGACAAAGAAATTACATGGATTGAAGAGATTGTGGTGAACTTATCCCTATAAAACAATATCAAGTTACAAAAAAACCAGATTTTGAAGAAATTTTGATTAAAAGTTATCAAGTGACGCAGTAAAATTATCTTTTTAAACAAAAGATCGTAAGACTTCAATTAGTTGTCACAAAACTATCTCTATATAAACAAGATTGTTTCAAAACTTGTGAGATTTTAAGAAGTTTTCTATCTTTCAGATAAAGTTTTTATTTCAGTCAAAGAAATTCCTTGTCTTTGAATGTCTTTGACTAACTTTTTCTCTGAAATCAAGAAAATAATTAAAAACTTTAGGATATCAGGCAAGTTTTTTTTTAAGGTAAAAACAATCTTCAAGATAAAGAAACATTAGATTGCAAACATTTTTTATAAAAATATTCTTATGTAAACAAAAAATACTCCAAAAAAAACTTTAAGATTTTAAGTAAGTTTTCGGTGTTTAAGATAAAATTACCTTTCAAGTCAAAGAAATTGAAAGACTTTAAATGTTTTTGATCAAAATATTTCTATGTAAACAAGTAACTTATAAAAATTTAAGATTTTAGACAAACGCTTTTGACTTTTAACATTACAGTTTTTGCTCAAGATAAAAGAAAATGGTAAGGTTTCAAGATAGTTTATTGAATTTATCCCTATAAACCAATAAAAAATGACTAAAAAGCCAATATTTTAGAGCAATATTAATTAAAAGTTATCAAATGATATTCATTTTTAGGGGTAGAATTATTGCTTTTAAAAAAGTTTCAAGATAGTTTATTGAATTTAGCCCTATAAAACAATATTAAGTGACTACAAAACCAAGATTTTAGAGAAATATTATTTAAAAGTTATCGAATAACATTCATTTTTGGGGTAAAATTATTGTTTTAAACATAGAAATCGTAAGAATCCAATTATTTTTTCACAAAACTATCTCTATGCAAACAAGATCACTCAGAAAACTTGTAAGATTTTATTTAATACAAAGAAATTTCATGACTTAGAGATATCTTTAAAGAAATTATGTCTACGCAAACAAAAAATCGCTTAAATGTTTCGAGAGATTAGGAAAATTTTGACTCAAAGTACAAAAAACTCCTACTTTTTAGTAGATTTATACCTAAAATCATGAAAAGAGGTATAGATTTTAACGGTTCTCGGGAATAATTATGAAAAATATTGTTTTCAAATAAGAGTTTTACTTCAAGGTAAAGTTTTTAAAATGTTCTATTAAATTATCCCCATGTTAACAAAAATATTTCAATAAGATTTTAGGTAAATTTTTGGTTTTGAAATTTAGGTAAATCGCTGAAAAGCAAACCGTGAGCGTTCGTTAAGATCAATTTTGTCAAAACTATCTTAAAATCACATGTTTCCTTTGTCTTGAATGAAGTTTCTTTGTCTTGAATAAAGTTTGACCTTAAATATCATTAAACTTGTTTAACATATAAATTTTTTATTGACTTTCATGCTTTAATTTAAGTCTTCTTGTAAAAATATCTTACATTCTTTTGCTTTGTTTGTTTTGAATTGAATATATTCCATGCAAACGGTAATGTTTGATCATGTTTGATCAAGAACATTCAAAGACTTGTATTTTCTTTGATTTGAGGAAGAGTTTTATCTAAACAACCAAAAATTTACCTAAAATTTTATTGAAATATTCTTGTTAACATGGGGATAATTTAATAGAACATTTTAAAAACTTTACCTTGAAGTAAAACTCTTATTTGAAAACAATATTTTTCATAATTATTCCCGAGAACCGTTAAAATCTATACCTCTTTTCATGATTTTAGGTATAAATCTACTAAAAAGTAGGAGTTTTTTGTACTTTGAGTCAAAATTTTCCTAATCTCTCGAAACATTTAAGCGATTTTTTGTTTGCGTAGACATAATTTCTTTAAAGATATCTCTAAGTCATGAAATTTCTTTGTATTAAATAAAATCTTACAAGTTTTCTGAGTGATCTTGTTTGCATAGAGATAGTTTTGTGAAAAAATAATTGGATTCTTACGATTTCTATGTTTAAAACAATAATTTTACCCCAAAAATGAATGTTATTCGATAACTTTTAAATAATATTTCTCTAAAATCTTGGTTTTGTAGTCACTTAATATTGTTTTATAGGGCTAAATTCAATAAACTATCTTGAAACTTTTTTAAAAGCAATAATTCTACCCCTAAAAATGAATATCATTTGATAACTTTTAATTAATATTGCTCTAAAATATTGGCTTTTTAGTCATTTTTTATTGGTTTATAGGGATAAATTCAATAAACTATCTTGAAACCTTACCATTTTCTTTTATCTTGAGCAAAAACTGTAATGTTAAAAGTCAAAAGCGTTTGTCTAAAATCTTAAATTTTTATAAGTTACTTGTTTACATAGAAATATTTTGATCAAAAACATTTAAAGTCTTTCAATTTCTTTGACTTGAAAGGTAATTTTATCTTAAACACCGAAAACTTACTTAAAATCTTAAAGTTTTTTTTGGAGTATTTTTTGTTTACATAAGAATATTTTTATAAAAAATGTTTGCAATCTAATGTTTCTTTATCTTGAAGATTGTTTTTACCTTAAAAAAAAACTTGCCTGATATCCTAAAGTTTTTAATTATTTTCTTGATTTCAGAGAAAAAGTTAGTCAAAGACATTCAAAGACAAGGAATTTCTTTGACTGAAATAAAAACTTTATCTGAAAGATAGAAAACTTCTTAAAATCTCACAAGTTTTGAAACAATCTTGTTTATATAGAGATAGTTTTGTGACAACTAATTGAAGTCTTACGATCTTTTGTTTAAAAAGATAATTTTACTGCGTCACTTGATAACTTTTAATCAAAATTTCTTCAAAATCTGGTTTTTTTGTAACTTGATATTGTTTTATAGGGATAAGTTCACCACAATCTCTTCAATCCATGTAATTTCTTTGTCTTGAGTGAAAATTGTAACGTAAATAATCATAAAACTCGCCTGAAAGTCAAAGTGATTTTAAAACTCTTTTTTGCATCGGGATAACTTGATCAAAATATTCAAAATTGCTGTGTTTCTTTGTCTTGAATACTGTTTATACTTTAAACTCGTACCTACTGTAACATTGTAAGATTTTGAGCAACTTTCTTGTATTTGAAGAAATAGTTTGATCAAAATTCATATCAAGTCTTGCAATTTCTTTATCTTGAATAATAATTTCATCAAAAACATCAAACATTTTCTTAAACTCTAATTCTTTTAATAACTATAGTTTGTTTTTATAGTGATAAATTCAATAAAATGTATTGAAACCTTACAATTTCTTTGTTTGGAATGAAAATTGCCAAAAAAATAATCCAAAAACTTGTCTAAAACCTGAACTTTGCATAAACTTTGTCTTTATGTCAGAGTGATTAGATCAAAATGTTGAAAATTGTGTGTTTCTTTATCCTGAATACTGCTTTTACCTTGAAAAGTTTAGAAATTTTCTTGCCTTTGTAGAAATAATTTGATCAAAGACATTCAAAACCTTACCATTTTACATTAAAATCAAAATTTTTGAAAACTATTGTATCAAGTAAAATTTAGGGACTTTTTTTGGAGTTGCGTAAAGTCATATCGGTCAAATTTTTGTAAAAATAAGCTCAAGACTTTTCTTCGGAAACAATTGAAGACACTTGCGGCGATGCAAGATTGAAATCTCGGGTAAAAGGATTCATCCTTCGGGGGAGAATTGAAGGTGTCTGCAATGCATTAAGACCTGTAACACTGAAGAGACCTATAAGACAAAGCTGGCGAAGAAAGCTTTTAATCTCAGACAAGTAAATTTACCTTTTCGGCCGTTTTCAGTTACTGCTCAACTGCATGAATTAAATTGAATGAATTTATTTCCATACTTTCAAAGTACAGTACAAACAACAACTGTCAAGACGCTACAATACGTGGGAGCGCGCGTGAGTCCTTTCTGTTTAGTCTTTTAGACTTGCACATTAAACAAAAGTTTTCTTCCTTGTGAGTTAGTGAGTTGTTTCTTTAGGCGAAAGCAGCGTTTATATATTGAAGCACAAATACAGCACATAGGTCGTGTGAAATATCCGGCCAAGTGATACCAGCTCGATGTTATCCATGAGAGCCAAGGAGGAACATGATTCACTGGATAACAACGGCCGAGATTCCCGTAACTGTACACTTCACACGACGTATAGTCGCCGCAAATACAAGATAACTAATACCAACCAGAAATTAACCTTTTTTAAGACGCGAATCAACTGTATAAATTAAAATGCAAAAGTTTTTTTACTATAGTTTAATGTGTCAACTGAACCGAACACCTGCTGCTATATAACAAATAGATAAACGTCAGCAAAACACCAGAACAAATAATCGAAGAAGAGTAAGTTGTTAAGTTTAAAATCAATAACATTGAACAAAGCTAATAATAATTTTAAACTAATAAATAAATTTAAGCATGATTTTCAAAAATCGAATCTAACAGAATCAGAAAGTCCTAAAGAATCATTAACTTAACCCTTATCTGCCCAGAATTATTTTTTTGTAAAAATGACTTTTCTTTCTAATATATTTATTGAATTTGGTCAGTTTAAACTCATGATGCGATTTTTTTTGAGCCCCCATTTTTGTAACTCCCCATATTTGGTGTGCCATATTTGGCACGCTGGGCATAAGTGATTTACGTTAATTGTTTTTTTTAGCGTTGTTTTGATTTGATAATAATTATTATAACTTGAATACTTGAATACTACAACTTGAATACTTGCATGCATATTTCTGTTGCAGTGGTTTATCCCGTTTCAGTGAAAGAGATAAGAGAGGGGCAATGGGGCATCATTACCTTTACCACTTTTTACTTATTATGACGTCATAATAAATAAACTTTATTATTGGTGAAAGTAGAATGACATTTTTCGTTGCAACATGTATCATTTCTTCGTGTTTATAAAACTAACAACTTGCGATGTGCTTAGGCGTACCAGGTATAAGAAGCAAACTAATATCATTAACCAAATAAACCACTCAACGTTGGTTGAAATCTTACGCTGTAATTGCAGAAACATCAAAAGTTAGTGTAACAAACAACAAACTGAATAAACAACAAAACAAACCAACAATAAATCAAACAGCAGAGTTTGTGACTCTTCAAAAATTAGCATTTTGTTATTTTGTGTGATAGTCCAAGTTGCATCCTACACAAAGACCTACGTCACATTTACAGCATTGCGTAAAGGGCCGTTTTGAACAAAATTCCCCTGCACATCGCCTTCGTTTTGGAATTTCCACGAGATAATGTTTAAAACCGTCGTAACGAACATCATCTTTAACCCTTTTACGCTTTGGACATGAAGGCCCTGGTAGTTGCGGAGGGGTACCGTATCGTTGCAAATAAGATAAAGCTATGTATTCTTTGAAATCAAATTGAGGCATGCTTTCTCCACATTTTTTGTGAAGGATCCAAGCATTTTGAATTGATATATCCAAAAGCCACGTAAAAATGCACCAGTACCATTTTTCACCCCGAAACGATATGCGATATTTCGCAATATTTTGATCTTGTCGGTCAGTCCCCCCCATATGCTTGTTATACTTTTTGATCACTTCTGGACAGTCAATTTGAATCCGTTTCTTTTCTTTTTGAGAATAACGGAACACCTTACTTGAATTCTGGTTCGTATGACAAGTAGACGCAATGGTGACGACAGAGTTATCCATCCATCTACATACAACAATTTGGTTTGCAGTGTCCGTCACGTATTCCGCAGAGCCTCTGGGGAACTTTTTCATGTAGTTAACAGGGGTCAAAGGGCATTTTTTACCATGATTTTCTCGCAAGGTACCAGTTGCACCATACCCAGAACATTTCAGATGTTGTAGCAACTGCAATGATGTAAACAAATTATCGAAATAGAGCTTAAATGGTAATTTTTGCTTATTAGCAGGAAGAGAGTCTAGATTTTTTAAAACAGTTGCCCCGCACTTTCCAAACAACTCTTCATTTTCTTTATTTCCTTCATACGTCTTCCCTTGGTACAAATCAAAGCTTGCCAAATATCCTTCAGAAGTATTCAAACACCAAACCTTGTAACCGAATCGAATAGGTTTTCCTCGGATGCACTGCTTGCATCCGTGCCTTCCAAAGTATTCTATCATAGCCTCGTCATGAGATAAATTTTCTTCCGGTTGAAAATGTTGTCCAAATCTTGTAAGTAGTAGTTTTGCTAATGGTCGAATTTTGGCGTATTTATCAGAGCTTTCATTCAATGTTGAATTGTCGGCAAAGTGAAAATATTGCATAATTTTTTCAAATCTATTTCGCCTCATTGCATTGCTTGCAAAGTTGTTTTAGCAAACTGAATCTATTTTCCAATAGAGTCTCCGAGACGGAGCAGGGCATAATCCAGATACCATCAGTATTCCTAAAAAAACTTTTATCTCGTTTTTCGTGACAAAAAAATTTGTTTCTCCTTTGCTATGCGCATACAGAATAGACTGTTGAACCACTAACTCAAATAACTCATCGTCAAAAAATAATTCAAACAGTTCAGCTGGAGAAAAATCTCTATATTTTGAGTAATCTGCTTCCGGAAATACCACATTTACTTCCGGAAAAGATGTATTTTTTCTCCATTTGGGGGTTTGGTAGCTATTCTCTTTAGGCTCTTCGTTTTCATGTTGATGAGGGATGCTGTCGGAAATATTCGTATGCGAATCTGAACAGCTGGGCGTTTCTAGTGAATGAGCAGATGCACCAATCGAACTGTATCTTTGGCTAGAAATGACTAGTTCAGCCGGAGCGTTGAGTTGTTTTCCTGATAAGTTGTTCAAAAATCCACCCCCATCTTCCTCCCCCGAGTATTCATCCGTAACATCACCACCATTTGGTTCGATAAAAATATTTGCGGCCACGTTTTCATCTTCTAGCATCGATATTATATCGTGAGTTGTATAAAATCTGCAAAAAATAAGCAAGTCATTTTTGAAGTACTTGATAGTGCCCAGCGTAGCACATGTGGCACAGACAAAACGGAGCGTTGCTGCATCAAATATTTACTAGTACCATATGTTTCAGTTTCAACAATTTTTAGGTAGAAGCATTATCTTTGTGTTTTAGCAAAATTTCATTACTAACATCAGTTCAAATATGAAAAATAAAACAAATCATAAACTTACCTTTCATTTTCCGCCATTTTTTTCACTTTGAAAACGAAGTTCTACTTTGAATGATTCAGTGATCACTTTAAATTGACCAAAACACTGTGACTTCATTATTGGTGACAAAGACATTGTTTGCTAATAAGATTAACACAATTGCTGTATTTGCAGTGCTTGAAGCAACAATTATTTTTCAGAAGTATTGTTCTACTATACAGCGTGCCAAATATGGCACGCTGGGCAGATTCGGGTTAATGTTGTGATTTTTATATCTTTATTTTTGATTAAATTAAATCTTGTATAATATACAAAAGTCAAAAATAAGAACATTTAATACAGTGAAATTATTAAGAAGGAAGCTGCATAGGTTATGCTAAACAATCTAAGATATTGAATGTCACAAAATGTAAAACAATCTAAGATATTTTCAGCATGGAATACGATATAGAAATGAATGTCAAACTCCGTTTTTCGGCATTAGATACGGTCATGGAAATAGAAATCGAATACGAAATGTATTTTGAGGAAAAGTAAGTTGTTACGTTTCAAAAAATGATTTAATTACGTCAAAACCTAAATAATTTAAGGTTAAACAATCACTTAAGATGACGTTATAGAGCTAGCGTGCTCAAATGCGGAGCGGGCTGCATTATATTTTTCTTAAGCTTTAGTAGGCCACATAAAATATCAGCTTACGCAGCAATGCTTGGTCCCGATGTATGCGTTATTCTGATAAAAATTGCAACTTTCTGATTTACTCGTGGTGACGTAATTGATCAAATACAATTCACGGAAATTAAGTAAAATAAATGTTCGAAGCAACCTCAAACCAACGAGTTGACATAAAAAACAAAATTTGGAAGGAGAAAATTACAAACATTGAAAAAAATCTCGATACCTATTCTGGCTTTAATATTTTATCAACAATATCGAAAAGAATGAAAGTATTTTAACGAAATCTTTGGGTAGCAAAAAGTAGAAGATAAATCTTAATGAATCTTCAGGACCAAGTACATTCTTCCGTGAACGAAGCTAATTCAAGTCTGTTTAATTTCAGCCACTACAAAAACAACCCCAAATGCGATATGATATCTGTAGAGATGATCAAGCTACATACGTTAGTTTAAACGGTTGTCGGTTCAGGCCCGGCGCCAAGATAGCGCGACTGGGGGGGGCATAAATAATGTTTGGACTTTATTTATGTGAATTTGAAAGTGTGGATCACACAAAAAAGATGAAGACCAAAAAAAGGCTCTTGTCCCAAAATACAGGCGAAGTTTTATGTAATCCGGTGTGAGTCCACAAAAATTACGAAAAAGCAGTTCTTGCTCACAAATTCTACGGCGATTAGAACTATTTTGGAAGTCTAAGGCCTCGATTTGCACTCCACTAGTCCCGAGGCTGTCAATTTCTTTGGAGCACAGCCCTCGCTTGGGAAGCACAATTTTTGTTTGGGGGGGCACAAACAGTCCTTTGGGGGGGACACAGCCGCGGAATGCCCCTCTCCCCCCCCGGTGCCGCCGGGCCTGTGTTGGTTGTGTGACTCCTGCTCAGAATTTACGCTTGGTTTAAAGGCCACCTAATGTCTGTAAACCAATGCACTTAAAATGCAATAAAAAAGTATTACTAATCGAATGCTGAAAACCTGGTTTAGATGCACGTTCTCAGTTTCAAGCTTTCGCGTTTTTAAAAAGTGACATGACGTCATTAGACCCAGGAGTTTGGTGCCTTTGACTTTACTTTGAACTAATTACGCCTTTTTTGCACAACACTTTTTGACTAGCCAGCTGTTATCACGTGCCTTTCCAAAATCGCCTATCCTCTGCAAAGATAAATTAGTCGAAGGCACCAAACTCCTGGGTCTAATGACGTCATGTCACTTTTTAAAAACGCGAAAGCTTGAAACTGAGAACGTGCATCTAAACCAGGTTTTCAGCATTCGATTAGTAATACTTTTTTATTGCATTTTAAGTGCATTGGTTTGCCGACATTAAGTGGCCTTTAAGATATTGTACCCTTTCTGGGCAGGAAATTGATGTTTCAATACATTTATAGTCGAAAATATAATTTTGTGTTGTTTGTTAGTAAGAGTGCAGATGAAAAACAAATCGTAGTCATTAATGTGATAAAAATAGACGAAAACTTAAGAACTTAGACACTTATTAACAGTGTAACACATACGCTTTTGAGCGATATTTTTGAAAAATAAAACTATAGACAATTTGTTCATAATCTTTAGAGGATTCCCGAACAAAAAATAACTGCTTATGGTCTCAGAAAAAATAGATAATCACACCCGTTCTGAAATGTACCAAACTAAAACAAATTAAACTACGGTAATAGAATCTCTGAGATACAGTTACTGCTTTAAAAACGATGAAACCTTGAAACCTGGGTTCGAATCTTAAGTCAAATTTTTATGAGTGAGATTTTTGGACTAATAACCACTTTTGAACTAATAACCAAGGTGCTTCCCCAAAGGAAAATAGCTGCTGAGGTATAGCCGAGGACACAAGGCTCGAGGCCAAGGCCAAGGACACAAAAAAATCCGCGGCCAAGGCCAAGGTCAAGGCCAAAGCCGAGGACAGCCATTCCAAGGACAGACCCTCTCGACGCCAAGGAGAGTAATGCTCAAGGCCAAGACCAAGGAGCAAGTGTTCTCCAAAAAAAAGTCTTCAAAATTTTTTTTCAGGCGATCTCCAAAAAACAGTATTCAAAAATATTTTTCAGGCGACCTCCAAAAGAAAAAACAGAAAAAGTCTTCGCAAATTTTCCGCGAAGTTTGTGGTGTTTTCCAACAAAATTTTAACGATTCAGAAAATAGTGCTGTTCTTTAGCCGAGGACAGAGTAATTTTCGAGGACTTGAGGCTTCGAGGACAAGGCCTAGGACTTGAACTTCGAGGCCAAGGCCAAAGACTTCAAAATGTGTCCTCGAAACCTAAGACGTCCTTGAGGACTCCACCTCTGAATAGCTGTATTCCATTTCTCGTAGCATAATGTCGAGGGTCAAATGACAGAATGAGCCAAGTTATTCAAGAGTTGTTTTGAAATAATTGCATTTTAAATTCTGAAATGAAGTGTAAACTCTAACATGCAGTGTAGAAATATGTTGGTGTTATCAATGCATACTGCTAAGATGCAAATTTTCTTAAAATTTTCTGGCGTAGGATGAGTAGAGCAATGACTTAGTGCTCATCATAAAGTCCTAAATGTGACTTGGCTTATTCTGTCATATATTTTTTGATTAAGTGGTATTATACGTGATGAGAAAACGAGCCATGCCATCTTAGTTCATATTGTCATGTAGAAATGCTATAGATGAAGAAGCGTCACAATTAGCTATATAGACATTAGCTCATTGTGTCATGGAGCCCTTTGGACTTAATTCAAAATACCAACTCAGTTCTGATAAAACTGCTAACGCCTGGGGTTAGCTCTCTCTCTGTCAGAAAAAAATATGTTACTAGGGAAGTGCAATTCCGAATTTAACTAAAAAAGTGCATAAACTGACTTGGCTCATTCTGTCATTTGGCACTCGATCTAATACAGGAAAAAATATGGATTAATACGTCACATCCGTTCTGAAATGCAGCAAACTAATATAATCTCTAAAAATTAGTTCTTTGAAAAATATTGAAGCCTGAGTTCGATTCGTAAGTCACTTGCTTTTGAATCTTAAGGTAGTTGGGTTCGAATCTTAAGGATGCTAGAGGGCTTATGGATTAGGGGGTTTAGGGTGAATTGAGTATGAGGGTTTAGGGGTTAGTAGTATAAGGGTTTAGGGAGATTTGAGGGAGTTAGGGGTATGGAAGTTTAGGGGGATTTGAGGGGGTTAGGTTGCTTAGGGGTATGGGGGCTTTAGAGGTTAGGGGCTTTAGGTTTTTTGGGAGGGTTAGGTTTGTTTTGGGTATTTGGGGTGAGGTTTTTTTGGGGGGTGTGAGGGTTTTCGGGGGTAAGTGACTCCACAAAGTGCCTCCGTAAGATTAACCACAAACCCACCATCATATTCTACTTGGCACGAGTTTTGTGCTACTAAACGCTGCTGTTACGCAAAGTTTACCCTTTTTGTAAATGTTAAATTTTTGCCACTTTTTTTGCAAAAAATTTAAATTTCAATTGGCTTGCGAAGATTTTCAATTTCATTAAATCGAACTCTTAGTTTTTTGGAATCTTTTTAGATGAAATGGCAACCTTTTATTACAACAGCGGCAGCTGTACAGCATTACGAAGACGAACAATCTTTCATTTTCGATTCGGCTTGTATTACAGAGACAATTAAAATCGACTAAGAGCACTTACTAAAGTTTTTGAATACGACACATGCTTATATATATGTCAAACGGTAAAATTTCTATGCCTTTTCAGATAATCATTATAAAACGCTAAATCACTACTGTAACAGTGAACAACTTACTTCCGCATAAATTTGATAGTCTATTTCTAGTTGATTACTTGTGCTTGCTGCCGGTTTTGAAGACTACAAATAAGCCAAAACTGTTTTGCTTAGACCAGTGCTTTTCAACCTGTGGGCCACAGAGCATTTTGGCTTGAAAAAGTCGTATTTTCAATTTTTTTCTGAAGAACACTTGTTTTTGGCCGAAAAACCGTTTGAATTTTGGTAAGACCTTTTTTTTTTTTGGAGGTCACCTGTTTTCAGCCGGAAAAAACCTTTTCAATCTAATTCAAGACTGATTTGGCCGGAAGATTTGGGTCAAGTTCTTGAGCAATACTTTGAGAGTGGGGCCATGGAAAAATTTTCAAAATCAAAATGGGCCACGGTTAGAAAAAGGTTGGGAACCACTGGCTTAGACTCTTTTTTTAACAGCGAAAAATTTAGCAAAACGCAAAAACTGTCACACCAGATTTATAATACTGGCCGCATACTGTACATGCTGCAGTCTCGTATACGTGCATGGTTATCAACTTCTCGCCATCTCTGACAATAAGAGGCAAATTTCCAAGTTAAAAATTTACCACTCGTGACATCTGATTGCCAAAGCACCGATACAAAAAACAACAACAAAAGAATGAAAAATAGTTGAATATAACAGAAAACTTTGCTTTGCTAGCAAACACCGCTTTTCCAATAAAATAATAAAATTTAGATGAAATTTTTAACGAAGAACAGCATCATAGATTTTGAATCGAAAGAGGACAGCTGACTGAATCACAACAGATGTTTTTTTTAGAAGAGTGCGATGCTATTAGATTTCGTTCTAAGTTCATTTTTCTTGACACTAGTATTATATAATGATATTTGACACTTCAAAAGAATTGTAGTTTTTCACAAATTTATAACCTAGAATTTTTACAGAGATACTTCTTATCTGCTGTTGGCTGCAGTGTCTTTTGCTTTGATCTATTCGACTCAATGCATTAAGATGACACCATAGACTCTTTATCTGGCAGACTAGAAACAGATGCGCCGAGAAAAAAAGAAGATACAAGAAAAACGTTTGCGCTTGTTGCAAAGGTTTTTTCGCGGTCACGAGTATTCAATTGATTTGATTGGACATATTACTAGAACAAGTGAACTGTGAAGAAAAAAGTCACGCGGATTGGACGAATCGGCATATTTTAGAACAAGTGAACCGCAAAGACAAAACTGTCAGTTACCAGTCTACTAATAAAGAGAATATGATGTCACCGACGGTAAACAACGCCATTGTTTAACTAAAAATCGTCAAGTTCCCAAAAATTGGACAGTGCGTTTCTGAAGTAAAATATCTCCGAAACAATTGGGTCAAAAAGAATCGCAACCAACTTCGTAAATTAATTCGATAGTATTTCGACTAACTTCAAAACTTTCCATGTTTTTTGCATTTCGATACTGTAAGAGAAGACAGTATTGATCTTATAGTTCAGAGCAGCAGCCAATCACATTAACTGTTCATAAAGTACCGGTACAAGCAATATTGAGATTTTGTGATTAGCATGTTATAGAATATCTTGTTTTGCAGTTTATGGTTCATTATTTTGTATGTTGAACAGTTGAAACCCTTGGTATTTCAAGGTTTTGGTAAGCTTCTGCTGTTCATCTAACAAGAATTATAAATGATGTTGTCCACCATTTGCTTTTCAGTTCGTCCTTCAGCAAGCTTTGAAACATCGGGTCTTGAAATTTCTTCGTAGTTTTCGTTCACTTCTTTAGAATTACTGGACATAGGCTGCAGTTGCTTACTTTGTGATGAAACTGAAGATGATTGTTTCTTCATTTTTCTAGAATAATATCAAGTTGAAGAAGAATACTGACAGGTGAATATAAGAATTTCTTTTCATCTTGTAGTGATGTTAAAAAATTATTGTTTCAAAAACATTAAATCCTTGTAGGCCTCTTCAATATTATTAATAGGTATGACGAGTTATAAATGCGGGAACTATTTTAAAGGTTTAGGAAAATTTAGCGCTTTGTATAATCTCACTACTGTTTCCATTAAAGACCCTTTGACGGGACTTCCAATGCATAATTGCGCAATTTTGTAATTTCCGCAACTTGCAAACTACTTTGCGAAACGTTCACTTTTTGGAATTAAATATTTTCTCCATTTGCCTTTCTACGATACAATTCGTATTTGAAAGACCGCGGGCAACCAAAACTTTGGGTGTTTTTATAAAGCATGAGCACAGAATTATTTTATTTGAATTCAAAATTAGCAACTAAATTACTTGATTTTAACGAGTGCAAGAATCAAGGCAAGGGCAACTACCGCCATAAGCAAAGCCAGAATGACAATGGCAATTGTTAATTGCTGGTTTCGCTGCGGGGGCTCTTGGGTTTTCTGCTGGTTATCAGCATCATCTTTCTCATCAATGACGGTATTATTTCGGGTTTTAAAAGTTCCAGTGTTGGCATCTAAAAATACATAGCATGCTGCAAGATACTGTAGCATACGTAACAAAAAAAAAATTCAAGTGAACAATAACATCATTTTTCGTTTTACCAAAGCATAATCTGCCAACTATATGATTTCGCGATTTATGCGATGTGGAAAGTTTGTGCAACTTGCAAACTAATTTTTGAAAGGCCTACCTCTATGGACATTTTACATAAAAACATACGTAATACTGTATATCAGAGATGGAAACCGGTCGGGTCGACCGGCCACTCTGGTCGACCGGCCGATCAAGCCGGTTGAAACACCGGTCAAATTCTTCTTTCTTGCAACTAAAGGACATCTAAGCACCAACCGAAATATACATACATAATTTATTATCAATAAAACTTTTATAAAAAAAAACAATGGCCCCCCTTTTGGGTCGCCACTATAGCATAATTAGCATAGAATAGTATGCAAAATTGCGGGATGGCCCCCTTTGTAAGTTGGGCAGAATCTATGATCACACAAAGGATATGTTTTATTCGTTTGCTTTAGGCCTGCACCAAACTTTGGGCAAATAATGGGACTAAATTTGGGTGAAGACCTTTTTTTTTTGCTCTTCACCTTAATTTAGGCACAAAAAATCGGACTAAATTTGAGTGAAGACCTTTTCTTTTTTGCTCTTCACCTAATTTTGGGCAAAAAATCGGACCGATTTTGGGTGGAACAATTTCTTATTCTGATCTTTGTTCTTCTAAAATTTTCTGAAGTTTCTGCCCCCCCCCCTTTTCAAAATCCTGCGTACGCTGCTGGTGTTTGCTGTTCGGAAAATTGCAAACAATCTGTCACCAATAGCTCAAAAATTTTAACTTTTTTTCTTGTACTTACGCATAATATCATTGGAAAGAACGTCTAATAACTGAGCTTGTGCCCTACAGTTCTTTTTATGGTTATTTTGTGCACGTTTTTCGCTGCTCAAAACAGGACTTTCAAGCCGAAATTTAACCTAAAAAGATCTTAAAATTGAGTTATTTTTGCAAAAAACGCAAAAATTTTGAAATTTACCGGTCGGGTCGGGTCCAAAAAATCTTGACCAGTTCTATCTCTGCTTTATATACCCTTTAAAATATCGTGCAAATTGCGGAATAGATTGCTCTCTAATATTCTCAATGAATCAAATCTCTTTATATCTTTCATTTTACTCGCTGTATTACGCCCAAGCGTGTAACGAGTCTGCGGAGTCCATTTCCGCATCGTTGCGCCTGGCAACACAGCTTTTTTCAAAGAAATGTCGCAGCGGTGGCGAGCATCAACAACACCGTGTCCGATTTGACCGGCCCGAGACTTGAACCTCAGACCTTCCGCTCCAGAGACAAACGCGTTACTGCCCGACCAATGACTTACAAATCTAAAGCGGAAATTACTAAACGTTTATTTGTAAATTTACAAAGAATTTAAAAGTAAACGTTTTTCAAATTATGTCCTTGTTAGGGCATCTACACGATGCAAAAAACTATGTATAGAATCCAAAACATAAGAAATGAGTAAAAAGCAAATTTAATATATTTGATATAAAAAAAACACCGCAATTGATTTTTGATTACGTAAATGCTTTGACAAGAGCATGATGGTGTTTTACCGAAACCTTAAATATTATATACGAGAAGAATTTAAGAAAAGTTTAGTTCCATGCATTTTTTGACAATCATTTGCTTGAGAATAAAAATACCTTTTAAGGAAGATTCACTTTTCGGATTACACGGTACATACATATAAACCATTACTAATTGTATACGGTGGTTGTTGTCTTCTCTCTTTTGATTCGTTTCCACTTTCGGAGGCCACTCTTCAAGTGCAATTGGTCTTTCATTGCAGTGCAATTTCGTTATGTTTGGATAGCAATCAGTAAATGAAGAATTTGCGTGTTGATAATAGTAAATATTCGGCACAAAAGTTCATCGGTCTCAGAAGTTAAACCGGTACGTCTATCTACTTCATTTTCCAAACTTTCTGAAATAAAACATTTCTCAGTAGTCATTTTACAATCACTTATTATTCAGTAATTTTCTGCAGCTATAGGATTTTTTTCACCACAGTAATTTATCAAGAGAAAAAAAATACCAGCCTCTTAAAAAAACTGGATATATTTCTTTTGTAAAATGAAGGCTTCAAAATCTTACTACGCATTGTATCATTCTAAATTAAATGACAAAAATTGGGTTTTGCTATGTTCGTTTATTTGTTTTGACATGTAACAGTTAACTAGCCTGCTGGTTGAATTAAGTTATAAACTATTATTACTATTGCGCTTACCGGTAATTTTGACACAGCTGACAACACTGTTCAGTAGGCTATGCTACTTTCTATAAAACTTATCTATTTTTATTAGTTGGAATGATTCTTTTCCACTGCTGGCTTACAACAAGGTACAATTTTTATGTCAAGCCTACTCAAATATTATTGAGCTATCTCAAACTTCGTCGAATATTAATCAAACATTATTGTGGATTTTGGTGTTTTTGCCATGTTAAAGAACGCACAAACAATGTGAAATTTTTAAAGTAATAAGACCAAATCTAGCCTAAAATTTCATGTAATTTTTTCCGCAGTTTAAGTTATAAAAATCCAAAACGAAGACCAATGAAGATCGACAGTTGGATTTTTTTGTATACTGGTGAAGTCACTTGTCGAATAAAAACCAAAGCAACTTGTCAAATATAAACCGAAGCAATTTTAAATGAAACTTTTATAGATTGTAAAACTTGACAAATGTACCCAGTTTGTACATTTGACATGAAACTCACACAACAGCGACGAGAATCGAACCCAAGCCTTTGGGACAGATGTTAACTAAAATATAAAATATCCTCTCCCTGAAACGTTAAAAACATTGTAGCATATTATTGCTGCATTTATCAGCGATGCACTAAAAAAATGACGATCAAGACATGGCCTTCTTGGATGAATGAAACCGAAAGTGATAAAGCCATTGCTGACTGTTTTTGACAGTAGCTACTGCGTTGTGATAAACTTTAATCTGTACTCTGTTTACTATCTTTGGGTGAGAAATCGCAAACAAAATCATAAACAAATACGTGTAAGAAAAGTATTTGTGGTCTTACCATTTTTAGGAAGTGTTACCATGTTGGCCATATTTCTATTCCTAAAAAAAGGTATTTGCATTGCAAACACATAATCACGGTTTTCATCAGGTAAATCAAATTCCCAAACACACTTTTGAACTTCATTGCCTGTGTAGTGCAGTTGTCCAAACGGCAACGTTGTTGGTTTAGTGCTTTGATTATCTTTACATTTATCGAAGAATAATGGTTCCACTTTAGGAAATAACTCTAAAAACAAAAGATCTTAAGAATGAAGAATCTTAAGAATTCTAGAAAAATCTTAAGAATTTTAACTTCGAAGAAATGAACATCCGGATTAAACCAATTCTCAATTTCTGTGCCACCAACCAACTTTTCAAGATATACAAAAATTATATCAGTTTAGGGACAGATCTTATAAGCATTCTATAGTGATATAAATTGCGATTCTTTATTTTGCTTCATATTAAATGCTTCTACATGATTATCATCGCATCATCAACCACACAAATAGTTGGCAACTTTCCGTGATTCTATGAACAGAATTTCTTTATTTGTTTAGGTGTCGTTGTTTTGTATTTATCAAGATGTTATGCAGTATTCAAATAATTAATTAGTTGACAGGCATAATGCAATGAATTTAAATGCGCAAACCTATGGTATAAAGATAATGGCATCAACTATTTTTTTACATAAAGTTTCATAGTACATTGAAATAACGTGATAAATCAAAAATCTTAAGCATTATTTTTGCAAATAAATTAGTTTTTTTATTAAAGGCTAGCAAATGTTTTGGCTTATTTAAAAAAAGACAAAATGCATCAAAAACAACTTGGAGTTTAAACATCTCGATCAAGACCGGCAAGTAAAATCCACAGTACCGATACCTTCAATATAACTGCATGTAACGTCTCCCCTTAAACTTCTGAATGTGAAAAAAAGTTGTTTTCCCACAAAAAATGATTCTTTCGCAATTGATAAGATGGTTTTGGGTGGATACTATATAGAAAATCATATTCCACTATAGCATAGTTTTGAATATAAGTTTGGTAGAACTGTATTGGGTAGACATCGCTGTTTGGTATAGCTCCAGTTCATATGCGGTATACGAGCTTTATACCATAAAATTTATAAAAAATGCAGCATAAAATCAAAATGCAGCGGTCCAGAAAATAACAGTATGTAATTAAATAATAAATGTGTCCCTTCATTTTCTTTATCGCAAAAACTGCTCAATTTTTATCCTGCTTGAGTTTTTTTTTTAAGTAAAATCAAGAATGCGAAAATTAAGGCTAAAACATTATGACTGTGAATTCTAACCATTTGAAATGGGCTGAAAAATAGCAATTTATATGGCGTTCTAAAGACACTGGACAGATTCAGACTAATGTCGTTGGTCAAAAAAAAAGTAAAGCCAAACATACTACTGAACGACCAGTTGGTGGAGCGATAACTCATTCGCAGAGGTGGTCAGTAACGAAGTAGTTCTACTTAAGTAGACTACTTAAGTAGTATTTTCGGTAACGAGCGACTTACTTAAGTATTTTTCATTTCTGATACTTCTACTTTTACTTCAAGTAAAATCCTCTCGAAGTAACGCTACTTGAGTAGTAATGACTTTTATGTAAAGTAGAAGTAAACATCTAGCCATTATTCCACCTCACAACGTGTACAATAACGAAGTAAACATTATTCCACCTCACAACGTGTACAATAAGTACGTATCGAGTTTGTTTTACTGTACAGCACTACGAAACTTATTGAATAGTTACGCCGATTCATTTACAGGTCATCTAGGGTAGTGTGTTTTCGCGTTGCATCAAATACCAGGTGTTGACTCAGTCTCACTAAAAAAAAAAACATACCGAACCCTGATTAGCATGGTACAGTAGACAAACCAGACATGCGCATTACTCCTGGTTCATACGAAAAAGATTAGCGGTTAACGGCGTTGCGTTTGCTGCGGCCCGTCTGGGGTTCAATTCCCTAGCCGGTTAACGAACAGTGTTGCTAACGACTCGCCATCGCTGCGACATTTCTTCTCAAGCTGTGTTGTACAGGCGCGGAGATGAGCCCAGAGTCCCTACTAAATCGTATTCGTAACACGCTTCGGTGTAATTTCAAGAGAATAATAAAACTTTGATTTTTTGATATGCTACCGTAAGTATGGCTTTGCTTGAACACTGATCGTAAGCGTCACAACAGCAAACCTTCAAAGAATAAACAAACACGTAAAATTCGAAATTACTTTCTACTTTCATTACTTAAGTAGAATTAATTTTGACTACTTTCCTACTTTTACTTAAGTGGAAATGCTTCGCCATACTTCTACTTTTACTTGAAAGGCATTTTTGAGTAAGTAACAATACTTCTACTTAAGTAGATTTTTCGACTACTTTGTCCACCTCTGCTCATTCGTTCCTAGAGCGGAAGGTATGAAGTTCAAATCTTGAGCCGGTCAAATCGGACTCCGTGTTTCCAACGGTTTACCACAACTGCAATATTTCTTCAAAAGAAGCGGTTTTGCTCGGACGCAATGATGCGGAGATAGCCCCCCAACTCCATTACACACTTCGGCGTAGTACAGAAGCATAACGAAGGATTTGATTTTAACTTTTCAACAGCGCAAGTAAAAAAGTGTTTTTTATTTTTTTACCAAGTAAAAACTGGTATATACTCAACAAGACTGTTATTTGCTGCATGCTTGTTATTCGTTTATGCTTGTTATTCGTTTATAATAAATGATTATTTAACCCCATTTTACACGCGGAAGGAGAGGCCAAAATATCCCTCCACTTGGCTTTTTTGTAATAAATTTCTTCATAAAAAAACTATTTTCTTCAAACTAACTCAACTTTAAGTGAAATTTATTCATAAATAACCTCTTGATTTGAATTTACTGGAGTAAAGAAGAGTTTCCCAATTTTGAGGTTCGCACTTTTGCCGAAATCGGCCATGACATCACTAAAATAACGTCATCAACTCAAAACAAATTTTTCCAAAAAAAATTCGCAAACAATATCCCGAATTTGGTGTTTCCATGACTTCCTATTTCGGAGTTAGGCAGGAAGAGAGAGGGCTTTTTTTGCGTTCTTCTGCGTGTAAAATGCGTTGATCAAAAATAGTACGTACGTGTAAAAGAGGATTAAGGAAAACAAACTAAATAATTGCTTTTTTTTTGGCAAGAGATGCGCTTTTTTGCTTAATTAAAGATTGAATAAAATTTATGAAGAGTTTGGAGCATGGTCAACAATTAAATGTAAGCAACTATAGATGGAGCAACTACCAAATGGAGCAACTATTACATTTCACTAAAATGTGGCATCGTCCAACAATCTATGGGGTCTTCGCGACAGCATGACTGTTAGTGTCAATTAGTTTGCTTACACTATTAACACATTTCGTTTTTGCATGGACTAATTGCGGAGACTTTGCGCGCACGCTTGTTGCAGACTGTTGAGTTTACTTAGCGCTTTGCTACAGTAAATCATTAATTAAATGTTCATAACTTGAAATTCAGCTGAACGTACAAAGCTGAAGTTCGGACACAGCGTGGGGCTGGATAAATGCGTCATGCTGTAAAATGTTTATGGCGATCAGTCTTGTGATCGCTAATCTATGGAGTTTGGAAACCGGATGAAATGGCCAAATTAGCATCGAAAAATTATTATTTGAGACTTTGCGTGCGAGCGAGCGTAAGATAATTGTTTTTACTCTGCCTTTTTGATCAAAAAACATCGAAACTTAGTTGATTTGATCATACCAAAAATGGTTAAATCTAGAAAATTGAATTTTGGATACAACATAAGAGAAAGTGAAAGCGCCATGTGTGGCGATTTCAGGGATCCTGGGCCATGTGATTGTGAATTAAGACACCAAAATGTTAAAGATTTATTAATTTGCTGTTTACTTAAAAACGGCTTGACGTGGATGACTGAAATTCAAACGCAACATGGGTGCAGACGGAGGTTTCGTGCGTATTGAGTTTGGGGGCGCCCGATCTCGTGACCACATTTGTAGGTTGAAAATCGGTAGAAAGTGGACAAGTATTATATACTGGTTTATCTCGGTATGTACCCATATTGATAAGAAAAGGTTTTTAGTTTTTGAACACGTTATCAACTGTTCTTATGGTTTTAGTTTATTTACATCAACTTGGATACCATTTTTCTTTTTCGTTTCTTTCTTCTTAACCGAATCTACTTTTAAACCGCCAAACGTACAGTATTCAAACTTTGAGCGATTGTAGACATGAGAAAGAATTGTAGGTCTCTCCTAAAATCGGGAGTGCAGGTTGGGGTTCCACCTCAAAGAGGTCGTTCAAAATTTAGCACTTTTGAACCGTTGAGATAGAAAAATCAAATTTTTAAAATGGGTAGATATTAAAAAAAACTAGTCCTAACAAAATTTTAGATCGCCAAAATGAAGGGGTCACTCGCAAACGGGTCCTTCAAAATTCAAACTTTTTAATCACTTAAGCTAGGCGCATGAAATTTTCAGGAAATAGGTAAATGTAAAGGAAAAATAAATTTTGAAAGATTTTGGGAGCCCCAAAATAGGGGTTCCCCCAAACAGGCTTTCCAAAGTTAAATCTTTTTAACCGCTTCTGCTAAAAAACTCAAATTTTCAGGATAAATAAATATGAAAAAATGGTGGGTTGAGGGGTTCTCTCCCAAATGGGCCCTCTATAATTTGATATTTTTAATCGCTCAAACTGGACTCTGCATTATTCCTGATAGTAATAAAAAATAAAAATTTGACTTTTTGTTTTTGCCTTTTTGCCTGTGTTCTTATCCTTTTCCTTGCTAATTGCCAAGGCAGGAATTGTTTTGGTTTAGTTTTTAAACTCTGAGCAGACTGTTCATATAAGTTTTACGACGGTAACGCGCTATTTGTGATTGTATTAAGTTTGGGTTCAGAAAAATATGTCACATTTCTGGTCAGGTATATTTAAGTTAGAAATTCCAAAAATTATGCTGGTAGTTTAGATAAAAAAGTTTTGTTGCAACATGGCTGCAAACTCGATTGATTTTATTCGAGATCAGCCTAATGCAGCAAGTCCAAGTTCAAATTTGAGTTCTCTAAATTAATTTTTTCGAGTTCAAGTTCGGCAAAAATAGCAAGTTTTTCGACTTCGAGTTTAAGTTGACAAAAATGCTAAGTAGACTTTTCGTCTTAATTGCTCTCTTTTTGTGAGCATGCTGTTTTTCTAGGTTGCTACGACATAAACAAATGTATGGAATCTCAATTTACATGGCAGGATCAACAAAAAATATATCTGTGTGCGGTTGGAATACTGATTTGTTTTTGCGAAATGAAGCATTTACTAATTTACTGGAGTGTTCACAAATGCATGTTGCAATGAATAATAAACTGAACTAAACTTTCCGACAATTTTTTAATCTTTAAATTTTTCTTTAATGAATTCGAACAATTTTATTCGTGTTTAGAAAAATTAGTTGTTCGAGTTCAGCAAAAAGATCGAGATTATTTAGTTCGAGTACAATTTCGAGTTTGCAGCCCTGTGTTGCAATGTGTGGTAATGCTTTTTTATTGTTATAATTGGAGCTAAAGGTTGTTTCAGAATATTTATGTTATGTGAAAAGATTTCTATAAGCGCCTCTGTCGAAACATTTGTTCTAACGAGAGGTTTCGTTGACGAACTGAATTGGTCTAATCTAATTATTTTTTATATTGTGCGTACATTTGTTTTTACTGTTACTTGAAAGTTCCTCGAAAATAAACTCGCGCAGCTAAGAACTCTTGAAAAGTGAATAAGAACTGAGCACTGGCAAAGTTGTAAAATTATCATACTCGTACAGTAGCTTTAATTGTGTAGAACAGATAATATCCGAGGCGGTTGAAAGAAACTCTGGGTCCAAATACGAACAGAAAGTGATGGTCACTTACCTGACAAAATCAGTAGCATGCAGTGGAAATACGCGATTAGTTGAAATAGGGTACGCGGCATTATTCAAAGTTAATCTCAAAACTATTTCAGGTATACTCCACCTATAGAATTTCATTAGATTTAGATAAACCTATCCTTGAGGACAGTTGTGCGTCTGCAGAGCATGAATTGCTTTTCTAAGCTTATTTGTTGACTTGATTTATATAAAGCCAGGCTCGTAGCCAGGATTTCGCAAAGGGGGGGCTTTTTTTAAGCTTGAAACAATAATGAACGAACTTGACTCGAATTTTCATCAGTCTTAAATCAGATGGAGACGTTTTTCTGTCCAAATTCAGGTGATCTCCAAAAAAAAAGGTCTTCGCCGAAATTCAGAGCGTTTTTTTGTCCAAATTCAAGTGATCTCCGAAAAAAAGAAGAAAAAAGAAAGGTCTTCATGTGCACTGAGACCCACTTCTACTCGTCGACATCATCTCACGATTTTCTTCTAGTCTCACCCCAATTTCGTTTGGGGGGGGGCTATTTTCGTTTCTAGAGCAAAAACCAGCCTCAAAACTGCAAAAAACATGCTATTTTTCAGACTTTTCAGGCCTTTGGGGGGGGGGGGGGGCGGGGCTGTAGCACCATTTCCCCCCCTAGCTACGCCACTGCATAAAGCTCATTTGAATGCTGATGCTTTTTATTAATTTTTTAACTTTTGGGTATCTTGCATAAGTTAGCGATACAACATAGCCAACTGTAAAATGTAGGTTTGCTGCTCGCTCTTATTGTAAACTTGTTTTTTGAATCCCTAAAAAATATCAGTTAGGCTGCTCTACTGTTACTGTAAACTGCTCGGGTAAAATGTTTTATACATTAAAGGTGAATTTACACAGTGTCCGTTTTTCGTACGATTTTTTATGTTTTTGCTTCTCGACGAGTATGCACTTTTTTGTTCTTGTTTTTATAAGTCCTTATCCGTACTAAGTAAACTGTAACATTCATTGATAAAAATTTTGTTAAAAAAATTTGTGTATGAACGATAAGAGGAATATTTTGAAATAGCCTTTACGAAATTTTTTTTCGGAAAAGTTTTATTCAGTATGAGGCAGTCTGGTTTGTACGGATATGGACATACAAAAATGCGGACGAAAAACAACAAACGTTTTCATGGAGAAGAAATAACGGACAATAGCGGATGAGAAAAGTGTACTGTGTAATCCGCCTTAATTTGTGACAAAAAGCCGTCTTTCAAACACGGAAATGTGAAGGCGTTTCCTAACACACGGTGATGAAGTATGACAAAGCTAGCTCTGATTACTGTGCTGCATTAGCACTAATTTGTGCCGCATAGCCAGCACTAATTACTGTGCTGCATTTAGCCAGCATTAATTACTGAGCCCATAGACTCAAAGCTGAAAATTGTCTTCATCGTTTCACCCACCATATAGACTCTTTATTAGCAGACTGGAAACTAACAGTTTTAGTTTTGTTTTTTTTCACAGTTGATTTGTCCTAAATTATACCAATTCGGCCAATCAGCCTGATTGTTATCTTCACGGTTCACTGTTCTACGAATATGTCCAATCAAATCAATCGAATACACGTGACCGCAAAAAGCTTTTGCTGCAAGAGCAAAATTTTTCTTCAATGCTCTTCTCTTTTTTCCGCGCGTCCATTTTTATTCAACTAAATAAAGAGTCTATGAGCTCACAATCGAGGTCTGTGGGCGAGGGGGCGAAGCCGTCCAGCTGCTGGGATTGTGATTTGCAGAAAAAAAAAAAAATTTTTTAACGCCATTTGGATGACATCGCTGACATTTGTAAAACCTTTGAAAGAACTATTTATTAAGATTCGGAAAACATTTGAACAAAATTACATTACTTAATCCCTTCTCCCCCACCCCCATCCCTAATTACTTCCTGATTAAGACAAAAACAACGCGTTTAAAGGCACGCATGGCTGGGTTAAATTTTCTAAGTGATTTGGCTAAAGAGGAGGACTTCAGCCCTTTTAGTCCCAAACGGTTACTTCACCAAACACGTGATCAAACGCTAAAACGCAATCTGCGTTAAATGTCCCACATTAAGACCTCATTTTTTACCCTCGATTTCGAAGTGCTCAGTAAAATTCCCAGAAATTAAAAACTACCCAGCGTAACAGTTAATTTGAATTGTAGCCCCAAATTAATTTCGTCCTACTGGCTATTATTGTCAAGCAATTATCTTAAAAAATTATGAAGAACAAACAAAAGTGGTTCCGTATTACCACCTTCTCGCCTATTTTTAGTAAAAGTTTCTGTGCGTTCTAACAGATGTTTTGCGCTTGTTTAGGTTTTTATTTGCTCAATTTTAGAAGTCTCGTATTTAAATTTTTGAAATTAATCCCTCGATCTAGAGAATAGAGATACCAAAAGTCTGGAAAATATCTGACGTGATTGCCATACAAAAACTCAACTAACCGCTGTGCGGCAATCAAGAGCTAGTCAAGTTTTGTGCGTTTCTGGAAAATTTTTGAGTCTCATGCATTCTCGCTTTAATCGCATAATAATATTAAATGAAAGTTTCCAGGGGAGCAATCCCTTTGAACGACCGACGCAAATATATACTGATTTCAAAAGAAAAACTAGCGTCCCAGCTTAACCCTATCTGAACTAGGACGACTTTTCCCCCAGGCCTAAGGTTGTACGAAAATCGACCCCAGAATTTGGAGCTGCTGTATATCATGAACCAAGCCACGTAGAAAAAAAAATTAAAGCTCCAACGTGTAGCAAATTTAATAGTCTTTTTACATTAATGCTTTATTTGATGTCATGCTTTAAAATTTTAAAGATATAATCATTAATTATGAGATGGCTTGGTCAAAAGAAATTATCGATTAGCGTTGTTAAAAGAAACACAGATTTCTCTTTTACCCGAAAACAAAACAACCGAATTAGTTGATGGATTGTTTCAAACAAATTGGTGGATGAAAAAGATTTACTAAGCTTGTTGAACTCGTAGTAAGTCTATTAACCTAAATAATATTCTTAAATGAAGTTTGTTTTAACAAGTTAAATTATTCCTGAAGTGAAATAGGCAGAACTAATTTAATAGTTCACAGAGACATCACGTCTTACAATCCTACTTCATTTAACAACACCTTAATGCTGTCTCCGCGTCGAAATGGGTAATCATTTCAACCGCTAGTGACGTAGGGGAGGCGTTTTTTTTTTTAGGCAAGCAAGTTTGTTTTAGTTTTACTAAACCATTACTTATTCTTCACATTCTTTAATACCGATGTTCATCGCTTTTTTTTAATTTTTGTTTTCAGAAAATAATTTTGTTTTATTTTGTGTTTCATAAAGCTACAATAAATGAATTAATAAGTAATCGACACAAAAAATAAATAATGATTCCGCTGCCAAAGTTGCTTCAAAATTCTTTGTTTTGCTCACGCACTGCTTATTAGAAGCTCGACTTTCAAACAGAGTCGTAAACGAGCCGACTAGTCAAATAGAAATCGACTCGTATAGCCCGGACCAACTTACAACTCTGTTTCTGAAAATCGTCATAAAACAATTAAAAATTTACCTGCTGTTTACAAAAACACCGTATAGACTAGGTCTCTGCAATGCGTATAACTTTTACCTGTATCAGGCAGCTTGTTAAGCAGCAGAGCCGTCTGTTTTTTTTGTTTTTTTTTTGGGGTACGGCACAATATTATAACGCGTACAATTTTTTTCTATATTTATTGCAATAAATATTGTTGAAATATTTTGTAAAAAATGGACGCTTAGAGCAAATTTTAACATTAGTCTTTTTTCATGGCATAGTTCTGCCAACTTCTTCGTCATTTCTTACACAAATGATTCCGACATACAGTAATAATAGCGCTATTTATTCACTATTTTAATCTGAAACTGCGTAGAACGGCTCGCCACCGTTGCAACATTTCTGGGAAAGGAAGTATATGTTGCATGGGGCCAATGACGCGAAGATGAGCCCCATAAACTCGTTACACGCTTCAGCATACAATACAGCGAGTATACTGAAAGATTTGAACTTTGTGAAATAATGCTGAATGTAATTTTGTTTTTGCTGCTTCCTGCCTGCGTATTCGTAGCGCTGGGTAAAACATACTTGAACCGCTATTATATTTAGGAAACCTTATTCGCTGGGTGAAACATACTTGAACTATTATTATGTTCAGCAAGCCTTACTTCTTCTATCCTTTTAATGGTAATAACGTTGAAAACTTTATTAATTCATCGAAGAGCCAATGATTAAAACGGTAACGAAATCACTGATCAGTTGATTGAACAATCGTGATTTCGTTTTCACCTTTCAATAACTTTTTACCGATTTATTCTTCTTTAATCAAAACATTATATGATTGAATGTTTCGTGCTTCTTTATCCTTTAATCACTCAGAAGTGAGAGTGGCGCTTTAAAACTATGCTTTGGGTAAATCCGCACAGCTTCGAAGCTGAGCAGTTTTCCAGTTGATGTTTGACTTTTTGCAGTTACATGTACTGCTTGTTCGCATCCATTAAGCAGAGACAGTCATTGTAAAGCATCTTATCAAGAAAGCAACAACATGGTATGGATGTGTGCTGAATCTGCAGCATTTGATCAGGGGTCATCGCGAGGTCGTGTAATAATGACAATGTTTTTTTACTGTGCTATTTTTGTCCACGCTGCCCACAAACACTTCTAATATATTTGAATACTGCCAATAATATGATATTCAGATTCTATGATATTTAAGATTGCAACTTTACATAAAATTTTAAATTTCGACTTTGCGCAAAAATTAGACTTCGATGTTTTGTGGTTTAGAAGAAAAAAAGTGTACTGTAACAAGATTTGGAAAGAAAAAGAAGGATAAAAAAGGAAAAAAAAGGAAAAAAAAAAAAGACCATCGCGGCTAAAAGTGGATTGGTAGAAATGAAAGAGTATCTTAAAAGATAAATCATGAAAAATAGTTTTTGCCGTACTTAAGCTGTTTTTGAATGAGATCGCTTGTTCCGCCAAACTTTTGGGGCGGTTTTTGGGTTCTGAATCCAAAGTTACGGAACTAATTGCCTCAAAATTTGGTGCAAACCAAACATATAACTCATTAATCTCAAACTGCTGTCAAAATTTCATGTAGCTAGATCTAACCATTCTCGAGTTATAAGCAAAAGTCTGAAATCTCGCACACGTTAATTTGAAAATGGCCGAGTAAAAAGAAAAGAACACCCGACGCGAGCTGTGGTTGTTTCAGTTAAAGACTTACCTCTTGAATAGATACAGTAGGTGCCTTTCCTCGTACAAAAGCCAGTTGCTAAGTCGATCTTCTCTAAGACACGTCATCCAGATGACTCAAGAAATTAGTTTAAATGCGAAATAAATTTCCAAGAAGGATAGTCAAAAGAAGCACGTATGCTTGTTGAACAGAGACCCCAAAAAAGTCCTTCTTAAAAAAATCAGTGTATAATGAAGTGATTCTAATTTGAATTAGTAAACGTTGTTTAAATAGTTTTATATTTTACAAGAGAGGTTGCACGTTGAATGGCACCGTAATATATGATGGTGGGTTTCAGGTGAATCTTATGGAGGCACTTACCTCCGAAAACCCCCATACCCCCCAAAAAAACTTACCCCCAAATACTCAAAATAAACCTAGCACCGAAATACCCCCTAACCCCCAAAAATCCTCTACCCAAAAAACCCTAAAGCCTCTAACTTCTAAAGCCCCCATACCCCTCAGTTCCCTAACTCCCTCAAATCCCCCTAAACCCCCATACCCCTAACCCCTTCAAATCCCCCTAAACCCTCATACTACTAAAGCCTAAACCCTCATACTCATTACGCTCTAAACCCCCTAATCCTCAAGCCCAAGCATCGTAAAGATTTGAACGCAACTACTTTAAGATTCAAAACCAAGTGACTTAAGATTCAAACTCAGGTCTTGATATTTCGTTTTCGTAAAAGTAATGGGAAATCTTGAGTTCAAATTCGAAGTCAAGTATCTTAAGATTCAACCCCCTAAACCTCCTAGCATCTTTAAAATTTGAACCTAAGGATGTTGAGATTCAACCCTCTACGCCCCCAACATTTTTAAAATTCAAACTCAACTACCTAAGATTCAAGAGCAAGTGACCTAAGAATCGAACTCAGGTTTCAATATTTTTCAAAGAAGTAGTTTTTAGAGATTATTACTTTGCTGCATATCAGAACGGATGTGACGTATTTTTCTATATTTTTTCCTGTATTAGATCGAGTGTCAAATTACAAAATGAGCCAAGTCAGTTTTTGCCCTTTTTTAGTTAGATACAGAATTGTACTTCCGTAGTAACACATTTTTTTTTCTGGCAGAGAGAGAGAGAGAGCTAAGCCCAGGCGTTAGCAGTTGTATCAGAACTGAGTTCGTATTTTGAACTAAGTCCAAAGGGCTCCATGACAAAATGAGCAAATGTTTATATAGCTAATTGTGACGCTTCTTCATTTATAGCATTTGTACATGACAATATGAACTAAGATGACATGGTTCGTTTTCTCATCACGTAGAATACCACTTAATCAAAAAAATATATGACAGAATGAGCCAAGTCACATTGAGGACTTTATGATGAGCACTAAGTCATTGCTCTTACCATCCTACGCCAGAAAAGTTTAGGAAAAGATGCATCTTATGTAGTATGCATTGATAACACCTTCAACAGATTTCTACACTGCATGTTCGAGTTTACACTTCATTTCAAAATTTAAAATGCAATTATTTCAAAACAACTCTTGAATGACTTGGCTCATTCTGTCATTGACCCTCGACAATATACTAAGAGAAATGGAATGCAGCTATTTTACCTTGGGGAAGCACCTAAAGTCGATGGAGAAATTTTATAGTGGTTATTAGTTCAGAAATTCCCCTCATAAAAACTTTGACTTAAGATTCGAACCCGAGTTTCAATATTTTATCGTTTTTAAAACAGTAACTGTATCTCAGAGATTCTAATAGTTTGTTTTGTTTCTAGTTTGTTGCATGAGTCACAAAATTTGCAATCATTTAGACTAATGTACATTGCTTCGTGTTTAAGACTCGAATCCAGGTCTCAATATTTTATCGTTTTTTTAAAGAAGTAACTGTATGCCAGAGATTCAATTAGTTTAATTTGTTTTAGTTTGGTACATTTGAGAACAGGTGTAACGCATTTATCTATTTTTTTTCTGAGAACATAAGCAGTTATTTTTTGTTGGGGAATCCTCTAAAGATTATGAACAAATTGTGTATAGTTTTATTTTTCAAACATATCACTCAAAAGCGCTAATGTTACAATGTTTATAATTTGTCTAAGTTTCGTAAGTTTTCGTCTATTTCTATTACGTTAATGACTAAGATTTGCTTTTCATCTGCAGTCATAGTAACAAACCTCACAAAATTATATTTTCAACTATTTAATGTATTGAAACATCAATTTCCGGCCCAGAAAGGGGACAATATCCCAAACCAAGCGTAAATTCTGAGCAGGAGTCACACAATCGGCAACCGTTTAAACTAACGTATGTTGCTTGATCATCTCCACAGATCTCGCATAGCGTTTTTGAATTGTTTTCGTTGTGGCTGAAATTAAACAGACTTGAATTAGCTTTGTTCAAGGAAGAAAGTAATTGTTCCTGAAGATTCAATAAGATTCATCTTAAACTTGTTGCTACCCAAAGATTTGTTAAAATACTTTCATTCTCTTCGATATTGTTGATAAAATACAAAAGCCAGAATAGGTATCAAGATTTTTTTTCAATGCTTGTAATTTTCTCCGTTCAAATTTTGTTTTTATGTCAAGCTCGTTGGTTTGCGGTTGTTTCGAACATTTATTTTATTTAATTTCCGTGAATTATATTTGATTAATTACGTCACCAGGAGTAGATTAGAAAGTTGCAATTGTAATCAGAATAGCGCATACATCGTGACCAAGCATTGCTGCGTAAGCTGATATTTTTTATGGCCTACTAAAGCTCAAGAAAAATATAATGCAGCCTGCTCCGCATTTGAGCACCCTTGCTCTATAACGAATTATTTAAGTTTTAATATGATTAAATCATTTTTTGAAACGTAGCAACTTACTTTTTCTTAAAATACATCTCGTATTTGATTTCTATTTCCATGACCGTATCTTTTTCCGAGAAATGGAGTTCCATATTCATTTTTATATCGTATTCCATGCTGAATATATCACTATTTTGTGAAATTCAATATCTTAGATTGTTTAACCTAATCTATGCAGCTTTGTTCTAATTAATTTCGCAGTTATAAATGTTCTTATTATTGACTTTTGTGTATTATATTGAGATATAATTTAATTGAAAATAAAGATATAAAAATCACTACATTAAATTCATGATCTTTTAGGACTTTCTGATTCTGTTAGATTTGACTTTTGAAAATCATGCTTAAATTTATTTATTAGTTTAAAATCATTATTATTTTTGTTCCATGTTATTGATTGTAAACTTAACAACTTACTCTTCTTCAATTATTTGTTCTGGTGATTTGTTGACGTTCATCATCTTGTTGTATAGCAGATGTTCGGTTTATTTGATACCTTAAACTATGAATAAAAAATTCTTGTATTTTAATTTAAACAGTTGATTCGCGCCTTAAAAACGGTTAATTTCTGGTTGGTATTCGTTACCTTGTACAGTATTTGCGGCGACTATATGCCGTGTGAAGTGTATGGCTATAAAAACCTCAGCCGTTGTCATCCAGTGAATTGTGTACCTCCTTGGCTCTCATGGATTATGTCGAGCTGGTATCACTTGGCCGGATATTTCACACGACCTACGTGCTATATTTGTACTTCAATATATAAATGCTGCTTTGGCCAATGAAACAACTCACTAACTCACAAGGAAGAAAACCTTTGTTTAATGTGCAAGTCTAAGAGTCTAAACATAGAGGACTTACGCGCGCTCCCACATATTGTAGCATCCTAACAGCTGTCGTTTGTACTGTACTTTGAAACTATCAAAATAAATTCATTCGATTTAATTCATGCAATTGAGCTGTAACTGAAAACGGCCGAAAAGGTAAATTTACTTGTCTGAGATTAAAAGCTTGCTTCGCCAGCTTTGTCATATAGGTCTCTTTGCTTTTACAGGTCTTAATGCATTGAAGACATTTTCAATTTTCCCCCGAAGGATGAATCTTTTTACCCGCGATTTCAATCTTGCATCGCTGCAAGTGTTTTCAATTGTTTCCGAAGAAAAATCTTAAGCTTGTTTTTACAAAAATTTGACCGATATGACTTTACGCCACTCCAACAAGAAGTCCCTAAATTTTACTTGATACAATAGTTTTTAAAATTTTTGATTTTTACATACAATTGTAAGGTTTTGAATGTCTTTGATCAAATTATTTCTGCAAAGGCAAGAATATTAAAAAAATTTTTAAGGCAAAAGCAGTATTCAGGATAAAGAAACACACAATTTTCAACATTTTGATCAAATTACTCTGACATAAAGACAAAGTTTATGAAAAGTTCAGGTTTCAGACGAGTTTTTGGATTATTTTTTGGTAATTTTCACTCTGGACAAAGAAATTGTAAGGTTTTAATACATTTTATTGCATTTATGCCTATGAAACATTCTATAGTTATTAAAAAGTTAGAGTTTAAGAAAGTGCTTGATGTTTTTGATGAAATTATTATTCAAGACAAAGAAATTGCAAGACTTGAAATGGATTTTGATCAAACTATTTCTACAAATACAAGAAAGTTGCTTAAAATTTTACAATGTTACAATGAGTACGAGTTTAAGGTATAAACAGTATTCAAGACAAAAAAACACAGCAATTTCAAATATTTTGATCAAGTTATCCCAATGCAAAGAAGAATTTAAAAACCACTTCGACTTTCAGGCGAGGTTTTCGATTATTTATGTTACAATTTTCACTCAAGACAAAGAAACTACACGGATTGAAAAGATTTTGGTAAACTTATCTTTATAAAACAATTTAAGCTATCAAGAAACCAGATTTTGAAAAAATTTTGAATAAAAGTTATCAAATGACACGGTAAAATTATCTTTTTAAACAAAGCATTTTAAGACTCCGATTAGTTTTCACAAAACTATCTCAATATAAACAAGATTATTTCAAAAATTGAAAGATTTTAAGGAGTTTTCGATTTTTCAGATAAAAGTTTTATTTAAGTCAAAGAAATTCCTTGTCTTTAAATGTCTTTGACTAACTTTTTCTATGAAATCAAGAAATTAATTAAAAACTTTAGGGTATTAGGCAAGTTTTTTCAAGGTAAAAACCAGAGGTGGAGTCGAGGACACAAGGCTCGAGGCCAAGGCCAAGAACACAAAAAAATCCGAGGCCGAGGACAGACCCTCTCGAGGCCAAGGACAGGAATGCTCGAGGCCAAGGACACAAACGCAAATGTTTTTCGAAAAAAAAAGGTCTTCAAAAATTTTTTTTAGGCGATCTCTAAAAAAAACGGTCTATGAAAAAGTATTTCAGCCGATCTACAAAATTTCAACCACTCAAAAAATAGTGCTGTCCTCGAGGCGAGAACAGGACCATTTTCGAGAACTTGAGGCCAAGGCCAGGGACTTCAAAATGTGTCCTCAAGGACTTCACCTCTGGTAAAAACAATCTTCAAGATTGCAAACATTTTTCATAAAAATATTCTTATATAAACAAAAATACTTGAAAAAAACTTTAAGATTTTAAGTAAGTTTTTGGTGTTAAAGATAAAATTACTTTTCAAGTCAAAGAAATTATAAGATTTGATTTTGGACGAACGCTTTTGACTTTTAACGTTACAGTTTTCGCTCAAGACAAAAGAAAATCGTAGGATTTCAAGTTAATTTATTGAATATAGCCCTATAAAACAATGTAAACTGACTAAAAAGCCAATATTCTAGAGCAACATTAATTGAAAGTTGTCGAATAATGTTATTTTTTAAAGTAGAATAATTGCTTTAAACGAAGAAATTATAAGAGTTCAATTATTTATTTACAAAACTATCTCCATGCAAACAAGAGTACTCAAAAAACCTGTAAAATTTTATTCAATACAAAGAAATTGCATGACTTTGAGATATCTTTAAACCAGGGATGTGGAAGCGGAAGCGGTTAATTTTTTGCGGCGGCGGAAGCAGAAGCACTTTGATGAAAGAGGTTGAAAGCGAAAGCAAACTTGGAAGCAAAAGTATTGAAAAGGAGCTGAAAGCGGAAGCAATTTTTTTAAAATCAGGCGCTTCCGGATTTTCAAACTGGGTACAACCGTTGAGGTAAAATGTAACAATAAAAATAATGACTCAGAATCGACAACACAAGTCAAATAAAATAGCTTACAAAGTAAACTTGCCTTTCTTTTTACGCTAAATACAAATAGCTGTTTTATAATGAGCAGGGATATAGAAGCAGAAGCTGGAAGCAGAAGTGGTGGAAGCAGTGAAGTTTTTGTGGAAGCGGAAGCACTTTGATGAAAGAGATTGGAAGCAGAAGCAAACTTGTAAGCGACTAATTCTATCCGGAGCTGGAAGCGGAAGCAAAAAATTTCAAAGGTGCGGAAGCGAACTCGGAAGCATAAAACTTCAAGATGAGCTGGAAGCGGAAGTATTAAAATTTTGCTGCTTCCACATTCCTGCATTAAACAAATTATCCCTATGCAAACAAAAAATTCGCAAAAAAGGTTTCGAGAGATTAGGAAAATTTTATTCAAAGTGCAAAAAACTTTTATTTTTCTGATAGATTTTTATCCGAAATCATAAAAAGAGGTATAGTTTTTAACGATTCTCTGGAATAATTATGAAAAATATTGTTTTCAAATAAGAATTTTACTTCACGGTAAAGTTTTTAATATATCCATTTAAATTATCCTCATGTTATCAAAAATATTCCAATAAAATTTTAGATAAATTTTCAGTTTTTTAGATAAAACTCTTTCTAAAATCAAAGAAAATGCAAGTCTTTGAATGTTCTTGATCAAACATTTCGCATGAAAACAAGAAAACGGTTCAAAATTTTACGATTTTAAATAAGTTTTTAAAGTAAAAGTAATAATCAAGATAAGAAACCCTAGATTTTGATCAAATTATTGCAACACAAAGAAGAAAGTTAATAACTAATAATTTAAGTTTTAGGCGAGTTTTTGGATTTATTTACTTTGCAATTTTCACTCAAGACAAATAAATCGTAATAAGATGTTAAAATATGTTATAGATTGATGGCTGTGTCCTAGGCGGAATGCCTAGGTTTTCACTGTCTGGTCCTTGCGCTCAAGAGGCGAACAAAAGGAGACTCCAAAACAAACTTGTATTAATAAAAAAGCAAACAAAAAAGACCAGTCCAGCCAAAATTTATCGAAGATTACCCGGCTAGTCGGTAAACACTTTAAACTGAAAGAGCGAATTTAACAGCATAAAATAAAAAACCTCTTGACGCTACTGTCCAAGAATAAAACTGATTTAACTACCGTGCTAGAATTAAAACGTTGCTACAAAAAGGTGATCAGCAAATGGCAAAACGGCGCGTCTTTCAGACGACTTTGCAGAGTTTCTACCGAGCGAATAATGAAAGACGCGCAACACAAAAGTAATATGCAAATAAGGTAAATGGACGTGTTAACGACAGAACATAAAAACCTAGGTTCAAATCCAATTATAAACGATCGTGCTGTAACAAAATATTTTGGCGAATTTACCCTAATTAAACACGATCAAGTAATAAAAAACACAAATTTTTGAAAAATTTTGATTTAACGATGTCAAATAATATGCGCTTTAAGGTTAAATTGTCATTTTAATCAAAAAATTCTAGTATTTTGAGATATTTTTGGAAAAACATGGTAATATACAAACAAGAAAATTGCTAGAACTGCCGTAAATTTTATTACTCGATGAGACTATAACTATAAGACAAGATGTGATATCGAATGACACCGAAAAAATTGCAAAAGATCTTGTTTTAAAAGTAAAAGTTTACTCCGAATAGAAAAGTTGAATAAAATTTTATGGTATTTTAGTAAAAAGAGCAGTGTGAAACTAAAGCATTGATAAAAAATTTGAAATTTCAGGAAAGCTTTTTTGTTTCAGAGTAGAAAAAAAATTATTTTGTGCTTAAAACTTTAATTCAAAACGAAGAAACGTAAGATTTTGAAGATTTTTACAAAATTATTGCTATGAATACAAAAAAGTTTGGTCTTTTTTTCATTGAAAATAATAAACATGATATATTTGAACTAAGTGATTTATTTTAAGACGATAACATTTTAATATTTTAGAGTATTTTGTGTCAAATGTTGGTAAAACTTAAGATCTAAAAAAACTTGTTTGGTTAAAAATTGTTAAAAATGACCTTTTGCATGGAATATATTTAACTCAAAACAAACAAAGCGAAAAAATTTAAGATATTTTTACAGGGGGCTAGGAGATTGAATCTCAAGATACTTAGGTTCAAGTCTTAAAGATGCTAGGACTTTAGAGGGTTGAATCTTAAGATACTTGATTTCGAGTCTGAACTCAAGATTTCCCATTACTTCTACGAAAACGAAATATCAAGACCTGAGTTCGAATCTTAAGTCACTTGGTTTTGAATCTTAAAGTAGTTGGATTCGAATCTTTAAGATGCTAGAGGGCTTGAGGATTAAAGGGTTTAGGGCGTAATGAGTATGAGGGTTTAGGCGTTAGTAGTATGAGGGTTTAGGGGGATTTGAGAGGGTTAGGGGTATGGGAGTTTAGAGGGATTTGAGAGGGTCAGGGGGCTTAGAGTTATGGATGCTTCAGAGGTTTGGGAATTTAGGTTTTTTTGGGGGGCAGTGGATTTTTGGGGGTTAGGGGGTTTTTGGGGGTTAGGTTTGTTTTGGGTATTTGGGGGGTAAGTTTTTTGGGGGGGTATGGGGGTTTTCGGGGGTAAGTGTTTACCGGAAACCAACGATCATATACTACTTGGCACGTGTTTTGTGCTACTAAACGCTGCTGTTTGCAAAGTTTACCCTTTTTGTAAATGTTAAATTTTTGCCACATTGTTTGCAAAAAAACTTTAAATTTCAATTGGCTTGCTAGGATTTTCAATTTCATTTAATCGAACTCTTAATTTTTCGGGATCTTTTTAGATGAAATAGCATCCTTTTAATACTACAGTGGCAGCTGTACAGCATTACGAAGACAAAACAACCTTTCATTTTCGATTCGGCATGTATTACAGAGACAATTAAAATCGACAAAGAGCACTTTCTAATATTCTTAAATTCTTCTACTGATATAAAGCAACTTGATAATATGAAATTTTTGAATAGGACGCTTGCTTATATATTTGATAAACTGTAAAATTTTTATGCCTTTTTGGATAATTATTATAAAACGCTAAATAACGACAGTGAACAACTTACTTCCGCATAAACTTAATAGTCTATTTCTAGTTGATTATTTGTGCTTACTGCCGGTTTTGAAGACTACAATAAGCCAAAACTGTTTTGCTTAGACCCTTTTTTTAACGGAAAAAAATTTAACAAAATGCTAAAATCTTCACAACAGGTTTATAGTACTGGCCGCTTATTGTACATGCTGCAGTCTCTCGTAGGTGCATGGTTTACCAACTTCTCGCCATCACAGACAATAAAGGGCAAATTTCCAAGCTAAAATTTACCACTCGTCACGTCTGATTGCCAAGGTACCGGTATAAACAAAAAACAAACAATGAAAAAGAGTTGAATAAAATAGAAAACTTTGCTATACTAACAAACACCGCTTTTCCAACAAAATAATAAAATTTAGATAAAATTTTTAACAAAGAACAGCGTCACAGATTTTCTATTCGAAAGAGGACAGCTGACGCAACCACAACAGATGGGGTTTTTAAGATAAAGTGCAATGCAATTAGATTTCGTGTTAACTTGATTTTTCTTGACACTCATATTATAATGATATTGGGCACTTCAAACGAATTGTTGTGTTTCACAATTTTACAACTGAGAATCTTTAATAAGACATTTATCTGCTGTAGGCTGCTGTGTCTTTTGTTTGGATCTATTCTGCTTTGTTGCAAAACGACTCAATGTAGCAAGCAGCGATGCGTTAAGATGACACCATAGACTCTTTATTTAGCAGACTAGAAACAGATGCGCCGCAGAAAAAAGAAGTGGATTCAAGAAAAACGTTTGCTCTTGTTGCAAAAGGTTTGTTTGCGGTCACACGTATTCAACCGATTTGATTGGGCGTATTCCTAGAACAAGTGAACCGTGAAGAAAAAAGTCACGCTGATTGGACGAATCTGCATATTTTAGACCAAGTGAACCGTAAAAACAAAACTGTCAGTTACCAGTCAAGTATTAAAGAGTATATGATGTCACAGACGGCAAATAAGTCATTGTTTAACCAAAAATTGTCAAGTTCCCAAAAATTAGACAATGTGTTTCTAAAGTAGAATATCCGAAACAATTGGGTCAAAATGAATTTCAACTGTCTTCGTAAATTAATTCAATAGCATTTTGACTAACTTCAAAAATTTCCATGTTTTTGCATTGCGCTACTGTAAGAGAAGACAGTATCGATCTCAGTTCAGAGCAGCTGCCAATCACATTAATTGTTCATAAAGTACCGGTACAAACATTTTTGAGGTTTTGTCATTAGCATACGAGTATTATAGAATATCTCGTTTTGCAGTTTATATAGTTCATTGTTTTGTATGTTAAACATTTGAAACCATTGGTATTCTAAGAGTTTGGTAAGCTTCTGCTGTTCATCTAACAGGAATGATAAATGATGTTGTCCACCATTTGCTTTTCAGTTTGTCCTTCAGCAGGCTTTAAAATATCTGCTTTTGAAATTTCTTCGTAGTTTTCGTTCGTTTCTTTAGAATTACTAGACACAGGCTGCAGTTGTTTACTTTGTGATGAAACTAAAGTTGATTGTTTCTTCATTTTTCTAGAATAATATGTAGTTGAAGAAGAATGCTAAAACGTAAATTAAAACATTTCTTTTCATCTCATAGTGATGCCAAAAAATTATCGTTTCAAAAGCATTAAATTCTTGTAGGCCTCTTCAAAATTATTAATTGGTATGATGTGCTATAAATGTGGCAACTATTTAAAAGGTTTAGGAAAATTTAGCGCTTTTTATAGTTTCACTACTTTTACGATTAAGGACCCTTTGACGGGGCTTCCACAGAGTTGTAAACGAGAGGACTAGTTCAGGCCCAAACCCGAAAATATAAGCCCGAACCCGGCCCGAACCCGAAAAGTAATTTCAAGCTCAAATCATGCCCGAAAAAACCCAAAAGTTAAGTTAGGTCTGAAAAACTTCAAGCAATGTTGCCAAGTTATTATGATTATTTTTTTGCACACCTAAGACAAAAAGTACGTTTCAGGCCAAAATTAAGCCCGAAATTTTTGTCAACTTTAGGCCTGAACCGACCCGACCCCGACTCAAAAAGCCCGACCCGACTTACAACTCTGGGTTCCCAATGCGTAATTGCGCAAGTTTTGTAACTTAGGTAACTTGCCAACTACTTTGCGAAACGTTCACTTTTGGGAGTTTAATATTTCCTTTGTTTGCCTTTCTACTGTAGAACTTTTTGTATTTTAAAGACCGCAGGTAATCAAAACCTTGGTGTTTTTATAAAATATGAACAGAGGATTATTTTATTTGAATACAAAATCAGCAACTAAATTACTTGATTTTAACAAGTGCAAGAATCAAGGCAAGGGCAACTATCCCCAAAAGCAGAGCAAGAATGACAATGGCAACTGTTGATTGTTGTTTTCGCTGCAGGGGTTCTTGAATTTTTTGCCCGTTATCAGCATCATCCTCTTTCTCATCAATGACGCTATTATTTTGGGTATTGAAAGTTTCAGTGTTGGTATCTAAAATGTACATATAGCATTATGGTTGTCCAAATTTTGGACATTTTTGAAAAGTCATAGTAACTGCAGATTTTCCCATGCCTACGACCTGAATAATAAGATTGCAAAAAAATTTTGAAATCGGACAGCGTTTTGCTCCTCCTCATCGCCTCTAAAATTTTCCTCTCCGAATCGCCATAATTAGGGAATTCCCCAAAGGTAAAATATGCATTTTTTATTTAAAGCTTTGTTATCAGATGTTATGAAGCAGAATTTTGGTTGTATATTGTGTGTATAGGTGATGCTAGTCGGAGAGGGGTAGGTTGTAATGTTAACCCAGTTTGGGCATTCCCCGGATTTACCCAAATTTTTTAAAAATCAACAAATTTGACTAAAAACGCTTATTTTATAGAGTGTTAACAAATTAAAACCTGGTAGCAGATAAATGAAACAACACAATATATGTCCATAGCTACGAATAAAATATTATAATTCATGATGTCTGGTTTGGCAACAAACAATACAGCTACAGCATGTAAGAATAAGATGACTGAAAAAAATGATATCTTATTTAAAAGCACGCTGGTAAATGCACAAGTTTGCACAATTACTGCTATATCAATACGTCCAGTTGTCCAAGTCAAATGTTTAGTGTTCGAACTTGAGCTAAGATAGACTTTCTAAAATCAGTATAGTCTTGTCGGTGTTTTTCCACAACTTGGATTAAACTTGACTTTTGTCGCTCATCGTCAGCTAGAATAGTGGCATGATTTGTATTCAATTTTATGCGTCATTCAGCAGCGTCGTTAACAACTTTAACTGTATGCACAAAGCAGTGAATGTCGCTGAATGTTTGATGTTCAGGCCAATTACTCACTGGCCATTGTAACCACTCATTGTTGATGCCAAGTTCCTGCAGTAAAAACTGAGATTCAGGGCCAATTATGTTCGCCAAAGTTGTATTTCGATCAATAATATTTGAGGTAAGCTAGGAGGTCCACGACGAAAAGAGTCTGGACGTGGCACGGAAAGAAGTTTTTGAGCAAGAGCTTTCTTGTGTTCTTCACCTAGATTGTCAGAAAATAGAGCATAAATCGCGGTTTCTTCTACCAAATACCATGAATGCTTCAATTTTTTCTATAATGCTGCAATCGCAATCACAGCATCAATGCTCTCAAAATCCAGCATGCTGTGAATAAAAGACATATTGTTGATGGCTGCTTCAGAACCCTTGCTTGGGTTAAGCCACAGCGAAACATAAAAAATAGCAAGAAAAATATTCATTCTGGCTAAGAGATTAACACGCTTAGGGGTGTAAGCCATTTGTTCGGACCACAAATACAACTTTAGACAATAAAGAGTTACCATCATTCACCTAACGTGATGAGTAGGTCATGGTTTGTTATGAATACTAGTTGTATGTGAATCTGTTCCACGCAATACAAGAGTATCGGTGACACATGATACATTGTGTCAT
>OZ014469.1:27147964-27370115 GCA_963965965.1 Trididemnum nubilum | reverse complement strand
ATCTTCGTTATTAACGGATTAACGAACTTGTGTCCTCCTATTAAACGACCGACGCATTTTGAATAAACTGATCCTCAAGCTGGGGCTCCTAAGAGGTCTGAAATTTCCAAACAGTGTCACAAAATTTTATCAACCACTCTGATACTGATCTAATTTAGAAATTAAACTCATCACCAGGGCCAGATTTACCGTATAGCACAATGCCAAAGGAGCATCGCGCTTAGAGCGAGGACCTTTTTTTGGTGTTTACACCTTCTTTTGGCAAGAAAATGGGTAAAAATCTTTGGCTTCCGTGGTTTCAATTTTTCAGAGCCAAAAGTGCCAAGACTCCACGCAATGTAAATTCGACCCTGCCCCGCACCTTTGAACTGTTTAAAAATCAACTGTTAAAGGAACGTTTGGAGATTTCCCAATGAGTGGCACCCCCAGACCATGTCGAAATATTTATCTCTTAAATTTCGCAATTCAAGTTCACAGCCCTGTTTCAAACAACGGCCTACTAGCCTTACTTTAGCTTCTCCTTAGACGTTTTTTCTTTCTGGAGATTAAAAAATACTGTACACATATATTTTTAAAAGTCACAAGTGGATTCACGCTGAACAAAAAAACTTTTAGAGTTTAGATTTTCATTTGTGATAAATCGTTTTCAAAGTTTACGAGTTTGAAACAATAGGCGTAGCCAGGGGGCGCGCCCCCCTAATTAAATGCCACCAATGATAAAAATGTGACAAAAAACCTGTTGTTTTTTCACTTTCTTGTAGCATTTTGGCGTTCAACAGTCCACGCGTAAAACAGTAATTAGCAACAATTAGGCGACCAGCCCCCTCAATTCAATTTTTGCGAACCAATTTATTTGAATAACCCTGGTGAAATTAAGGGTTTTTGTTTTTAACGTTGCTACCTTAGGCCCTCATGTAACCTTTTTATGAACGTAATGTAATAACCAGGGACGTATTTACCACATGACACAGTACGATGGGCCCTGCGCTTTGATGGTTAGACTTTTTTTGGTCTTCACCTATATTTGGCAGGAAAATGTTGCGAAATTCTTTTAATCCCCAAGTGCCAGGGGCCCCGCGCAATGTGAATTCGGCCCAGGTTAATAGGTTGGTAGGCGTAACAAATACATGGTTAGCAGGCTTAACCATTTATTGTACCATTTTTCAATAACAATTCATCTCCACCTCGCCAGTTTTTACGCGACACAACATTTTTGAAAAAAAAATTGGTTTGGGGAAATGCTCATTGATTAAATTATTGAATTTGAATTGAGGGAGCATGGGGCCTCTGGTCGTACTTGTACTCCTGAACTGGTTATTTTCATGACAAATCAAAAATTTATTAAGGAAAATCTCTGTGCGGATTATTATTTACTGCTAAGATATTGCAGGAAGCAATGTATCTAACTTTCCCTACCTGGGCCAAATCACATACAAAATTTAACACCAAAATGCAGGATTTTAAACGTGTCTTGGATTTAAATTGCAAGTAAAAGGAGGATTAAATAATTTGTTTTTTTCAATTGACTTTCCATGTTAAAAATCTAGTTCTTTCAAATGGCTCCGAACACGTGCGAAATGTGATCCAATGACAACAAAATAGCTTTTTTTCCAAAAAATTACAAAAACTTGCCCAGCGGGTTGAGTCTTCGCCTCCAGATCCCCATAGCCTCCGGCGCCTGGGGGCTCCGCTCCCAGGCCCTCGTCTTTGAGACGTCTGAACTACACTAGCTTACTAAACACGTCTGCCACTTTAAACATTTTCGCTTTTTAACTATTGGTTAAAGCCAGTGGTTCTTAACCTTTCTTATGTTGCTTCCCCTAAAAAAATTTGTGTGTTAATTACCCCTTTCTAGAAAAACAGCTACTCTAATAGCTTCCAATCCAAATTAATTAAACGCATAAGTCGTTTTTATATTACAAATGCAATAATGGAAAGATTGATACAGCTTTTTGCTATTAGGAGCTCAAATCTAGTCTGAGTGCAGGAAAGAAAACAGCATATCATCATCAATCTCATGCCTGTTTTGATATTTTGTCTTTATGGACATTATTAAACAAAATCCCATTTCACAGCAATAAGTTGAAAAAAATTGAATAAAAAACTCAAAGCTTTTATTTAAAGGATGGGATATTTATTTTGAATATCAACCCAAAGATTCTCCGGTCAAGTCAGTTTTAAGACGTGGATCTTCGCGCAGTTAAAGAAACTCAGTTTTTGTTACCATAATTATCATCATCACAAATAGAGGTTTCTTCGACTGAAAATGAGTTGCTTGTCCACAAAAAATTATGTCGCTCAAAATTCTAAGAAAATATCGCTTAATCGCAATAAAACAAAATTTTCAACTCACGCCTACTACGAACTGAACTAGATTATCATTTGGTTACGAAACAAGATAATTTAAAAAGAGAGCATAGTTCTGACTAATAGTATTAAACTATGACATCACAGAAAGTAGGATGACAGTCAACCTTTTTACATGAGGTTTTGCAATGGTGTTGATGAAAATTTTCAACACCATTTCGTCACTCACTTAGCTATTGCGTCGCAAAGATCTATTTCTTAAATCAAATCAAATCTTTCATTATACTCGCTGGATTACGCCGAAGCGTGTAACGAGTTGGCGGGGCCCATCTTCGCGTCATTGCGCCTGGGCAACACAGCTCCTTTCGAAGAAATTTTTAACCCGTTTTACATGAAGTTTTTTTGAATGGATCATTGGTCATGTTTCCAAAAAAAAAAGTTTTAAAATGTCTTCATACATATTCGAGGGTAAAATTTTGACTATAAAAATCTCTTACGAAAGAGGTTTGTAAAGAATCATAATGAACTTTTTTAATGGGAAATGTGGTGACAAATACAGAAATGATTTTTTTATTTCAAACAAGACTGGTTATTTGTTCAAAACTCAACAATGGTATAACAACCACAGATTTGAAACAAACAATAGCCACAGCCCACAAACAAGGATGAATGAATAAATTTATCTAGCAGGGTTGTCCAAATTTTTTTGAAGGACTTCAAAATAAGACGCAGTAAAGGTGTGCGCTAGCCATCACACTTAACAGAGAAAAATTTGCTATTTACATTGCTGTTTTTGATACAGAATATTACATGAAAACCACAAAGGAAAAGATCTTCAACGCATTTAAACCAGGACTGAAGGCAAAATATTGGGGTATCTAAAATTAGGGCAATTGTATTTGGTTAGATTGACGTTGACTCTACTATCTTTCTTGACCCAACCGTTAAAGAGATATTCTCTTTAAACACCACGTAGGGGCCTATAGAATTATAATTTTTATTGACAACCCTGACGTTTCAATGCAGTTGCCTAACCCAGAGAGACCTTTAGTAACCTATATAGGGCTGCATCTGTATGTTAAAACAAGAAGCCTCCGTGGCATAGCCTAATTGGGGCGATGCCTTTGTGGGTGCTTGTGGAGTCCTCAAGGACGTAATTGGCTTTGAGGGCACATTTTGAAATCTTTGGTCTTGGCCTTGAAGGTCAAGCCCTTAGCCTCGAAGCCTACAAGCCCTCGAAAATTGTCCTGTCCTCGGCTCGAGGACAGCACTGTCTTTGATCTGTTAGAAATGGGCCATGGCCATAATCTTTTTACTTTACCTTGGAAAACTACAGAAACCTCGCGGAAAATTTGCAAAGACCTTTTTTTTGTCTAATTTTTTGTGGAAATCGGCGTCTCCTCGGGCGAAAATCTTTTCTTTTTGGAGGTCGCCTGGAAAATTTTTCAGGGCACCTTTTTTTTTTTGAGACCACTTGCACCTTGTGTCCTTGGCTTCGAGTATTTCTGTTCTTGGCCTCGAGAGGGTCTGTCTTCGAGAAGTTGGTCTTTGGCCTCGAATTTTTTGGGGCCTTGGCTTTGGTCTCGAAAGTTGTGTCCTCGACTCCACCTCTGGCCTTTAGAATGGAACGATTAGATGACATTGTCGATGTTATCAACGTGACATCTGCCAATAAAAATGATGAATAAAGAGGCTTCTACGTCGTGTTTGAAGTGGAATATCACTGAAACGACTGGTTCAAGAAAGTTGGAGTCAACGCCAATTCAATCTAATGCGATTGCCCTATAACTTTAAATACCGCTTCTCGTTAATTTAATCTTCAATCCTCTTTTGAAAGGCAGGTTTAGTCAAATTGGAATTGTTTGTTCGCAAACGCTGCGTGCATCCTGGCCAAAGGCAGGCCAAAATTGAAGACTTGGAGCGGGATTATAGGCGTAGCCGGGGGGGAGGACTTAGGGGGATCGGGCCCCCTTAATTACAATGCTACCAATGGTAAAAATGTCCTAAAAAAGACTGTTGTTTCTTCAATTTCTTTTAGCATCTTCAAGTACAACAGTAATTAACAATAATATTGATCCAGGGGGCCCGGGCTCCTTCAATTTAATTTTTGCCAACCAATTTAAATGGGCCTCCTTCAACAATATTTAAATGGGCCCCCAACAATAATATTGATCCAGAGGGCCCGGGCTCCTTCAATTTAATTTTTACCAACCAATTTAAATGGGCTCCCTACAATAATATTTAAATGGTTCCCAATGTAAATGCCCCAACAATAATATTGATCCAGAGGGCCGGGGGACCCCTCAATTTAATGTTTGCCTACCAGTTTAAACGTAATCCTAGTGAAATTAAGGGTTTTTATCCTAAAAGTGGCTAAATCAGGCCCTCATGTAACCTTTTTCTGAACGTAATGCAATAACCAGGGACGGATTTAACATATGGCACAGTGGCAGGGGCCCCGCGCTCAGATTTATTGGTCTTCACCTGTATTTGGCTGGAAAATATTGCAAAAATCCATAGTGCCAAGGTCCCAACACAATGTAAATCCGGCCTGAGCAGTAACATGGTTTGTAGGCGTAACCATCTATTGTACATTTTTTACAACAATTCACCTCCACCTCGTTAGTTTCTATGCAACAAAATACTTTTGAAGAAAATTAGCTACAGTATGGGGAATGCTCATTGAACAAAATTTTGATTTGAGAGGGCGTGGGCCCATTGGCCGTATATGTACACCTATAACTGATTGTTTTCATGACAAAACAGTAGTCACTAAGGAAAATATTCTACTGGATTGTTATTTTCTGCTAAAAGATTGCTGGAGGCAATGTACTTTACTTCCCCCTATCTGGGCCAAATCACTTGCAAAACTTACCCCCAAAATGCAAGAGTTTAAACGTGGATTGGACTTAAATTGCAAGCATAAGAAGGACTGAACAACTTAATTTTTTCAATTGGCTTTCGAATGTTAAAAATTTAGTACTTTCAAATGGGCCTCTAAATACGTGCGAAATGTGATCCAATAGTGTTAAAACAGCATTTTTTTAAAGAATTGCGAAAAATTGCTCAACGGCTGGGGGCTTCGCCCACAGACCCCCAAAGCCTCCGGCGGCTGGATACTCCGCCCCCAGACCCCCGTCAATGATACGTTTGAATTGCAGTACACTACTTTACTCAACATGTCTCCCAATTTAGACATTTTCACATTTTAATTGTTGGTTTAAATCCTCACCTTTGAACGAGTTCCTAGTTACGTGCCAAGACCAGGCCACGGCTTCTGATCTTCCATTCTGCGATATCTTTGTCCCCCACAAAAATTCTTTTTTCAAAGTTTCTGATGACGTCATTGCATGTGATTTGTGGTTTGCCCCCCCACCCCAATCAAAAATCCTGGCTACGCTTATGAGCGGGCTGAATAATTTTTTCAGCGCAGAGCCCCGGCACTTCTGGTATTTCGCTGCACTTGTATCTTGCCAAATGTAGCTGTAGACGAAAAAAAGTGTCTTTGCCCGAAATTCGCTGTATTTTTTTGCCAAGAGTAGACAAAAAATAGATCTTTCATCTAAGCACGGAGGCCCCTGGCATTGTACCACATGGTAAATCTGTGGCTGGCCAGCGGGCCGGGTTTGGACACCACTGCGATATATAATATTAAGTTACTCACCATTCAAAATTTCATTCCAAAATCTTTAATTATCACATAGATTGATTTATCTTGTCTGGGACCATCCAACCGGACTAATTAACTTATCAGACAACAACACTGGCCGATGCACAATTGAGTTCAGTAAAACGATAGGATGACCAAAAAAGTCGTCGGTGGGCGTAAAAATGCTTTTTGGGCTAATGTTTGAAAATTTAAAAAGAACGATTTCGTTCGAAAAAATAAAGACTAATGATTTTTATCTCGACCGTACTTTGAACACCCCTGATTTAAACTAGCTGGTATTTTTCAGTTTGAATAAAAGTAGCGGTTCGACGTTCAGAGACTTTCGCATTTGGGAGCTATATGCACATTAGCAAATCAAGGACCAGTGATGTGAATCTCATTCGGTTTTTCGCAATAACTTCATTTTAATAACGAAAAAAGTGGTTTGGAAGAATACCGCACTGACCATCTTTGCTATGCTATACTATGTTGCTTGGTACGGCCACTGTTAAAACTTGAAAAAGCTTTTTAGGTGTATTTAACGAGCTTACTAATATTTACATTACAAGATCTTAAAATGACTGTTGATTCTGTAGGCTATACAATTTTGCAGACTAGGCTACGTCAAGCTGTTCTTGCTAAAGCAAAAAAAACTGGGCATGGTCGGCCGCAAATTTAAACATAGACCTAATAATCTTTGGCGATTCCTTGTCTCTTTCTTTGGTGATTGGCTTCATTCACGCAATTCTATTCCACTATCATTCAATCTATTACTTTCATTTTAGGTTAATCTTTTCTCAATTAGCACACCTCACACGTTTCTTTCAACGACTTTTCATATTAATTCTTGAACCATAATAAGATAAATGTGACGTTTTTCAGCCAAAAACATTTTTTGAACCATCAAAATTTTCAACCCCATTCCAATCGTGTTGAATCCTTCCAACCCACCTAAGGTGATCGTGTTGGTTTCAACCCCATTTCAACACGATTCCAACACCATTTGGCAAGTTTCGTGATGCTGCTATGAAGTTTTCATGCCAACCGTGGTTTTGATTATGACGAAATGGTGTTGAAAATTTTCATCAACACTATTGCAAAACCTCATGTAAAAAGGTTGAGTGATGCAAAGTAAAATTTTTAGAGTTAGCTTCCCCACATTTTAAACGTTTGCCATACAGCAGTGTTTTACTTTTATTTTCAAAAAACTTACATTACCCCTTTTAAAGTGCCAAATTACCCTTTTGGGGGTAATTACCCACAAGTTAAGAACCACTGGTTTAAACCCTCCCTCTTTAGCAAAATCAGGGGTAAGTCCCAAGCCAGATCACGGCTAATGAATTTTTTTCGTTGTACGATATCTTTGTCCCACAAAAAGTTCCTTTTTCGAAAATTTCTGATGACGTCATTGCATGTAATTTGTGCATAGGTAAGTAAGTTACTGCAAAACGTTAGCTTCGTTAACCACTAGTCCGTTCACAAACTTCACACCTCCGTTAACGTTAATCCGTTATTTCCAGCTTTATTTAACGGAAGTTAATGAAGTCCGTTTATTCGTTAGTATTTTGCGTGCAATTTACATTTTTTATTCACTCGCTTCTAAAACACGTATTGAGGCTGTTGGGTTGATGGCAAGGAAATGTTTATTATTTTGGTGGTCTTTTTGTGTTTTCTAAGTTACATTTTACAGTCTAATCTAATTTCAAGATGAAAATAAGTTCAATTGCACTAACGAAGCTGCGATCGGAAATTGCGAACAGCGATAATTAATAGACTTACAGTATGAGGCTGCAACTTATTATTTGGCTCAAAAAAGAGCTCCTTTCTTCGCTTTCTTCTATAAAGCTCGTGCTAATACTCGACGAGTGTTTTCGGTGCAAACTGGTTTGTATCGGTTTGTATCGGTATCGGTTTGTATTGTGAATGAATGGTGCAAGATATTAACGATAAAAACCTAAACGTAAGTTAAGGAAAGTTAACGGAAGTTAATTAAGTCCGTTAACATAAATAAACTTTTTAACGGATTTCGAGTTTATGAAAAAGTTAGCTTCTATGTTAACGGAATAACGGACTTGTGCCTACCTGTGAATTTGTGATTTGCCCCGCCCCCCCTCCAATCATAAATCCTGGCTACGCCTATGTTTGAAACGACACTTGCGGATTCACTCTGGAAAAAATCAATTTCCATGTTTAATTTGGAAAAATTATTTTCAGAATCTGGGAGTTTAAAACTAGGGTTTTTATTAGGACCATTTTTATTTCAATCAAAAAATATATATATTTTGACTTTATTATTGTTAAATTTTAACTTTATTTTGCCTTTGTATGACGTTTTGATGTACGGATTTTATAAAGTATGCAACCAAGCAATGCGTGACAACACAACGTAGAAGAAAGAGCTAGGATATTGACCACGCAAAACGTTTCAGAACGCCTTGTGCGTTACCGTAGCTCGTGTAGGTTTGCGCTGCTAAAGACATGTCTTTCAAACCAAAATTTAACTTTAATTGGTTTTAAAATTGAGTTATTTTTGTGAAAAACGTGAAAATCTTAAAAATCTTGCTTTCGGCGAATGGGATTTTCTCGCCAAGTCCTCACAACTTTTGGCTCATGCCCGCTTCGTTTAAATTATTGCCTATGAGACTGCTTCAAAAGCGCTTAGAGTAGCCTAATGTTCTGTTTTTTTTACCATTTAAAGGCGGTAAATCATCCAGCCAATTTCAGTGGTTTACAATAGCTAAAATTGAACTATAATTTTTGATATTTTTTGTTTTGATTTTGGGATTGCGGTTGCAAAGATATTCCACAAATACAAAAAGATGTCCCCCCCCAAAAAAGTTTTTGGAAACTCTGAGTTTTGTTCTTCCCGCCAAAACCACAACAGGCCTAATGGTTTAGAGAACTGTGCTAGGCCTAATAGTTTAGAGATAGTTTATTTCTAAATAGTTTAGGCCTAATTAGACCTAACTATCTCTAAACTATTAGGCCAAATAGTTTAGAGATAGTTAGGTCTAATAGTTTAATAAGATTACAGTAGGCCTAATAGTTGAGTGAACTGTGGTTTTGGCGGGAAGATCAAAACTCAGAGTTTCCAAAAACTTTTTTGGGGGGGACATCTTTTTGTATTTGTTGAATATCTTTGCAAACGCAGCCCCAAAATCAAAACAAAAAATATCAAAAATTATAGTTCAATTTTAGCTATTGTAAACCACCGGAATTGGCTGGATGATTCACCGCCTTTAAGCTTTCATTTCTGATTTTGCTCAATTGCAAAACCGTAACCACCCATTGTTAATTGTTTGTTGTGTAGTTGTATATTAGTTAATTGTCACGTTAAAGAGATGTTGCTTGAGATCGATTTCATTGAAGAAATGAAAACTGCTAATGATAATAATTTAAGAGGTGCTCCAAACCTTGTTTTACTATTCTCCTTATGCGCAGAAATAGATTGAATGCGTACTATTGGTAACCCTGTGTTTTAACCTTTCGTAGCATTAGAAAAAGATGATTATATGCAAAATTTCTTGTGGAATAATGAACGGGACGTTCGGTAATCAAACAATGGGTTGCTTATTTCACAAGAAGTTGCTGATCGCTAAATTTCTTACAGAATAAGCAACGTAATGTTTAATAATCTGTAAGATATTTTGTTGAGTCATCCTTGTCCAATGTCACGAAAGTTTGAAACGAAAGGTTGCCAATGGTCCGGAGTCAAACGGATTAAATCTCTTTATGCTCATGGAAGAATTTAGTGGAATAAGGTATACGGCACTACTTTGTTGCCTTATACCAGGCAGTTTTCATTTCCTCAATGAAATTGATTTCGAGCAGTATCTCTTTAAGGCTGATCCTCAAAAAATTCGGGGAACAGCAAAAAAATATTCGTGAGCTGAATCTGACAACTAAATTTGTTTCTTTTTGTTTTTAGTGTCTAATTTTTTTCCGTAGGGGCAAGGTTTGCTGAATATAGCCTAGTGGGAAAAATATGGTAGGCCTACCTAAACGTCACGTAGAGTTTCACACCGGAGAAAAACCTTTTCAATATTCGATTTGTGATAAATCATTTTTAGAATCTGGAACTTTAAAGCGTCACATGCAGATTCACACTGGAGAGAAACAGTTTAAATGTTCGATTTGTAGTAAATCGTTTTTGTAATCTGGACATTTGAAAATACTCATGTGGAAACACACTGGAGAGAAATCTTCTAAATATTTGATTTGTGATAAAATGTTTTCAAAATCTGGTGATTTGAAAAGACACTTGCGGACTCATACTGCAGAGAAACCGTTTAGATGTTCAATGTGTGATAGATCATTTTCACAATCTTGGAATTTGGAAAGACACTTGCAGATTCACACTGTAGAGAAACAGTTTTCATGTTCGATGTGTGATAAATCGTTTTCACAGTCTTGGAGTTTGCAACGTCACGTGCGGATTCACACGAGAGAGAAACCGTTTTCATGTTTGATTTGTTGTAAATCGTTTTCAGAGTCTAGTTATTTGAAACGTCATATGCGGATTTACACTGGAGAGAAACAGTTTAGGTGTTCGATTTGTGATAAATCGTTTTCACAATCTGGGAATTTGAAAAGACACTTGCGGATTCACGCTGAAGAGAAACCGTTTTCATGTTCGACTTGTGTTAAATCATTTTCAGAATCTGGGAGTTTGAAAAGTCACATGCGGATTCACACTGGAGAGAAACCGATTTCATGTTCGATTTGCGATAAATCATTTTCACAATCTGGGAGTTTAAAACGTCACATGCGGATTCACACTGGGGAGAAACCGTTTTCATGTTCGATTTGTGATAAATCATTTTCACAATCTGGTCATTTGAAAAGGCACATGCGGATTCACATTGGAGAGAGGCAATTTAGATGTTCGATGTGTGATAAATCATTTTCAGAATCTTGGAATTTGAAAAGACACATTCGGATGCACACTGGAGATTAACCAATTTCATGCTCGATTTGTCAATAAATCGTTTTCACAACCTGGAGATTTAAAAAGTCACATGCGAATACACATTTGAGAGAAACCTATTAAATATTGATTTGTAATAAATCGTTTTCAGAATCTGGAAATTTGAGAAGACACTTGCGAATTCACGAACCTACTATATCTAGTTATGCGCATGCGACATTCATTTTGGCGACACAGAAAACGCTGTAGCTTATGTGGGTTTATATTCAGCAACAACACGGAGCAATTTTGTTTTCTCCTTCACGAAATGATATTACTAAACTTTGCAGCTAATGTGGTGCTATAAACTATATGCTATAAATCAAGTTTTTGCCGTCGAATCGACAATTCTTACCTTATACATTCTTACCTTACATTTTCAATGAATTGCTGAAAATGTCTAAAAACGTTTTTTTCCTGAATCTGACCGGCTTAAATGGAGAGCGTCTTACATGCCCATGCGTCCTATATGCTGTCGAATACGGTAATCATTTAGACTATATTTATCAGAGGTGGAGTCCTCGAATACGTCCTTGGTCTCAAGGACACATTTTGAAGTCCTTAGCCATGGCGTCGAAGGTCAAGTCCTTGGCCTTGGCCTCGAAGCCTCAAGTCCTTGAAAATTGACCTGTCCTCGGCTCGAGGACAGCACTATTTTTGGAATGATTAAAATTTTGTAGATCGGCTGAAAAATTTTTTGCTATACCGTTTTTTTGGAGATCGCCTGAAAAACATTTTTTGAAGACCTTTTTTTGGAGAACATTTGGGTTTGTGTCCTTGGCCTTGGCCTCGAGCATTTCTGTCCTTGGTCTCGAAAGTGTCTGTCTTCGGAATGGCTGTCCTTGGCCTTGGCCTCGTATTTTTTTTGTGTTCTTGGCCTTGGCCTCAAGCCTTGTGTCTTTGACTCCACCTCTGATATTTATTAGTGCTTATAACTAAACCAGCAGTGAGTAGGCCTAAACTATTAATTCTGATTTTCTCTACTTTTGAAATTGGTTCAATGCTGGATTTTTGTCCATCGGAGATTTTGTCCATTCGGGATTTTGTCCAACTCGGGATTTTGTCCATTCTAGATTTTGTCCAATTCGGGATATTGTCCATTTGGGATTTTGTTCGTTTGGGATTTTGCCTATTCGGGATTATTTTCATTTGGGATTGTGTCCAATTCTGGGTTTTGTTCAAAATTTGTCCAATTTGGGATTTTGTCTAATTCGGGATTTTGTCTAATTCAGAATTTTTTGTCCGATTCGGGATTTTGTCTAATGCGGGATTTTGTTAATTTTGGGTTTTTGTCCGTAAACGGTAAACGTGGTATGACCAGGGATAATACTTAAACAGGTATGATTGCACATAGGAATGGGCATTTCAGAATACCGAATCCAAAAGGATCCAAATCCTAAACTATCCGGAATTCAAATTGAAATGTAAACCTGATAACTGGAACCGGTTTTAAATTAACGCAATTGAGTTGGTAAAAATTGTTTGCAGTTAATTCTAACGTAAAAGTGCAGTGAATCATTTGCGTTGTAATTGGGACTTCGCGTGATTGCGTAGAACATTTGTTTTTGTTTGCGCATTTTGGCAGATGAAGATTGATTTGCTTATAACTAGTAAACAGTAAAAAGTTGAAATTTGGACTCAACATACAAATTAATGAAAGTGTCATGTGTGCCAATTTTGGGGATTGTAGGTCACGTGATCGTGAATAGAGACACCAAAAACCTTAAAAAACGGCGATTTTTGGCTTGAAAATTTACTAATTTGCTTATAACTCAAAAACCACTTGACGTGCAAAGCTGAAATTTAAACACAATATGGGTGCTTATCAATGCTTTAGGCAAACCAAGTTTGGGGGCGCCTGGTTGCGTGGCCAAAATTTTATAGGCCAAAAGTGGGCAAAAAGTTGACAAATTTGATCCGATATATCTAGATCTAATTACCGATATTGATGAAAAATGGTTTGCGATTTTTGAGCACACTATCAACCACCTTTCGCTTGGTTATGTTCGTTTACCCCAACTTCAATACAATTTTTCTTGTTTTGCATCTTTTTTCTTTTTTTTCTGCCTCTATCTACTTTTAAACCGCTTAAACGCATTGTATTCAAAGTTTGACCAATTAAAGATATCAGGGAGGACTTTTGTGCAACAACAATCGGGGGTGCCAGGTTGATAGGATCTACCTCATCGGGTCCTCCAAATTTTAAAACTTTTTGACTGTTCGAACTAGTTGGATCCAATTTTCGGAATAGGCAGATATTAAAAATAAACTAAACCTAACAAAAATTGGGGCCCACAATGAGGTTTACTCCTCAAATGGGCCATTCAAAATTCAAGCTTTTTAACCTTTCAAACTAGGCACATAAAATTTTTAAGAAAAGCAAATATAAAGGAAAGATAAAATTTGACAAAGTTTGGGGGTACCAAAATGCGGGTTCCCCGAAACGGGCAATCAAAATTCAAACTTTTTGACCACTCACGCTAGACACATCAAATTTTCAGAGTAGGCAATTATGAAGAAAAGTTTCCCCAAACGGGGTGATCCAAAATTCAAAGTTTTTAACCTTTTAAGCAGGACTCATGAAATGGTGGTTCACAAATTCTCAACTTTCCTACTTGAAGCAACTTGCTTCAAAATACTTTTGCATTTCTACAACATTAATTTCTTACGCAAGGTGTTTCTCCAGTGCTGGCTTGACTGTGAGCGAATTAAGAACGCAACTAAGCGGTGAACATTTAGAATCACTCAACGCCATGCGCTGCAATGAAGAGCTGCTTTAATTAGGCAAATCGTTGAATAAACTTTTTTTGGATATCGGTGGTGGTTGACTAGTTGTTTACTTTTTCAGCAAATTAAGCTAATTTAAGCCAGAATAGGATTTGGTATTCTGGATTCGGATTTTGCTATTCGGAATGATTCTGGAATAGCCAACTATTTTGAAATGCCTATCCCTAATTGCACATTGCAGTCGTGGTTCTGGGCATAATCATATGACTCGCATATTTACAAAGTGTACCCATATAATCTGGAACTTCGATTTTTCGACCAATCACAGCTCGACAATTTTATGACGGCTCAAACTAGGAGAAATGCTTTGTTTCTTTTATCAATACTTTCTTTGTTGTCTTGAAGAAAATACATAGCTGCCTGCAGTAGTTACCTGCGTGTAAGTAAAATATTCTGTTCAGTGTTTGGCTAAACTCTACAGTAATGGAAGTGTTTGGTTTGAAAGGAACACATAATTTTCTTGAGGTTAAATTTGTCAGCGAAATAGTTCGAGGCAATGTTTGGAAGAAAAAAACTACAGCATTGAGCATAGTAGGCCTACTACTGTAGTTTGGTAATAGCTAGCATTAAAAAACGTAATGCAATGCAATGTAGTACAGAGTAGACTGAGTGACTGACACCGATAGAGTTTAGTTGATTTATTATGACAACAAAATAACCAGAGCTGGGCACCTGCTAGTTGAAAAGTGGTGCCGCTGCCGCTATTTGGCAAAAAAGTAGCGGCGCTGCCGCTTGTCGCTACTCAAATAAAAAAGTAGCGCCGCTTCCGCAACTTGCATACAAAACAGCGGCCGCTGCCGCTACTTTACAAAAATATCTAACAAAAAGAACGATAGCATTCAAATACGATACTCAATGGTGAAATTTCAACTATATTTAGAAAAGTTACAATTCAAGTTTTTAAAGTATTGGTACAGGTTGCAATCGGCATTAGGAGGCTTAAGCGGTAAATAAGTAAGCAAATCACAATTCAATTGATTGTTGGCATGCTCTTTTCAAAAAATATAAGCATTTCAAATTGCTGGTGGGTCAAACCAGCGCTTTGGAAATTACTTATAAAGTTATCCTTGGAAGTCACGCTGGGAAGTTGAACATTCTTTTTCGTATTATCTACACAAATAAAAGACAATAAGAAATAGTTTAAATCACATCGACTTAAATAAGGTAAGGTTTTAGCATTAAAGCACGATGGCATACAGTATTCAGTTTTTGTACACTTCTGTCCCGGCTCTTATAGCTCTGAAGTAGACAATGTTTTTATCACACGCTCGGCCCTCTACCACTAAAATACTTCCTCGTGCAGAGATACGAACAGGAAAATTTATCGATCGAACGAGATACCAAACATTTCTAGAAATTTTGTGGAAATAGCTGGTGATTCACGTCCCTGCGATGATTTCATCCAACTTTGGTTGAAAAGAAGATCGAACGTTTAAGAACTGGAGTTTATGAACTCGGAGGAGATACGTACGCAATAACGACATATTCTATAGCGCGGACAGCATGCTATAGGCCACTATATAGCCACATTTTATGTAAATAATGCGCAATGCGATTCACGTTACACGTGTTTTTTCGACGAGTATAACTCCATAACTAAATTATGTATCAAACTTATTTGTTACCTAGTTCGATTTACTAGTTCAATTCTCAACGCATCATAAATTTAATTCTCAGTTTTACTGTTCACTGTTGTAGCGAAATTTGTTTTACTATGCATTGATGTATTTACCAGAGGTGGAGTCGAGGACACAAGGCTCGAGGCCAAGGCCTAGGACACCAAAAAAATCCGAGGCCAAGGCCAAGGACAGCCTTTCCGAGGACAGACACTCTCGAGGCCAAGGACAGGAATGCTCGAGGCCAAGGACCAAGGACACAAGCGCAAGTGCTCTTCAAAAAAAAAAAAAAAGTCTTCACGAAAATTTTTTAGGCGATGTCAAAAAAAAAAAGGTCTTCACAAAAATTTTTCAAGCGATCTCCACAAAAAAACGTTTTCCAAAAAATTTTTCAAGCGCTTCACAAAATTTTAACAATTCAAAAAATAGTGCTGTTCTCGAGCCGAGGACAGGCCAATTTTCGAGGACTTGAGGCCTCGAGGCCTCGAGGCCAAGGACTTGACCTTCAAGGCCAAGGCCAAGGACTTCAAAATGTGTCCTCGAGGACTCCACCTCTGGTATTTACTGTCCAACTTACAGTGCACGAACTATGCTGTGGTTTGCGACCAGATAGCCAACAAATTCTTTCTCCTACTACACTAAATGCCCGCATTTTTGGGAAAATATTGCGAAAAGCAGTCTTTGCGATCTGCAAGTTTACAGCAATTTATCGAACTGTTACAATCGCATTTTCGTTGGTTAAAGAGATGCCGCTCGAAATCGATTTTGTTGAAGAAATTAGAACTATTTGCGGTAATAAAGAGTTGCCCCAAACCTTTTTCCACAATTTTTTTATTTGCGAAAATACGATTTAATTAATTTGACTCTGTACCATTGGCAACCTTATCTTTCACAAGTTGGTGACATTACAAAAGGCATAATTTTTCAAAAATTCTTGCCAACTAAGAAACACGATTACTAACTACTAAGAGTAAGTAGCCCACCTATCATCAAATCTGAAAACTTGGCTATTGTCACTGGAACCTGTAAACCTAAGCTACCCGTCTGATCTACAGTACGCCTCTTGTAATGTCACAAAATCACGAAAAGCAGCGTTGCTAATGGTATTTAGTCAAACGGATTAAAACGTATTTTCGCTTTGTGAAAATTGTGGAAAAAGGTTTGGGGCACCTCTTCATTATCTCAAGTGGTTCTCATTTCTTCAATCAAACCGATTTCGAACAGTATCTCTTGACGATAACGAAGAACAAAATCAAATCTTTCATTATACTCGCTGTAATACGCCGAAGTGTGTAACGAGTTTGAGGGGCCCATCTCCGCGTCATTGCGCCCGGGCAACACATCTCCTTTCGAAGAAATGTCGCAGCGGTGGCGAGCCGTTGGCAACACTGTGTCCGATTTGACCAGCCCGAGATTTGAACCTCGGACCTTCCACTCCAGAGACGAACGCGTTACCGCTCGACCAACTGGCCGGTTATAACGAAGAACACCTGCATCAAAATCAACCGCCTTGTGTGTATGTGCATTCTGTACAAGTAAGAAGGGAGTGTCAGAAACCGACTGTGGAGTAGCATTAGTACTTAGTACATGCTTTCATTAAGAAATGGATGTTCTTGTTCTATGTGGGGTTTTGGTTGCTCGCAATTCTGTCAAAACGATGACCACTGATAAACTTTACCAACGCATTGATGATTATTTATATTAATTTACATACCAGAGTTTAATTTCGCCCGCTACCAGACCACATTATTCGTTGAATTTTGGTTCAGAAAAAATAGGACCACGTACGATAAAACTCGCTCTTTCTCAATCGCAGTACGGCCTGCCGTTTCTGGTTGTGTTTTTTTTTATTACAAAATTACGAAAACGAACAGAATACAACATGTCACAATTATTTTCGATTTTATTTAAATTTTATATCCTAACCAAGTTATTTTACAACTTTGTTTTTTATTGCAACAGAATTACAAAAACAAAACAAAAACACAGCATGCCACAATTATAATTTGATCAAATTTAGTATATGAGAGCATTACACAAAAGTCTCAAAATTTTACTATGCTTTTTATTTAGTCAATAATTTTCAATTCGGCGCCGAGAAAATAAAATGTTTTAAATTTTTTTAATGATGTAGTCTGAATCAAAATTAACTTTGTTATGAATTATACTATTTCGATGTGTCCAAATACCAGAGGTGAAGTCGAGTGCACAAGGCTCGAGGCCAAGGCCAAGAACACAAAAAAAATCCAAGGTTAAGGATAGCCTTTCCGAGGACAGACCCTCTCGAGGCCAAGGACAGGAATGCTCGAGGCCAAGGACCAAGGACACAAGCGTAAGTGCTCTACAAAAAAAAAAAAAAGTCTTCACAAAAATTTTTCAGCCGATCTCCAATTCATAGGCGTACCCAGAATTTTTGGTTGGTAGAGGCCTAAACCTCAAATCAAACGAAATGACGTCATCAAAGTTTTTCCAGAGAGGAAGTTTTTGTACGACTAAGATATCGTTCGATGGAAGATCTGAAATCGTTGCCTGTTGGCACGTAACCAGGATTTTGCAAAGGGAGAGGGCTTTCACTAATAGTTGAAAAATGCAAATATCTAACTTTGGGAACGTGTTGAGAAAGCCAGTGTAACTCAAAGGTATCACAGACAGGGGCCTGGGGGCGGGCCCCCAGCCGCCGGATGCTTTGGGGGTCTGGGGACAAAGCCCCCAGCCGTTGGGCGATTTTTTGGGAAAAAAAGCTATTTTAATGCTTTTGAATCACATTTCGCAAGTGTTCAGAGCCACTTGAAAGCACTAGATTTTTGACATTTGAAAGCCAATTGAAAAAATGAAATTGCCTAATTCTCCTTTTACTTGCAATTTAAGTCCAAAACACGTTTAACATTTTGCATTTTAGAGTTAAATTTTGATTGTAAGTGATTTGGTCCAGGTAGGAGGAAGTAAGGTGCATTGTCTCTTGCAACATCTTAGCAGTAAATAATAATCCACTGGAAGATTGGCCTGGGAGATTTTTGTTTTGTCATAAAAAAAACAGTTATAGGAGTACATGTTCGGCCAGGGGGCCCAGGCCCCCTCGATTGAAGTTCAATGATTTATTCCATCAGCATTTTGCCATTTTCCATGGCTAATTTTTTTTAAAAGTATTTTGTGCGTAAAAACCAGCGAGGTTGGAGGTGATTACTGAATTGTTTTTGAAAAATGGTACAATAGATGGTTACGTCTTCTAACCATGTTATTGCCGGGCCGAATTTACAATGCGCTAGGCCCCTACCACTTTCGCAACATCTTTCTGCCAAATATAGGTGAAGACCAAAAAAGTCTTACGATTTCAGCTCTGGGCCCCCAGCTGGTACTGCGTCATATTATGGTAAATCCGGCCCTGATTAATGCATTACGTTCTAAAAAGGCTAGATGTGGGGCTGGGCCTGAGATGGCAACTTTTAGGACAAAAACTCTCCATTTATGCCAGGTTATACGTTTAAATAGGCTGGTAAAAATTGAATTGAGGGGGTCCGGGGCCCCTGGTCTTCCATATTGTTGTTAGGTATTGTTGTAAGCAAAAAATGCTAAAAAGAAACTGAAACTGAAAAAACAATAAGCTTTTTTGTCACATTTTTGTCATTGGTGAAATTTCAATTGGGGAGGGGGGGCCGGGTCCCCTGCTCCCCCCCTTGGCTACGCCAATGATCCAAGTGATTAAAACAAAAACGGTGTTTGCAAATTTTCCGCGAAGTTTCTGGTGTTTTCCAACGAAATTTCAACTGTTCAAAAAATAGTGCTGTCCTCGCGCCGAGGACAGGCCAATTTTCGAGGACTTGAGGCCAAGGACTTGACCTTCGAGGCCACTAGGCCAAGGACTTCAAAATGTGTCCTCGAGGACTCCACCTCTGATAATTACGTAGAGAGGTTGCGGGCCAAATAAGTACACAATTTCGAAAAGAGTCCGCGGGCCAGATAAAATGTGTCGGCGAGCCGCAGGTTGCCGACCCCTGCCCTGGAGTGGTTATGCTGAAAGACAAATTCTTAAAGCCTGCACGAAAATCATCACTTGTGGTAACTTTCGTACTCAGCGAGAGTGCTAGACTTGACCAAATCCTATCTCATATTGATGGATTGCAGCTACGTCATAGCTTTTTCCCGCCAAAACGATTGGACGTCAAAATGCCATTACAAAGCATTGGACGTTACCGTAAATCAACGTATAATTCCGTCAGTGGGCATATTTAAAGAATTTGATCGTAAAGTAATACTTTCGCAGATAGCCTAGACTTAATTGATAGTTATTAGGAGCGATTTGAGCAGCTTACATAGCTCAGCGGGTCTGAAAAGTTACGTTTTTTGTGAATTCTCATCGTCCATTGCCTGCTATTGTCCACTTTGACCGGTTTTTAGCTTTGGTTCAAATCGTAGGTTTGGCCATATCCTAAAATACTTAAAATTTTACGTCACACCAGTAACACATGGCCGATTAATGTTTAGTTTAAGCACGGTTTATGAATAATATTTAACATCACCAGCTCAAGTCGAAATAAATGCAAATTAAGGCTCGATCAAACAGTCTGACAAACGGGGGCTTGTGAGAATCCCCACACCCGCTTGTGCAGACATACTAGGATCAGCACCAGAATAGAAGAGTTTCCATCCGCGATCCAGATCCACAGTTCGAGAGCCACGTCGTTTGGTTAAAGAAACTCCGATAATATCGAGATGATACCGCTTTTCTTCCTCAACCAATCCTAGCTCTTTTCCTGTGAGAGTGAGGTTATTCCAATTGTCCAACAGCAGCTGGTGATGATTGACCCGTGAGTGTTCGACATTATCTCGAGTACGAATACTCTGCGCTGCCTCCATTCGCCTCTCCAAACGTGTAGCGGGCAGATTGGTGAAGCTGCCACTAGGGCTGGCTGGTAAAGATTGTCGCTTATTTTTCGAACGAGATTTATTTAATTTCAATTTTTAGTATAGTTTCTTTTGACCTAATTAATAGTTACAGTAGGTCTAGGCTTACTCATTACTGTATATGTTTAACTCAAAACTGCAAGATAAGTGTATGCTACAATTGCAACAGTGTTGTAGCACTCACTGTCCAAGGCGAGCTAGTGAGTTACCCAGTACCGTACTTGTATCAAGATTCATTTATTTGTTTTAGGGCTCATAACCTGAAACGACGAAGTGAATGGGCTAGATTAACGTATCTGTATATTGGCAGACGGAGCTGGCGGTAATGACCGCACCCCCTGCATAGTTAGGCTACATATTAATCATTACGCAATAAATTAAAAATAATAAATAACTAAAGTATACAAAAAGCGATAATACGATCTATTGCAAACCTAGTCACCCTTTTCAAACCCGGAAGGGGTAGGGAGGGTAGAGAGAAGGAAGTAGGACAATAAAAAGTTTAAAAAAATTAACTGTTTGTGCATCTATGTAGCAAAACAATATGTACATATAAATATCATGAGTGATTTTGACCTAATTAATAGTTACAGTAGGCCTACATATTTATTTACAAAATACCGCATTTTTTAAATTTAGATTTATAGATAGTAAAAGAACACAATTTAATTTCAGGAGGAACCTTAGCACAGGCGTCGGCAGAAAAATGTTCAGAGGGAGGCCAATAAGAATACAGTAGAGCCAGCACTAACTATACTAAAAATTAAATAATTTTTGAAATTTGTGAGGTTTAAGAGAGAGCGTGTGAAAATCCGGGGACATCCCCTTGCCGATGCCCATGGACCTTAGGCCCCAGATAGAAAAAAGGAAAAGGCTTGGCGCATGTTCTGTGCATGCAGACTTTTCATACTTAAGGCTAAAAAACCTAACCCAAAACACTAGCACTAATCCTAATTCTAGCCCAAACCCTAACCTAAACCCTAACCCAAACCTTGTAATTTGTAATTGTAATTACATTTCATTCACCAAGTTGCCTTGGCCAGGAGACAGCGAAAGGACCTTTCGGTCTTCGAGTCAAGCTGCCACCTGTCCACCTGTCTACCACACACGGCGGAGGCTTCATACTGTCCCTTTAATAGCTGAACGTCAAGCAGGGAAGCTGTGAATACCAATTTTTTTAGTCTTTGGTATGACCCGACCGGGAATCGAACCCGAGTATACCGTTTCAGTAGCAGACGCTCTATCCACTCGACCACTGATCGGTTATATATATATTTATATATAACCGATCTATCTATATCTATCCACTCGATCTATCCATCTATCTACCGGTTATATATTTATCCACTCGACCACTGATCACTGATCTTAATATACATATATTGGTGGAGCTGCCATTAGGGCTGGCTGGTAAAGATTGTCGCTTATTTTTCGAACAAGATTTATTTAATTTCAATTTTTAGTATAGTTTCTTTTGACCTAATTAATAGTTACAATAGGTCTAGGCTTACTCATTACTGTAAAAATAGTTTCGAGGTGAGAAAACCTATAACTATAACCATAGGTGGCCACAAGTCCGTTAATCCGTTAATAACGAAGCTAACTTTTTCATTAACTCGTTAATCCGTTAAAAAGTTTTTTCATGATAACGGACTAAATTAACTTCCGTTAAGTTCTGTTAACGGACTAAAGTAACTTCCGTTAAGTTCTGTTGACTTCCGTTAACCTTTTTATCGTTAATATCTTGCACCATTCAATTATCGGACCGGTAAAAACGAGTTTTATGGAAGAGAGCGAAGAAAGGAGCTCTTTTTTGAGGCAAATAATAACCTGCAGGCTCACAGGTCTATTAATTATCGCTTTTCACAATTTAAAAAGATTTTCCGATCGCAGCTTCGTTGTGCATTTGAACTTATTTTTATCTTGAAATTAGATTAGACTGTAAAATGTTTAACTTCTAAAACACGAAAAGACCACCACAGCAATAAATATTTCCTTGCAATCAGATCAACAGCGTCAATACGTGTTCTAGAAGCGAGTGAATAAAAAGAAACGTAAATTACACGCAAAATGTTAACGGATTAACGGACTTTATTAACTTCCGTTAATTAAAGCTGAAAATAACGGATTAACGTTAACGGAGGTGTGAAGTTTGTTAACGGACTAGTGGTTAACGAAGCTAACGTTTTGCATTAACTTGCCCATCTATGACTATATCAGTATAATAATCAAAATTAATTTTCAAAAACAAGTGATGTCATTGGAATCTTTGTTTATTTAACCGCTCGCGTTCCATGCGCCAAGACATTTCGTAGAAAGAAGCCTTTCATCAGGTAGGCTATTTAAGAAATTACCGGTAACAGTTTAAACCAGTGGTTCTCAAACTGTGTACCGCAGCACAGTAGTGTGCCGCGAGAGATTTCCATGTATGCTGCATAGCTTTTTGCAATTTTAGAAAATATACTAGTGTTTCAATTAGTTACGCTCAACACCATGTGATAGTGATGCTTCAATTAGTTACGCTCACTAGTAATGCCCTTGGTCCTAATCAGGGTGTCGAACCGAACCTGAACCCGAACCGTAAACCCGAATGAACCGTTTCATTTTGGTGAACCCGAACCGAACCTGAACCAGCAAAATTTTACTTCAGTGAACCTGAACCAAACCTGGACCCTCAAAATTGTGCTCAAGTGAACCCAAACCGAACCTGAACCCCCAACAAAAGTAAGAATATATTTTTCCATATCCGGATGCCGCTGGCGCTGATACACGCACAATAAGAGCAGTGGTGATCATCAACAGGATCAGCAATTTCTCCTTTTTTTTTCTGGACGAAACGAGTAACGACAGTTAAATTTTAAGTCAATGAACCCGAACCGAACCTGAACTAGTAATATTTTACTTGAGTGAACCTGAACCTCGAAAATGGTGCTCTAGTGAACCCGAACCAAACCTGAACCGCTAAAATATTTTGAGCAGGAGCTAAACCTGAACCCGAACCGTTATTTGAAACGGTTCGACACCCTGGTCCTAATTATTGTTTTTGTAAATGTTGCAACGTAGTCTATGTTTATTATTTTTTATCATGTTTCAAATTTTATGTTAAAATTCAACTGTTGTTACTAGTAACCCAGTTTGTAGTTTCAAGACTCAACTCAACATTGATTACGTTGAACTGATGAGCACTTATCACCAGTGTTCCATCTAATTTTAGATCTACTGCGTAAATGCCGGAAAAGACGCGAAAATACCTGAAGTCGGTGCGAAAATGCCGTCGCAAATCACAAACAACAATGCCGTTTACTCAAAGTTTTGTGCGATCTCAAACAAAAAAAAAAGGGTCATCGCACATGGAGACTGCCAAGAGTTTTCTTTACCGGCGTACTTTAAAACAAAAAAGGTTTTCAGGTAACGTAGTGCATCTTTTTTTACGACTTTCAGTACTTCTGCATCAAGTTTCGAAGAAACAGCGCCGAACGCTGCGCCGGATGAAGAAAAAATGGCGTTGCACCGGACGCTACAGCCAAACAAAAACGCCGTAATTTCAAAAATCATAAAAAGGCCGTTCTCAGTTGCCATATAAAGTAGTGAGAAAATGCTGTAAAAAACTTCGCACTATTCACATTTTTTTGCGCTTACAGGAAACACTGCTTAGTGCTTATCACCCATAATTATTGTTTGTGCAAGCATTGTGATGATTTCTAGAAGGATGATTTCTAGAAGGATTTTCTAAAATTGTAAATCAGCATGCACCTCTTCGACCTCAAACAAGAAAAGAAATTAAACTCAATGCAAAGCCTTGGCTCAGTAACGGAATACTAAAATCTATTCAAACAAAAAATGCATTATTTAAAAAATGTTATAAAAAAAATGATCCAGTTTTGATAGAAAACTACAAAAAATACTCCAACAAATTAACCTCCATCAAAAGAATAGCTAAACAAAACTACTATGCTCACATGATACAGTTAAAAAAAAAGATCTTTCAAAACAATGGCGATTAATAAACCAAATTTTAGAAAGAAACAACAAACACAAGGCATCAATAACTAAACTAATAAATGAAAAAAATGAAAGTCTAACCAGTAATGTAGAAATTAGTAATAATTTAAACTCGTATTTCATAAACATTGGCCCAAAAATGGCATCCAAAATACCTGAAACTGAAACACCAAACACTATTTTCATCTTCACCAAATTCCTTTTTCTGTGAGCCTTGCACAGAAGGTGAAGTCTTTCGAGAAATGATGCATTTAAATGGAAAAAAATCAGTAGGAATCGAAAATATTTCCATCAAATTTATCAAAATGTCAGCTGAATATACTTCATCTGTTTTAGCTGACATGTATAATAAATGTATGCAAGATGGTGTATTTCCCTCAAAATTAAAAATTGCTAAAGTAACCCCAATTTTTAAGAACGGGTGCAGATACACAGCCTCAAACTATCGTCCCATCTCAGTTTTATCACCCTTCTCCAAAATATCTGAAAAAATTATTTACAATAGACTGAACAACTATTTTAGTAACCACAATATTTTAACAAATGAGCAATTTGGTTTCAGAGTTAAACATTCAACTAGTCATGTAATTTGTGATGTTATAAACAAATTACAAAACTCTTGTGACAACAAAAAATTTACTTGTCTTATCTTGTTAGATTTATCGAAAGCATTTGATACCGTGAACCATAAAATCTTGCTAAGCAAACTTGAAAAATATGGAGTGAGAGGAAACTCCTTAAAATTAATTAATGACTATCTAACAAACAGAAAACAAGTCGTTCATGTTAATAACACCTATTCAGACCAGCAAAGCATAGTATGTGGAGTTCCACAAGGTTCTACCTTGGGACCATTATCGTTTTCAGTATATATTAATGATCTACCAAATGCTTCAAAATTTCAAATGCGACTGTTTGCTGATGATACAGCACTGTCCCTATCTAATAATGATTTAAAAACCCTTAACAAAGATGTAAATTATGAACTACTTAACATAGAAGCATGGTTAAATGCCAACAAGTTATCCTTGAACTATTCAAAAACAAAGTATCTACTTATAAAGCCCAAGACTAAAACTTCTCAACTGTGCAAATTTGCTGTTACAATAAAAGGCATTGAACTAGAAAAATGCCAGTCAGCCAAATATCTAGGAATAATATTAGATGAAAACATGAATTGGGAGCCTCATATTCAATTTTTAGGGAAAAAATTGTCCCAAGCAGTTGGTATTATTGCAAAAATGCGCCATTACCTTAACCAGAAAAATCTGATTAATTTGTATTATGTTTTCTTTTATTCACAAATACAGTATGGTATTCTTGGCTGGGGTTGTGCATCTCAAACTAGCAAAGGACCCATTCAAATCCTTCAGAACAAAGTATTACGAATTATCAACAAAACTTCCTGGAAAGACAAAATAATGAACAACACTTTGTTTTACAAATATAAATTTTTGAAAATTGATGATATTTATAACTATGAAGTAGGAAAGTTTATGTATCTCAATGATATAAAAGCATTGCCTCAGATTTTTGAAAACTACTTTTTATCCCTTGATCTTGCTCACAATTACAACACTAGAAGTAAATCTAACAAAAATTATTTTCTAGACTTTGTGAGAACTAATTCTGGAAAAAATTCACTTAAATTTAAAGGGGTCCAACTTTGGAATAATATACCTTCAAAATTAAAATCATTCTCGTTTTTTCGCTTCAAAAAAGAATACAAGAAGTTATTGTGTGAGCAGTATAAGTAAATAAAAAAATTAAACCAATTGCTTCGTGCTATCTAGATTAAATTTGAGTTTGTTGCTATAAAAGGAAAGTTGAAACTGCTGAATTATCAGAAGGCTGGCTATTTCAGAGCTATGACTTTCTACATGAAAGTGTATTGCATTGTCGTTTTGAACTTGTATATATTGCTCAGCAAACTTGTTTAAAGAGCTACTTTTTTGCAACAATTGGCTGCTAGTGCTACTTTTATTTTATTACATGGTGCCTTGTAATTCTTGCTTGCATTTCTTTGCCATTTACTTTAGGTTAAAAAAAAAGGATATGTGTGGGTGTGCTACCTTAATTACTTTTTTTCTTTTTTAAAAATTTATTCAATCATTAATTTATTCACACTATCAATAACAACAAGATGACAATTCTATTGAGACATTTACTACAATAATTCTTGACAAGAGGGAGGCAATAAATTGATCTTTAGGTATCTGATTCTGCAGCCCCCATGTTCATCCAGAGAAAAACTTAATTTATTAAGGTTATCTCTTAATCATTAAATCAAAAACAGGATAGTGCAATCATAATATGAAATGTAAATTTTCAACTATAATTTGGTGAAAGATATTTCTTGTGTTTGCATTTGAAGAGTCTTGTTAAGGGATTTTAAATTTTTGGTGGGATGTTGTTCTCGGTTTTGACTTCTTGACCTTTAATGCATTGTTGAGATTGAGTGGTCGAATGTCGGGGACTGTATAAGTTATTACGTAGTGGGTCGAATGCTCTGGTAGCGCATGAGGAGATTTTTTTGTTTAATTATTTTTTTTTTGTTAGTGAGAAATTTGGGATGGAAGGTTATCAGTAAATTAAGTCTGTTCCTTTTAAAGTTTGAGGGTGTGCTCCCTGAATTAAATTTAATACTCTGTACGACTTGAATTTATATTTTAAGTTTATTGCCATAAAAAGAGAGTATGATTGCTGTTGAATTATCAGTAGGCTGACTATTACATAGCTATGAGTTACTGCATATAACAATGTTTTCATTGTCTTTTTTGAACTTGTATATGGTGCTTTTTTTTTTGCAGCAGTTGACTACTATGTTTATTACACGGTGCCTTGTTATTGTTGTTGTTTTTTTTTTTTGGCTTGTTTTTGCTTGCGCTTTTCTTATCGCCATTTGCTTAAGAATTGAAGTCTGAAGTGGGAGTGTGGGTGAAGCTGACTTGAGCTACAAGTTACAGAAATTGTGTGACAAATTTATTAGGTTAGCATGTGGTCGAAACCGTAACAGTGACATCACAGACATTAGGCAAAAATATGAAATACTAACAATTGATCAACTTTTATTTAAAGACATTGCTGTATTTATGTTTAAGCAGAACAAAAATAAAAATCCTTCAGTATTCAGCAAAATCTTTGTCACTAATCATTCGCAATATAATACCAGAAACAATTCTAAAATAATTCCAAAGTTCTGTTCAACCAATGTGTGCCAACAATCTATCTCTCACCGTGGCCCATCCCTCTGGAGTAAAGTTCCCACTTTTTTCAAGTCCCAGGATCTCACGATAGCATCATTTAATTTAAAAATGCGAAACATTTTATGTAAAGACTTAATACAAGTCTGATTTCTAGGGCATTGTTTGCGTTTTATGTGTAATACTATAGTGCTGTTTTGCTAATCTTGTTACACTTTGGACAGGATTAGTCCCGAAAAGTAACTCTGCTTGGTGGTTATAATAAAAGTTCTAAAAAACTCGGAAAGTTTTTGGATCGGAATAAACTGGTCGAAGTATGCTAAAAGATTATATTATGTTGTCGTCACTAATCTTAAAATCCCATTTCTATGTCCTCGAAAATCTGCATTTTTTCCTTCCTCAATTTATTTATTTTTGTTTTCCTTTTCCTGCTTTGTTCTCTTTTTTTCAGGTTTTTCTTCAAGTCTACAACCCCAGCAGTAAGCAGGATTGGATGATGGTGGCTACGCAAGGTGTATGTTCGACTGGGCAAGGCAACAAAAACTGAAGTGGTGTAGTAAATTATCGACTTGAACTTTAAATATGGACAATTCTCTTATGCTGGTTATTGATCTCGAGGTCAAGATATTATGTTAATCAATTCTTGGTTCAGATCTATTTGACATCAAATCAGTATACCATCACATACATAACATTTTGCTTGGGCATGTTTAATTATACCTTATGAAAAGATTGTCATTTATCCATTTCTTACCATAATCTTATTGCTCCGCTTGTAAAAATAGCAGCTATTGTCCTTACTTGTTTTCGTTATCTGTCGTTTGTTGTAGCTTACTTTCTCGTTTTTTTGTGTTTTTTTGTGTTTTTTGTGTTTTTTTTTTTTGGCTGCGTCTTTTTTTTTTGTTATTACGTAACTATTTTTGACTACTGCTTGAACGCCTTGGTAGAGTCCTGGGGTGCTAAAACTTAGTACAAAACCTGATGACTTGGTAATAATTTTACTAAAACTTAAAAACTGCTTTCATGATAAATAGGCAATTAACTGCTTGCCGGTGAATTCCAGTACATCGCACAGCAAGGTGACTAAAGCCATTGCCGTTTAAGTTGAGTATCACCGGACTCTACCTTAACTGGTGTGAGATACACATTATCAACATTGCATAGACACAAATTTAGTTCCTCTCGTGGGTATACCTTCGTTCTGACTAAGATATCGGAGAGATCACAAGTTTGGTACTTTGTACCAGCTAATTATTTAGACGCAATGTGGATGGTGTGACTCATATTGCTATATGTTGTGTATAATTGTTTTGATGCATATGTATCGATTGCAAAATTGTTATTGTCTTGATGCTATGACCAGCTGCTACTTGAAAGGGTTTCTGGACCCGGTGAGGTTTCATTTTCAGGGTGGTTTTTCTTTCCTCACCATGCTCCGCTGAGCTAAACATAGTTTTGGGCCGGTTGCGCCACCCGTTGACCACCTACGTAACCGTGCCTGGCCTTGCACTGGTCACTGTCCCTCTCTTTTCTTTTTATCAATCATTCGAACAACTACTCCAGCCGTTAGTTTTACTTCCATCTTGAGTGCCTGCGTGTATGTTGATGAGAGTGATTGACTACAATGTACTTTTAAGCTGGTGTGACAGGTGTAGCAACCATACAAATAAAAATCGCTTTTTTGTCTTCAGCATCCTCTGCATGTCTTAACGTCTGACGTTGTGTCGCTACTTCCTTTTCCTGACTCTACGTGTTATTATTGTGTTACCATGCATTTGCTATTGTTGTGGTGGTCAAGAATAAAAAAAGAATGAATGAATGAATGAATGAGCACTGCTCCTTCGCTTCATCCACAGTATGCATAGACTGTGGTTTCGCATTGTTCAGCTTTTACAGATGTCATTGTGTGCCTCTTTTTGTGCATGCTGAAAGAATAAACTACTGACTACTGACTGATGTAATAGGTAGGGTTTTTCATGTTGTTTCAAAAATTCTATGGTAAGATTGCAGTGTTGTTACTGGTAGGCTGTAGAGTTACAAAATGACCTATTTTTTCTAGCATTGTTTAGAGTTACAAAATAGTCAGAGCAGCAGAGTTACAAAATACGGTAGTCAGTGTTGCAAAATAGTCAGAGCAGCAAATACATATAGAGTTACAAAATGACCTATTTTTCTAGCATTTTTTAGACGAGTTTTGGCTATCTGTTTACAAATCCTACCGGTATGCAATGAATGAATGATCGGTGTTAAAGCCATCGAAATAATGCTGCCATTTGCATATTTATGGCTCGGCAAGTAAAGACTTTCTGCTGTGACAGAATTAGAAGCAAAAAACGAGAAAGACTTATTATTGACTCAGAAATGCTAGCTGTATTATTGCCAGGGGAGGGGGCTATTGTTACCCCCCACATTAGCGTGTCGATCAAAATGCAGAATAAGAAAAATACCACGTTTTTAGCACTTCTAAGACTGTTTTTTTTGCACTGGAATGTACTAAAAAGTGATTTAAAGCATCTTTTGAGACATTGGCCTACTGTATTCAGGGGAGGGGCTAATTTGTCAAAAACAAAACTCACAAATCATTAAAACTTTGAAAAATGGCCAAAAATAAGCAATCAAATTTGACTGCTAGTCTGTTGTGTGAAATTGCTGAACATAGGTTTCATCAACAAATCTAACTCAGAAGTAAGGGGAAGGGGGCTATTCAGGATTAATTAATTACCGATCACTTCTATCAAATATTTTTTCATCAGCCCCCTTCCCCCCAATTACAGTTGGGGACAAAAGTTTAAGACCACTCTTCAAAAATGAGGTTTTGACAACCTGTCCATAAAAAAGTTATATGAAAAGCTTTCTAGCCTTTTTCGATTTAGGTTTGACAACAAAATGTGCTGCCAATAGCGTTTAACAATCAACTATCTAAATTGCAAAAAATTGTTTGCATTTTTTGGATATTCTTGAGTTTTAAAGTTTTGCTAAAAATTGGGGTAGAACTGAAAATACTATTACATTGCAGTCTAATTTGTGTTCGAAAATGCGCTTTGAACCTAATTCTTGCCATATTGGAAAGTAAAAGATGTCCAAGCAACAATACATGGTAACTTTAACTCTTTGTGGTTCAAGTTCAGCTCTTGGATGAAAAATAATTTTATGTAAAATGGTCCTTAATCATCCCTGGGATGATATCAGTATTTTTCGGCTTTGCCAAGTCCAAACTCATTCTAAGAATGATAAATAGTTGAAACATGTTTATTGGTAGCACTATTGCTATAAATAAACAGTAGGATGAACTTCGAGGTATATATGTTGGAAGGCTTTATTTCACCGGAAATTTTTATCTAGTTTTTTATTAATTCTGACTCAAATATAACACAAACTCAAATGCTTACTCTAAAACTATTCCCAAATCGAACCCTAACCCAAACCCTAATCTTAACCCCTAAAAAAGCAAATGAAAAAAGCGCGAATGAATATTTCTCATTCTTGTTTTATTCTCTCTAAGTTGAAAATTTTCGGTGAAATAGTCACTACCATATATGTTTGAAAAGTAACGGGACTGGGTCTAGACATCTTTTATTTTATTGACAAGTAAATTTTACGACTTGTTACCATTACAGTACTCTCCTTGGGCTCGAATGCATTTTTCCAATCTCTTCTGCCACGCATCCATGCACTCCTGGAAGGATTCCTCCGGATTCGCTCACAGCTCTCTCATCACAGCTGTTATAAAGGGGGTTGCCCAACTGGGTCGATTTGTTTCAGTTTCCTAGCTGGGTCGACTTGTTTCAGTTTCTTCCGATATATCAGCTCGCTATGGCCGTACAACGCGCGAAAAAATGCGGCTAGGTATGATTCACCTTCGAGGACGACTTGTCTGGGTCGACTTGTTCAAGGGACGTCTTCGGTGGTTACCGTTTTAATGGCTTCTGAATCTTGAAAACGAGTTCGTTTGATGACTTCCTTGAGTTTGGAAAACAAAAAGAAGTCACATGGGGCCAGACCTGGAGAGTAGGGTGGTTGCTCCAGTACAGCAATGTTATTTTTGGAAAGAAACTCCCGAATTCCTTAGGCATTATGAGCTGGAGCATTGTCATGATAAAGCAGCCATGACCTCGTTTCCCGCAGTTCTCTTCTTTTTTCCCTCACTGAGCGCTTCAGATGTCGCAAGATGTTTTGTAGATGTGCTGATTAATAATTTGGCCTTGTGGCAAGAATTCTGCGTCGACAATTCCATGGACATCAAAAAAAGCGATCAGCATCACCTTGGTTTTGGACTTGAACACCCTCGCCTTTTTGAGTCTTGGTGACTATGTGCTCTTCCATTCAAGGCTCTGCCGTGGTGGATTTGGTGAGTGGATCATACGAGAAGATCCATTACCCATCGCCAGTAACAACTTTTTTCAGCAAGTTGGGTTCAGTTTCGAGTTGCTCCAAAATGTCTTGATGCACTTGCAAACGCCGCTACTTTTGTCCTTCATTCAGCATCCTTGGTACCATTTTTGCTCAGATCTTCCTTAATGATCCTCCATACCCTGAGCACTATTCATACCCAGCTCATCTGCTATCATTCTAACAGTAAGATGGCGATCGCTCCGCACCTTTTGTCTCAGACGCTCAACATTTTCATCTGCTCTGCTTGTGGATGGCCTTCCACTCCTGTGATCATCTTTCAACTCCTCTCTTCCCTCTTTAAACCTCCTGTGCAATTCAAAAAGACCAGTTCTTGACATCGTGTCATCACAATAGACTTCTTGAAGCTACTTTAGTGCTTCAGTTGGAGTTTTTCCAAGACGTACAAGAAATTTCAGGCTGATTTGTTGTTTGAGGCTCATCCTTCTCACCAAAGAAAAAGCCAAAAATTCTTAATTTTATCAAATTTTCACAAAATGGTCACAAAGAAAATGCCTTGACAGAAAAACTGCAAAAAAGAATGTAGTTGTCACAGAATGCTGAAAGTTGGTTTTCGAAACCATAAGATATTGTGACATCATAGAAAGCAATGCTTTTTCTCTGCGATAAAAGTTGTTTGTGCAGCGTGCAGAGTTCCGTTACTTTTCAAACACACCTCGTATATTTACTATATGACAATAGCTCGCTTCCAGTATATAGAGATCACACTAATCCATTGTTACAGCAGTCAAAATGTTCTAAAATAATGATATCTACAGGCTTGAATTGGCTAAAATCATGAATAGAATCCATAATAAAATGATCATATCATTCAAACAGGGACACTTTAAATTAAATAAAAATTACCACACACATGACACAAGAAAGAGAAGGAAAAAACATAATGTTGTTCCAAGAATCAGAACAAAATTGGGACAAAAATCATCATCAGTAACAAGGGTAAAAATCTGGAACAAAATAACAGACAAATTTTAAAAATGCAGCTATCAAAGCTTTAAAAAAACATATAAATCTGAATTATTACACAGGCCAACAAAACAAAACTTTTTTCAAAAGGCACAACATGTTACAGCCTTTTTAGGGTGATTTGGGGATGCTGAAAGCGAAAATGATGTCAGTTTTGCCAAATTGACTTTAGTTTTTGAGCTATTTTATGATTTGCGACGTTATTCTCCCTAAAAATTATCGTTTTGCCACTAGAGGGTGCTGTATAGCCGACATGCTTCAGTAAGTGATTTTTAAAAATGCCACTTATCCAGTGTTCCCACCAAGCCGATTTTTTTCAGCGAATCGGCAATTTGTTGGAGCAAGGGCAAATAATTTCTGGCAATATAGTAAACAAACCTTTTGAAAATTCGACAAATTTGTGGAAATATGACATTCGGTTTGGCATACCGACACTTTAATACTGGATTGGTATGAAATTTAGGGCACATAAACGTGTTTTTAGAGCTTTGGACACAATTGTCGTAAGATAATTTGGGCACTCGCCGACTAGCCATAGAAGTAGAGGGAACACAAGACACAGCACTTTTCATTCTGCATCAGCCAAAAAATATTTGGCGCAAGAGTGATTGGGGCCTGAGTAATTTAGCATTTTTATGATTTTTGAGGCGAAATTCTGCCACCAAGTGGTGAAAACATAAGTTGTATTATCTCAAGAAATATGTGACCAATTTGAATGAAATTTGTGTCCATTTCTATGCTTTTGGGGACGAGAAATTTGTTTCCGCTCTTAGTTTGATAGATTTTTGAGACCAGTTGGCGTTCATTGCACTTTATGCCAGTTGAAGCTACTTGACAAGCTCAATGATGATGTCTACAACCATATGTTGTTTTGCAGCATCATGAGAGTGGTTACCGGTACATTGTCCATTGAAAAAGCAAAAAAGTGATGCTAGTAAGGAATGAAATTTTATGGTAGAATTTTAGAAATATAATGGAGAATTGGTTGCTGTACTGCAGTCAATTGGACAAGCAGTTTAACGAGCACTTTTTATTCACAGCATAATTTAGCTTAAGTATTTTAATAAGAGAACAGACTTTGTTAGTAAGAAAGCAGTAGAAATGAGTTTCAAACGAAGGCAATATCGAAACCATCCAGATGTGTTTTGCTACATTTGTGGGGAATATATGCTGGCAAACTATCGCTTCAACACGAGAAATTTCACCAAAAGGGCTTACAAAGCCTACTTTGCCATAAAGTTGGGGACCAAGACAAGTCTTGGGCACCTCGTAAGGTCTGCAAGCAATGTACAGAAACGCTGCGCCATTGGGCCCAAGGTAAAGCTACTTCTATGCGATTCGGGGTTCCTATGGTATGGCGGGAACCCAAAAATCACCATGAAGGTTGTTATTTTTGCATGGTAGATATGACTGGATGGAATCAGTGCAAGAAGAAAGATTGGTACTATCCTGATATAGAATCTGCACGACGACTAGTACCACATTGCACTGAAGTTCCTGTTTTTACATTCTTCCCTGATCTCACTGCAGATGAAACACTGCTTGAAGCAATGGGAGATAGTAATAGCAGCTGTAGTAACTATAGCTCTATCAGCATGGCTGCTGAAGCATCTTCACTCAGCACAAACCTAAACTTTTTAGTCAAGGCCAACTGAATGACCTGGTGCGTGATCTTAATCTTTCCAAAGAGTCGTCAAAACTTCTAGCATCTCGTCTTGGTGAACATGGTGTACTGGATTTGGGGACTAAAATTACATTCTATCGCAGCAGGGATGATCTTCTGCTTCGTTTTTTACTATCAGTGATGCAAATCTTCCTCTTTTCGGTGAAATTCGCCGATTTTTTGACCAAATGGGTCATTTTTGTAAATCATCCAGAACCGATGAGAAAAATTTAGGGGTGTTGGGGGGAGGAGTTTGGCAGCTATGAATCCGCTTTCTTTATTTAAGGGATAAAGCTTTGTTTTTGCAATAACAGAGTTACGATTATAAAAACGTTATTTTTTCGAAGTCACTACTTCATTGAAAATTTACAGCTTGAGAGAAAAAGTGCAGCAGCATAAGAAAAAAAAGGAATTGTAGATTAAAAGAAAAAACCAAAACGTTTATTTTTCAGTGGTTTTCTTCTTACATTTAATCAAAGCGATTGCGTAATGTGGCAAAAAAGCACAGCGGTTTCTGCAGCAAGAAAAGTTTCTCTCTTTATGCGATTTTTTGCTTTGAAGAATAAAGATGCGGATGTTGTCTAAAACCCATTTTACAACTGAAGCTGAGCGTGGCGAAAATTGTTCTTTTTCCTTTGCTAGTTGTGACGCGGTGCATTTGACTTGTTTTTGATGAGCTGTCAAGGAAAAAAAAATCACCAAGCTTTGCTCTGGTGCAAAATGAGCTTTATATTTTGTGATCTATTTTTCATTACAAAAAAAAAAAACTATAACTGAAATTTCAAATTTAGGTTCTTTATTCATTTTTAGTGTTTTGGTCTTTAAAACTTTGTAACTAATTCCAAATGCGTTATTGATTCTTCATGCCGAATTATGGAAGCCAGCGTTGTTCGTAAATGTGCCTCTGCCCCTCTTCCCTCAGAGCTAGGCCCACAACGAAATCTTGATTGGTACTAAGCTTAATATTGACGAAATAAATTGCCAAATTTTTAATGGAGTTTAATTTTCTCTACTTGTGCTGTCAAATAGTGGACCCTCTGAAGCTTTTCCCCCCTGGCACAAATTTCTTGTTACGCTACTGGTTTTTCCCTCTCTTGATGTAGGGAAAAGTTTTATTAGTTAGGCAGTTACTAATTTGTTTTAAAATGGATGCTTTTCTAAAGTTTCGTCGAAGCATAGCGGTTTTGAACCCAAGTCGATTTCTATCCATTGTTTGAGCTTGATTGTATGTGTATCTCCCATAGACGATGCATTCTTTAATTGAAATAGTCATTGGCTGCTTTGGGAAACCAGCAAGGCATGCAGTTTTGCCTGTTTTACTTATTGGGTGTTTTATATCTTACTTTTTGCCTATCTGCTATTTGTTTCATTCCACGCAATGATGCCCTGAATGATGAATTTGTTCCTAAGATTTCGTTACATGTTTATTGACTTGAAACTATGATGGAATGGGTGTAAAGAATTAATTGCCGTCTTTGGTTTTCACGGGGCCAAAACATTTATATCAAATTTCTCTGTTCTGCGCAACGTTCCCTCTAAGAGCTTGCTTTGTGTGCACGGAATGAAAGGCCGTATGAGCTCCCAAAAGTAAGGTTTGGGCCTTAAAAATTCCAAAATATAGGAAATATAAATTAACTAATAAACTGAAAAAAGCAACGATTAGTTTGTAAAATAAATGCATGAATAACAAATATACTGATGTTGATAAATTTATGTAGCAGCATCTTTTGTGTGTTGCCGATTGTTAATGACAAATTTATCCCCTCAACGTCTTGTTTCACTCTGTTAGGGATCTTCAGGCAGAGTTCTAGAATTTAAATTATTCAAAGCAATTTATGTACTGAAGTTTTCCTGAAATATGTATCATCACCAAACGTAAGTAGGTTTTGAACATCTGAAACCGTGACCGTGGTAAGTGGAGCTACGCACCTTATCACTGAGGCCACAAGAGCAGGTGAAATTTAAATCTGATTTCAAGTCCTTATGCCGTAAGTTACCGTGTATCCACACTGTAGGCTAGGAACGATATCTCAGCGATTTTGCCAGCAATTTTGATTCCTAACCTACAGTGTGGACACACGGTAGCTTACGGCATAAATACCTGAAATCAGATTTAAATTTGAACTGCTGTTGTGCCCTAGTGATAAGGTGCATAGCTCCACTTATCAAGGCCACGGTTTCATCAACCTCTTACCAACCAACCATTATTTGATTCCTTCTCTAAACCTAATGTTTTTGAGTACTTTTTATTGAAACACACAACTAACTGTCACATGTCTTGTGCTTATTGATTTATCCCTTATCAGAACAGTACTTTCAAGTACCTTAATCGAAACACCTGTTAACTAAGTTAACATTTTGTCGACAACATGTCATTTTCACGTGTTTTTCAATGGCAATGCGCTCTATTGAGATTGTCAAATAATTATGCAGTAGCGTAGCCAGGCGGGCGGGGGGGGGGGGGGGGGGCTATAGCCCTCCCATTGGCATGTCGATCAAAATGCAGAATGAGAAAAACACTATGTTTTTAGCGTTTTTGAGACTGTTTTATGCACTGGAGTGGACTAAATAGTGATTTAAAACATCTTTTGAAACATACCGTATATACTCGTGTATAAGTCGAGTTTCTGGGACCCAATTTTAAGGTAAAATTTCTGGGGTCGACTTATACACGAGTAATGTTTTTGGACATGTTGTTGCTGAGTCGAGTTGAATGTGGTATGAAAAGAAAACTCCATTAATACTTTATTACATCATTATTACTGGTATACATGCAATATACAAACATGTTAAAGTTACTTAACAGTATAGTAGTACACAGTATACAATAGTATTGCTTATTGCACATGTTTAAATGTTCGATCAGTCACCCGATTTGCGCTTCAAGTTACTAGTAATTATTCCCAAATATTCTCAAATCGCAGAGTCGACTTATACACGGGTAATACCTTTAATGATGCAATTTCTTGTCTTAAAATGCGTATCGACTGATACACGAGGTCAACTTATACAGGAGTATATACGGTATATTAAGGGGGGGGGGGCTAATTTGTCAAAAATAAAACTAACCAATAAATGAAAACTTTGAAAAATGGTCAAAAATAAGCAATCAAATTTGATCGCAAGTGTAAAAATGCTAAACAAAGGTGTCATCAACAAATGTGCTATAAACTAAGGAATAGGTAGGAGGCTATTTAGTATTGGTTAATCATTTCTCTCAAATCTCTTTTCATTAGCCCCCCCTAAATTATTTTTCTCTATAAACTGTATACGAAATAAATTAGGCTACTTCGTGAGACTTTAGGCTACTTGAACTATTCGATTTTATGATTTACCAGCATCTAAACAAGAGAACTAACATTTTACCATTAGCCACCTCCCAAATAGCCCATTTATGCCACCAGTTTAATCATGTTTGCACTACCAATTTCTAAGCCATGTTTTGAAAGCATTATTTTTTAATCAAAATAGCCCTAAAATACAGTTATTTTTGCAAAAGAATGCAAATTTTTCGAGCGCTGGGGCTCTGCCCCCAGACCCCCGTACTTGCAGCAGCTGAGGGCTTTGCCCCCAAACCCCCAGCCTCTGGCGGCTGGGGGCTCCGCCCCCAGACCCCCAAAGCAGCCACCCCCCATTGCAAATTTCTGGCTATGTGCCTGTAATTATGATGTCATTTTAGCTAATATCCAGGATTGTACTGGCACAATAGAAGTTCATGATATCATTCCAAAATTAACTGATTACTTGATTTTGTAAAATTATTTTATCAAATCTCAATTATTGGGCTTGCTTTTATCAACACTTACGCAGTGCGTGGCAGAACTAAAGTACTGCACAATGGTTCTAGGCTTTCTGCGCTGGCGCACAGCTTCGAGGGAACTTAGGTTCTGCAACCTTTGTTTATTGCACGATTTTGACTCTATAGTTTTAAATATGTTTGGCCCTCTAGTAATAGTAAAGTGACATTTTAGGTGTGGCAAAAATTTTTGATTTTGGTGTACACTGTACAGAATACACGCTCTGTCGGTCGTGTCGCGAATTACATCAGTGGGTGAGGTAGCTGAAAGCTTGCTATAGTACACTGTTTTTTGAAGATCAAAATGTTGCAAAGCTCCCTCAAATTCCCTTGCAGGTTTAAGCTTCTTGTAAATTGCTTTTATAATTGATGCCCTCTGGGCCACCGAGAGGGGGGGCAGGGGGGACAATGACCCCGGGGCCCATGGACTTTAAGGGTCCCATCAGAGAGCCCATCGAAATGACACTGACAAATCAGTTTGTGGAAGGTCGAAGACCTTTTTTTTTTTTTTTGAGGTCACATCAAAATTCGGAGAAAATTGTGGCATTCTCCTCTTCCGTTTTGGAGTACACAAAACCACAGATGCCTAATATTTGAGCTGACCCCGGGTCCACGTCTGTGTTCCTGCAAACTTTATGGCTAGTCGGCGAGTGACCAAATTATCTTAAAACAATTGTGCCCAAACCTCTAAAAAGACGTTTTTGTGCCCAAATTTTATACCAATCCAGTATTAAAGTATACCAAATGTCATATTTCCACGAATTTGAAGCATTTTCTAAAGCTTTGTTTACTATATTGCCTAAAATTATTTGCTCTTGCTCCAACAAATCGCCGATTCGCTGAAAAAAATTGGCTTAGTGGGAACACTGGTCCACGTTTGGCTCTCGGTGCTCCTGGATGCCCTACTTTACAGAAAGGTGTTTGGATTTTGCAACCTATCCGCCATAGCGTGTTAATATGTAAAGTACTCCACACATGTCACCAATGTAGCGGTAAAGTACACCATTGAAACCACACAAAGTACACCACTCGTACATCACAATTGGAGTTACGCAAGTTTTAAATCTGTAGTTTCTTGCGTTCTTCCTAAACAATTCTTTGGTTGGGGCACTTAGATTTTCGAAATTTAGATAAAAAACTGTTTTTCTACACTCAATTGTTATTGTGGCTAATTCGAATTTAGCTTATTGTTTTTAAATAAATGTGTACACCAGGACTGTAATATTTTGCAGACTTAAGTTAGCTACTGATTTTGATCTATATCGCACATATTTCTTTGACATTACTTGCCTCTCAATTCGTACTTCTGCTGTAGTTTCGTCATGAAATCTTTTTGCAGTCACATAGCAGTGGCAAACCGTGCTGGAATTGTTTGTGACTTCATTGCAAATTAATTTCTCATAAACAATTCGCCTTGATGGCATAACCAATTTGAATGCTCTTGGCTTCACTGATTCTTCGCGACAAATCTAAAGCGAGTTTGAGTTGCCATAACCTTGCAAACGACCATACTGCACAACATTTAAACAATTGCATATCGCATAGTGCTTTCATGTTATAGTAGATATGTACCGTACTATGCAGTCGTTTAGTTAATAAAACTGTTGCTAGTCCCAAAGCTTCCGGGTTATGCTTCGAGCCTCTGCTCGATGGGTAAGCTTACTTTTTTTTCCAAACGCGTATTTTTTGTCGCGGTTTTGCCACAACTAATCACAGTTGCTCAATTTTTCTCGTTTTTGCTTTTCATCTTGTTGTGGCTCGATCTGAGCTGATAAGTGCGGATTAGCGATGGTTGCGGTAGTAAATCTACCATAAAGTTTGACGTTCATTTAGAGGGGTCTGGTAGGCTTCAGATGTTGCTACACAATCTCTGTTACTGCTTGCCGGTTGTTTCAATGACGTTTGCATCATTGATAATGTATACAATCTTGAGGGACGATAAATTGGGGGTCTGGGGGGCTTCGCCCCCCAGACGTTGATAGCATATTTTCAAAATGCTCGCCGATTTTTTGTAAAGCTGTGTGCATCACTGTACTATGGAAGATGAATTTGTATTTTGTAACAATATCCCAGGCCTTCTCTCAGAAATGGGTCATTCAAAATACCATTCAGATGAATGGAGATTGTTCATTGACAGCTCCAAGGGCAGTTTAAAATGTGTGTTACTGCATAAAGGTGACAAGTTTGTGTGCGTTCGGATTGGACACTCAGTGGTTGTCAAAGAACACTATCTAACTGTGAAGGTGGTTTTGAACAAATTGGGCTACAGTGAGCACAACTGGGCCATATGTGTGGACTTTAGGACATCGTCCACCAGTCAGTATTCTAATGCAGCATTTTTGAAGTGTCATTATTGATTGTAGTGCTAAATGGGATGCATTTCACCCGCTGCTTATACAATATTGCAGGTGGGGATATATTATTGCAAAATATACAGAGCGTAAGGTGTTATAGTCAACATAAGTTTTCATTCTATACATTGCCCAGGATCCTTTAGAAATTTTTGAGCATTTCTCTTTTACTTGTTGCTTCCAACTTATATTTTCATCTATCACAACTCCTAAATACTTTATTGAGTTTTTTTTGTATAGTTTGATTCCCCTCTATTGTCAATTTAAATGGCTGATCAATTTTCTGTTTGATATTACTATTATGTATTCTTGTTTTTGCAAAATTTATTGACAGTGTATTCAAACGCATCCAATGACAAATTTTTTGTAATTCTTCATTTACAATTTTTTCCAGCAATTTTGGATTTGTGTTTGAGCTAGTAAGATTTGTATCATCGGCAAAAAGGTGGATATTACTTTTAGATGCAAGCTGGTGGTCATTTATATATTGTTGAATCGTAAAGGACCCAGAATCAATCTTTGAGGTATCTCACATAGCATGTCCATTAGATTTGAGTTGGTTTGATTTATCACGGTAAATTGCTTTCTTTTATTTAAGTAGCTTCCCATTACTGCAGTGGTAAACCTGTAATTCCATGCTTCCAACTTTTTTGAAAAGTATTTTGTGATCAATATTATCATAGGCTTTTGCTAGGTCCAAGAAAACAGAGCAGATTATATGTTTATTATCTAAATTATATAGCAGTTGAGTAAATGTATGTCCAAAACAGCATCAGAAGTTGAGCGTTTCTTAGTGAATCCAAACTGATCAGGACTGAATTGCTGATTGCTCTCAAAAAATAAATTCAGCTGTTCATGAATACATTTCTCAAATAGTTTGGCGAAAGGGCTTATTAATGATATTGGATGGTAATTAGAACAAATTTTCTTTGGGCTTTTTTTGTATGTAGGAATAACTTCAGCAATTTTCAATACTTTTGGGAATATTGCTTTTGTTATGCAGTGATTCTAAAGGTTAGTCAATATTGGAGTTATTATGGTGGCTGACGTTTTTACAAACTTTATTGGAATCCCGTCTGTACCTGAACTTTTTGTACAGTCTAGCTGCCTGATGTGTAAAAGGATTTCCTCATAAACAATTGGTTTGAGGAAAAAGGATTTGGGGTTGCTTGAGATTATTGAAGTTGGTTGTAGAATGCATTTATCTGGTTTAGTTATTTTTAATGCTACAGTGCTTGTGGTCCTTGTGCATTGTTAGTTTCAAGTCGTGCATTTTGTGAAGTATTTTACTCTTGCTTGAGCTTTTTGGTGTGATTATATTTTTAATGGTTTACCATAATTTTGCATTATTATTCTTGTGTTCATTTATTAAGGTATGGTAATTAGGCTTTTCAGAATTTTCTTTTAAGTGGGATAATTTATTTCTACATTTTTGGTATTCAATCCAAGCTTCTGTTGTGTCATTTTTCATGCATTTTTTGCGAAACAAGTTTTTTTCGTTTATTAATTTGAAGAATTTCCGTATTCCTGCAGAGTTGTTGTTTTTTTCTACTTCTGTGCAGAGGGGCATGTTTATTTAACACATTTTTAAATTAATTAATGAATACTGCTGTATGTGTTTTGAGGTTTTCTATTGTAGGGCTTTCTTCTAGTTGCCTCATTGCTGTTGACAACTCTTGTTGAAATAATTCCACATCAAAATTTTTTGTATCTCATACATATGAGATCTCTGATTTGTCACGTTTTGGGAGATTTGAGTTTGAATTTACAACTACTGGGAAGTGATCACTCATATCACTTACCATTATAAAGCTATTGTCAACATTAACAACATTGTTAGTGTACACATGATTGATAAGTATTGTGCTTGTGGAAGTTACTCGAGTTGGTTGAGTTATTAATGGTATGCAGCTTAGATCGTACGTTATATCAACAAATTGCGTTATGAGATTGTTAGTTTCATACTTAATTAAGTCAATGTTATAGTCGCCTCCAATGTAGTAAAGTACTTTTTTGTTGTTGAGGTTATCTAGTACTTTCTCAAAAGCTTTGTAGAACTCTACTAGTTTCTGCTTTGGATGCCTGTATATAATACAGTTACCATACACACTTTTTGTTTTCATCTATTCTTTATTTATGGAAATGGATAGATGGTCTTTTACAAATAAACCCAGTCCACCATAATTAGTAGTTGTGCTTTTATGAAAGAAATTATATCCAGGCAGCGATTCTTTGAGGGAATGTATAGGATTCTTTGGTTTCTCTTGGGGGAAGTCTTCTGCTTTGTCCCACGTTCAAACGAGTATTTGGCAATAGATTTTTCCAGTATGTCCGAATTGTTCAAAACTTCTTTAATAAAGGTAATAACTGTGTCTTAATCCATTTTGTTTTCAAATTATCAGCTTACTTGTAATTTCATTCATTCATTCATTCTTTTTTATTCTTGACCACCACAACAATAGCAAATGCATGGTAACACAATAATAACACGTAGAGTCAGGAAAAGGAAGTAGCGACACAACGTCAGACGTTAAGACATGCAGAGGATGCTGAAGACAAAAAAGCGATTTTTATTTGTATGGTTGCTACACCTGTCACACCAGCTTAAAAGTACATTGTAGTCAATCACTCTCATCAACATACACGCAGGCACTCAAGATGGAAGTAAAACTAACGGCTGGAGTAGTTGTTCGAATGATTGATAAAGAGGAAAGAGAGGGACAGTGACCAGTGCAAGGCCAGGCACGGTTACGTAGGTGGTCAGTGGGTTGCGCAACCGGCCCAAAACTATGTTTAGCTCAACGTAGCAAGGTGATGAAAGAAAAACCACCCTGAAAATGAAACCTCACCGGGTCCGGAAACCCTTTCAAGTAGCAGCTGGTCAAAGCATCAAGACAGTAACAATTTTGCAATCAATACATATGCATCAAAATAATTATACACAACACATAGTGATATGAGTCACACCATCCACATTGCGTCTAAATAAATATCTGGTACAAAGTACCATAACTTGTGATCTCTCCGATATCTAAGTCAGAACGAAGGTATACCCATGAGAAGAACTAAATATGTGTCTATGCAATGTTGATGATGTGTATCTCACACCAGTTAAGGTAGAGTCCGCTGATACTCAACTCAAACGGCAATGGCTTTAGTTAACTTGCTGTGCAATATACTGGAATTCACCGACAAGCAGTTAATTGCCTATATTTATAATAAAAACAGTTTTAAGTTCTAGTAAATCATTACGAAGTTATCAGGTTTTGTACTAAGTTTTAGCACCCCAGGACTCTACCGAAGCGTTCAAGCAGTAGTCAGAAATAGTAACGTAATAACAAAAACAAAAAAAACAGCTAAAAAAAAAGTTACAACAGATGACATATAACGAAAACAAATAAGGACAGTAGCTGCTATTTTTACAGGGGGAGTAATAAGATTATGGTAAGAAATGGATCAGTGACAATCTTTTCATAAGGTATAATTGAACATACCCTAGCAAAATGTTATGTATGTGATGGTATACTGATTTGATGTCAAATAGATCTGAACCAAGAATTGATAGACATAGTATGTTGACCTTGAGATCAATAATCAATTATAGCAGTTAAACATCGCCTGTTTACATTACCAATAGAAACTATTTGTAGATTATTTACACATCCCTTATTCAAATAGAGTGACTGACTGAGTGACTGACACATTAGAGTTGATTTATTATAACAACAAAATAGCAGTAGCCTAGCCTTACTCACTACTGCAAATGTATACCTCAAAACTGCAAGCTATGTTACAATCATGTTGTAGCACTCACTGTCAAAGGTGAGCTATTTGTATCAGGTAGGCTATTTAACAGTTTAAACAATATACATATACGGTACTGACAGACATTTTGTATACTTTCTTACAGCTTAGTTAAACAGTTAAGGGGCAAGATAAAATCTTTCGTTATCTGATTTGGTCAAATTGACTAGTTTCAGTTTAGTGATTAGCAGAAGTGGGCACTAATTGCGACTCAACTATTTTACTTGTGACAGCGCTTGCGCTGCAGTTTTAAACGGTTGCGCTGACACTTGCATTTCACGTATTTTAGCAATTTTAAATGCAATCGCTCAAGCGCAATTTAAGTACTGTAGATTGGGAATGATTGTTTTTAAATCAAATGTGATTAAAGTTAAGAAAAAAAGTTCACGAGGTGCATAGGGGTAACCAGGATTTTTGAGTAGAGGGGAGTGCCAAACCGCAAATTACACGCAATGATCTTATCAAAATTATTGAAACGAGGGATTTTTTATGGGACAAAGTATCGTAAAATGGAGGATCAGAAGTTGGGGCCTGGGTTGGCATGTAACCTGGATTTTGCTATAGGGAAAGGCTATGATCCAGAAGTTGAAAAAATTTTCAAAATTCTTTAAGTTGGGAGACTTATTGAGCAAACTTGTTTAACCCAAACGTATCACAGTCTGGGGGCTGGCCGGTGGGCGATTTTTTGTAATTTTTCGGAAAAGAATAGCTATTTTAAAACCATTTGGATTTCACACGTTTTTAGAGCCATTTGAAACAAATAAATTTTTAAGATTTGAAAGCCAATTTAGAAAAACTGATGAGTCTTCTCTTTTCTTACAGATCGAGTTCAAAACACGTTTAAAATCTTGAATTCAGGGGTTAAATTTTGTAAGTGACTTAGCCCATGTGGAAGAAGCAAGGTATATTGCCTTCCGCAATATGTTTAGCAATAAATAATCACTTGAATATTTGCTTTGAAAATTTTTGTTTTGTCATGAAAATAACTGCATTTAGGAATACATGATCGACTAAGGAATACATTTAGGAATGCATGATCGACCAGGCCCTCTCTATCTAACTTCAATAATTGGTTCAATAAGCATTTTGCCTAGCTAATTTTTTTCGTCAAAAGTATTTTGTTGCATAAAAATGGTGAGGAGGATTGTGATTTGAAATTGGTACTATAGATGGTTACTATATGTAGCCATGTTATTGCATTAAGTTCACAAAATGATTAGATGAGGGCCTGAGGTTGCAACTTACAGGACAAAAACCTTGAATTTCTCTCAAGTTATACGTTTAAATTGGATGGCAAAAATTTGATTTGAAGGGGCCAGGCCACCTGGTTGTCAATGTTGATATTAGTCTATAGTACTCGTATAGCGTTGTATATGCGGAAATACTAAAGGAACCTGAAAAAAACATATTAAGGCTTTGTTGTTATTATTTTATCATTGGTGGCATTTCAATTGGGCAGGTTCATAAAAACCTTGTCTTGGGAAATTCCATTTGTGTATTGCTTGCAAAACTTTTATTAGATATACAGCAGGGTTCTTTCCTGTTTCACTGAAACATTTCTCTCAAAAACAATTTTTGCTGATTTTTCCAAAAAAAAAAAAAATCCAATCGAGTAATTTAAAAAATGATTGTAAAGTCAATTTTGAAACAGAAAAATTATTTTTGTAATTGTCTTTCTAGAAATACGTTACTCGCTTCTAAAAAGCCTTATACTTGCTTTAGGCATTAAACGCGTTACGCGCAACATTCCAACTTTTATACCGCAATTCAAAAGCAAGAAACAACAAAAACTATTGATTGCAACTTTTTTGCTAGTTCGGGAATCTTGAAAGATATTGCAAACAGGAGTGACAGCATTGGTATAGCCACAGTATATATGCTGTGGTATAGATCTTATAAGTAAATCTTGGATGGTTCAATTTCTTCAAACAAAAAACAAGATGGTTTTTTTAGCATGCTCCATTCGTTAGAGAGTGAAGCAAATTGCTCCAGAAACACAAAATATGTGTTGAAGCTTTTGAAGGATTTCCTTGACTAGCCATTAGAAAAAAATGGTGACTCTGAACTCCGAAATCGTTTGCTTACCATCACATGATGACTTTATTAGTGGAATTTTTTTTAAACCCTGGTTTGTTTAAGGGCCTGCGTTGAGAGTATTTTTTTGTTAGATGTAAGGATGTTCTTCGCCCTAAGAAATAAGCAATGCACATTTTCAAATCTTTGTGTTTTTTAAAGGAAATCAAAAATCTTTGTTTACTAATTTGGTTGCGTGCATAATTTGTTGTAAATATTGGTTTTGTACTGTAGCCTAGCACAGTTTGAGCAAATAATCAATTAGAAATATACTTTTCAAAATGTCACACTTTGCAGCGCGGCGCAATTATTTTCTTGGGTTTGCGAAAACGCTTGGGGCTCAAGATTTTCAGAGTAGTTGCGCTTGCGGCACAACTTTTTTGACTTGCGCTGCCCCCCTCTGGTGATTCAACTATACAAGTTTTTTCAACAGCTAGAGTTGCATGTTCCACATTTGCTTATCCAGCAGTAGAGTAATTTTGTAGAATTGGAATAATCAAAATAAATGTACAGTATTGCCAATCTTCATCCGTATACTATAATAGCTGAGATAGCAAAAAAGTTGTTTTGATGGAGAATCTGCCAAACAGTAGGCTAATGCAAAATTGCAAAACCAAATCTTGTTTGAAAATAATTTATGTAAAATCAATATGTGCTGGTAGCCATCTTCAGTGTATAACTAAACTTAGTAAAAATAATGACTGTATCTTGTTCAAATACTGTTTGAGAAAGATTGTTACTTTTTAGTTTAGTTACCGTACTGAACATGGCTACCCAGCCAAAATCGATTTTACATATATACTTTGATTATTTTCCAAAAAAGATTTGGTTTTAGTGATTGGCAGATTCTCCTTCAAAACAGCATTTAATTGCAACTGTATTTATTGCATTCTTTTTTGTCTTACTGGTACAGCAATATTAGTGATAGGTTTGTGTAATGGATGATAACATCTACTCTAAAATGAATTCGGATTTTGTGTTGACAAACAACTCAATTGATACTAATCAAGCATCCAGCAGTGTTATTCAAGCTACTAATTAACTTAGCAACAGGTATGGAGGTACTACTGTAGTTTTTTAGATTTTTTATTATTTTAGATAGTATCTGGAAGACTAATAAGTTTTTTAAAGTGGCTCGGCTTCTTTTTCACTCAAACAAGGATATCCCTAAAGCATCTACAGTCTAGTATGATAAAGAATTGATTTATTTCACCGAAAAATTAAATCAAGTGTTTCATTACTTCTGATTCAACTCAGATGCTCACTCCAAATAACCTCAAATCTAACCTAAAACCTGAAACCTACTGTAATCTTTAACCAATTGTGGCATTTAAGTAGTAAATATGCTTCGTTAATGTATTTTAATTTAAAAGGAGCAAATTCATCATAAATAACCACTACGATTTGTAGAGTTCATCTTGCAGTATGTTGTTTTGCTGAAATCGTTAATCTGATGTCAAAATTGGTGTTTGAAGTCCAGTTATGCATCAAGAAGAATGTTGGTCAACAACCTTTTTCATAAGTCCAGGTATATTTTTCTTTTTGTATTACAGCAAATATTATAAATTCTATGCAGTTAATACTGTTTTTTTTCTGTATGGCAAAATTTAGTCCACTAGTATTTGTTCTAACTGTGTTGTAGAGTTGGGGACATGGTAAACTATGGAGACATCATGCAAAGTTTAAATTCATAACAGAAAATCTAGAGTTACAGTACTTGTCTACGCACAACTACCAGTATTGATGTATCAGAGTTTTCATATAGGAATGGTACTTATATATGGTATTACAAAATCCCACTATTTTTATTGTGTGCCTTAGCTATCACAGTCTACTTGCGTTGATTGGTTGCTAAACGTATCATAATAAATTTGCTTATTACTAGGGTTGATAAAGAATTAAAGGTTAGGTAGTTTTTTCAAAAAAGATAATAACACAGTGAAGCTGATTTTTATATTTTACAGGATTCGAACTTAACGCCTGCCCACTTGCCCGAGGCCAGCTGAAATTGCCTCGGGCAAGTTTTTTTTCAGTTTAACTCGGCTTAACTTTAACTTGCTAAACTTTTGGACGCGTTTAACAACTTTTTGGCACAAAATGTTACTTTTTTTCTAGAAAAGTCTTCTGACGCTTGCCACGGTAACAGCTGTTTTAGATACCACAAGTACTACCCTGCGCTGCATGAAGATAATATCAAGAATTTTGCAATTTTTCTGTAATGATTATTTTGAAGATCTTTTAGGTTCAATAACGTTTACAATAAAATACAACTTTCTAACTGGTGTAGTTTCCAAAATATTTGCAATTAAAAACAAGTTTGCAACAAACCAACACAGTAATCAATATGATTGTTACATATTAAATATAATTATCTCTGGTCCAAAAATCAATTTTTGCTTATGCATGATTGGAGAAAAACTACTTGTTGCATCGCATTAACATAGCAATCGCACACAAAAACGTGACTCTCGAAGCTACGCATATTTTGCAAATTTAGTGCTTTTTTCCAAGTTAAACAACCTCAAAACTTAGAGTATCTTTGCTTAGGCAAGTTGAAATTTTGTTGGGCAAGTAGAGATTTGATATCACTTGCCCTATGGGCAAGTTGTTAAAAAAGTTAATTTTGACCCCTGTTTTAAATAATTTTTGCAATTTTGAAAGTTACGTAAGTTTTTTTTTTTTTTTTTTTACTTTTATTACAAAATGAAAGAATGTTGGAATGAAGAATACGAGCATTAGTTGATTTTAATGAAGCACAGCTTGGTTTCATGCCTGGAAAGGGAACAACGGATACTTTATTCTTGGTACAAAGGTTGCAAGAAGAACATCGAGCAAAAGACAAAAGAATGTACATGTGTTTTGTTGATTTGGAAAAGGCATTGTACGGAGTACGGTACCAAGAAAAGTGATGAAATGAGCTATGAGAAAGAAAGATTTGCCTGAAATCATGGTCAAGGTGGTGATGAGTGTTTATGAAGGTGCAGAAACGAAAGTTAAAGTTGGATCGGGCCTGTCGGAAGAATTTTCTGTGAAAGTTGGCGCACACCAAAGATCTGTGTTGTCACCTTTGTTGTTTGCAATGTTGATAGGTGAAGTTACGGAAAATGCAAGGAAAGGCTAGATGAAGCAAATTCTTTATGCCGACGATTTGATCCTAGTTGGGGAAACAATGGAAGAATTGTGAGAAAACTTTGATTAATGGAAAGAGGCGTTTAAAAGCAAAGGGATGAGAGTCAATCTTGGAAAGACGAAGTTGATGGTGAGTGGGATGGAGGAAGAAACGTTCGACTGTAAGATTGATCCTTATGGCCTGTGTGGAACACGAATTATGTCTAACTCTGTGTTATGTACATTGTGCAGCATGTGTTAAGTAGGTCCACGCAAGATACATGGATAAGAAGAAAGTTGCAGTTTATTTGAATAAAAATTTTGTTTGTAAGAAATGTAGAAGCGTGATAAAAAACTTCATGAGACCAGATGAAATACTGTGTGATGGTGTGGAAGCTGTAACCAAGTTCTCTTATCTAAGTGACAGATTGAATGCAAATGGTGGGTGCGAAACAGTGGTAACAGCTAGAACGAGAATTCGTTGGATAAAGTTCACGGAATGCAGCAAAATACTCAAGGGCAGAAGGTTTTCATTAATGATGAAAGGGAAGGTTTACAAAAGCTGTGTAAGATCAGCTATGTTGTATGGAAGTAAAGCATGGTGCTTGAGAGAAAAAGAGATGGCAATTTTAAGAAGAACAGAAAGGGCGATGATTTGAGCGATGTGTGGTGTGAAGCTATTAGATTGAAGAAACAGCAAGGAGTTGATGGACATATTGGGCCTAAAGGAGTCTTTAGACAGGATGGCCAAAGCAAGTAGTATGCGGTGGTACAGTCATGTTCTTAGGAAAGAAGATGAAAATGTGATAGTAAGGGCTTTGAAATGTTAAGTAAGCGGTAGAAGAGGAAGACCGAAGCAAACGTGGAAAAAGCAAGTAGAGAATGAGATAACGAAAAATGGACTGGTGAAAGACAATGCATGTGATCGAACAAAATGGCGAGGCGTGGTAGAGACAATGACCATATAAATCCGGCCAATTCCGTCGACGGTAACAATACCGGATTCAACATGTGATGATGATTTTGGGGTGGGGAGGGGGAATACAATCAATTGCATTTTATTTTATAAAAACACGAGGATTATTTTTGCACAAAATTTAGGAACAATGCCAGCTTTAGCAACATAAAATAATATTAAAAAGAACCAAAAGAAGAATAAAGTCAAATAAAAAAAAAAAAAACTAAACTCTGTACTGATTCAAAACGATAAAATTTGAGTGAGTTTTTGGCATTTACTTGCAAAATTGCGTTAATTCTGACAGTATAGAGTACTGTTGCGCACTGCTCAGGCAACTGGAATGTTTTTGGCGCTCATTCTAAAAAAATGGTTTCTTTTTTGCTTTTGCAATTTTACGATGCCGCAAAAAAAGCGTTTACTCAAGCAGTGGAGCATTGGGAGTAAAACAGTTTAGCACGCACGGCACCCATAATTAATATCAATGCTCTCAAATTTTAAGAACAAATGAGCCTAAAAATTCGCAAAAAATTAAGAACAGCCAGTCTCTACTCAAAAATTACTGGTTTTTATAAAGAAAAAGTGCATTGAAAAATCGTTTTGAAATAAATGTTTAGTGGAAATGTGTGTGGCAAAGTTTTAAGTCAACTCTATGCTGCTCTGTTAGGGTTGATAATTGCATTGTGAATCAAAAAAACTCTCTAATAGTACGTTTCATAAAGTTCAGATTAACAATTAATTGTTTAACATTGGTTAAACACTCATTGAATTGGTTTTAATATTTTTGAATCCTGCTCAAATAGTTAGTTTAGAGTTAACTTATCAGGAGGTCGAATTTAAATACTGTAAATTTTAAAAGAAAATAACCATATTGGTCTTTGCACACGAAACGAATTGTCGTTGGGAATTATATATGATCAATTCGAGGGCTTGAGCTAAAGTTGAGTTTTGAAGACGATACCTACTCACTTTAGTTTAGACTTTTCTAAAGCTTTCGAAGATATTTGAAACTTTTTTCGTAACTTTGGTATATTTCTAACACTTACAATGGTAGTAATTGAATAAATCCTGTTATAACTAAATACTACCAGTTGCTTATCATGGATTGCATTTGCATAAGAGTAATGAGAAATGCAGGGTTGCCACATTTTGGAAAAGTTCTGGAAAGTCCTAAATTTTTTTGCTGCCCTGGAAAGTTCTTGAATTGTGTTTATAAGTCCTTGAAAATAATTGCGAAGTTTTTCCGTGATTTACCAGGACAGAATGTGAAGTTTTTTTGTTTTTTATAATAACAGGTATCTTATAATTGTACAAAGCCAATGTTGAAATTATTTGCATTGTGAAGGTCTTTCAAAAAGCTTTATCGTATTGTTAAATGACAGAGCTTATTTGTGCGCTGGCGAACAAATGAAAAAAATCGCTATTCCAGCCCTAACCCCACCCTAAGTGTAACCCAAACTGTAACCCTAGCGTTAGTCTTAACCCAAACCCTAACGATAATTTTAAAAATAAAAGAGAGTAAATGAGCGTCCATTCTTCTGCTCTTTGGTGTCTTGTTCTTTTTAAGTAGTTCGTACTTGTACGCTAGAGTGCAAATAAGCAGTAAAGCACTTACTTGTTAAAATGCCAAAATTTGCACTTTTGCAGTACGGTATGCATAAATCATTGAATATTATTGTGAATTCATGGACAGTAATTTATTGCAATGCGATACTCTAGTAGCAGTGTCACTGCTAGTGGCAATAGCGTAGGTGGCTATTAGCCCCTCCTCCATTGGCTCGTTGAACAATATGCACTATAAGAAAAACACGACGTTTTTTGCCCTCTTCTTCTGAGGCAGTTTTTTTGCAGTAATTTAAAGCCACTTTTGAAGCATTATTTAAGGGAGGGGCCAATATTGGAAAAAAATCAAATCACTTACAACTAAGTAAAAATGTCTAAAAATAAACAATCAATTCAATCGCTTGATGCAAAATACTTAACTTAGGCTTTGCAAAAAAATTGTAAGGGGTCTGTCTATTCAGCATTTAATTCTGTCAATTACCAATCACCTCTCAAATCTCGTTTCATTACTTCCTCTTCTCAAATTACCTTTTTATCTATCATTATAAAATACAATTTGGATTAATAATGAGTTTTTTCAAAGGAAGTGCCTGTTTGTACTCTAGCGTGCAAATGAGCTCTGCTGATAGAGAATAAGAGAGCAAGAGTGGGTGCTCATTTACTCTTAAGAGAATTATTCATTTACTCCTAAGAGAATTACTCTTAAAAGAATTACTCATTTACTCTTAAAAGTTTACTCATTTACTCTTAAGAGAATAAGAGAGCAAGATTGGGTGCTCATTTGCTCATTTACTCTTTTACTTTTTAAGTTATTATCGCTAGTGTTAGAGTTTAGATTTTGAGCTTGGGTTAGAATTAACGTTAGGCGTAGAGCTAGGGTTACAGTCTGGGTTAAGTTTAAGGTTGGGGTTATGGGTGGAATAGCGTTTTGTTTTTGGTTTTTACACGCTGGTGTGCAATTAAGCTCTGTCTTAAGCAAATAATAAGATTTCATCGTTTACGGGCTGGAAGTAAAGCTAGGACTGAAGTTTTACTATTACCATCATTAAAGGTCGACCGATGTATTGATCACCCGATATATATCGGTCGATACCCGGGCCAAGCCAATATATCCTATCGGATATCTACCGCCGATAATATATCGGGTTAGTGCAATTGCCTTGAACGGTTTATTATACTGCAGCCCATTTATGCAACCAGTTTAATCGTGTTTTTGCAGTGCTAATTTCTATACCACGTTTTATAAGCAATAATGTTTACCCAAATTAGGCTTAAAATTAAGTTATTAGTGCAAAATTTTCGAGCGCTTGGGGCTTTGCCTCTAGACCCCCAATAGCTTCTGGTGACTGGGGGCTCCGCCCCCATACCTCCCGTTGCAAATTTCTGGCTGTGTACCTGGCTAGTAGTCAGTGCTAGAAATGCAAATGCGTAATCTCAAAATTTTTTGGCAATCACAAGTACAAAAAAGTAGGTGCAAGAAACAGTAATAGTGAAAACTAAAATTTAAGTCCTGTAAAAAACCTTAAACAGTACGGGAAAATGACCTAAAAAAGTCCTGGAATTTGATTCTGCAGTTTCTGTGGCTACCTTGGAAATGTGTTTATTGTTGCTCATCGAAATTTATTTTGTTTCAGGGCTGAGCAAGTACAGAGCTACATTTCTCCTCTTAAAGCTCTTTGACAAACAATTGTACCAGATTGCACTAGCAAGGCGAAGAAGATTTTTGAAACTGTTCTAGCAAGGCGAAGAAGATACGCGGCAAGATTTAGGAAAAGGCGACCTCCACAAACCAAGAAATTGCATCGCTACAAACAAACAAAAAAAATCTAGCCTTAAATGTCAGACAAAATCGAGCCAAAGCAAAAAGTTATGGTTTAGGTCATTAGCGCCTGCCAAATAGCTTTCAAGTGTTTTTTTTTGGAATTAGCTTTACAAATTTTTCCTCAAATCGGACCTGGATTGGGTGCTCATTTGCTCATTTACTTCAGTTTCACAAGATATTCACAGTTTTTTCAAAGTAGTGTTGGCCGGTCGGAAGGTGATTGATTGATGGAAGAGATTATTTCACCGGAAATTTTTATCTACTGTAGTTTTTTACTAATTTTTACTTAAATCTAACCTAAACTCAAATGCTTTCTCCAGCTTCTGAATGACAAGGAGCACCTTAACTTGATAACCGATGAAACGGTTCTTCGGGGTGCTGCTTGGCGACCACTTCAACTGTGTTTTTTTCAATGTACTAGGTGTCCATAAAGTCTCTACAATTAAAAAAAATATTATTACTAAGTGAAACGAGGAAGTATCGCAATGAGGGTTGTTTTATGTTAATCAGTATTTCATAAAGTTTTTATTGACACTAAAATTTATTGTTTTAGTTAAAAATTTTTACTTGTTTCAGATGAAATTTTTACTTATTTAATGATTGAGTTATATATATACCCCCATAATATGACTGCTCCTCAAGAAAAAGCGTAATGTGTATCCTGGTTCATTGAGATAAAATCAGATGTTTAGACCCAGGAAACTACAGAACTAAGTATGGAAGAGCCCCACTATTACGTCCTTTAATTTGTTTATGGCACAAAAAATTTGTGAAGACAGGGACAGTATTCGATGCAGGGAGGAGTGGGCTACCAAGAACATCTGAAAACATCGAGCGTGTAAGGCAAGCCTTTCATCGTTTTCCTATGAAGTCAATCCGTAGTGGTGCCAGACACTTGGAACTACCACGGCCAACAGTGCACAAATTTCATAAGAGAACGATAAAAGGCTTGTCTTAGACGCTCGATGTTGTATTGTTTACCAATATGTTCTTGGTCGCCCATTTCTCCCTGCGTTGAACGCTGTCCCTGTCTCCACAAATTTCTTGTGCCATAAACGAATTGAAGGACGTGACGTTTTATATGAAACAATAAATTTTAGTGTCATTAAAACCCTTGTGGAATACTGATTAACATGAAACAACCCTCATTGCGATATCTCCTCCTTTCACTTCATAATAATTTTTAATTGTAAAGAGACTTTATGAACACCCTGCATTATTATTTTTTTGCTCTTTTGTTTTTTTAATTTTTTGTTTATTGTGAATTGGAGAAAATAATATTCTTTCTAATCTTAATTTTCAAAAACGTAAATGAAACACTGCGCGGATATGTCTTTATTATCGTTTTTTTCTCACTTGAAATTTATGAAATGGTCACTTTAAATGATTGTTGATTTTCATCTATCAATTATTGTACTGTTCATTGATTGTTATATTTTTGCTGTTGCGTCAAAAATTCGACGGTAGCGCAATTTCAGGCGAGTCGCTTTGAAGTTTTTCATGTTTAAGTGTTCAGTTTTATTTTTGACGTCTGCCATCAAGCCGAGACTGCTAAAGAGCCGTTATTGAATACGCAACAACGTTGCGTGAGCGCGAGTTTAATTCAGACCATGTGACGTGCATCACTGAAAAAATAAACATTTTAATTGTTTCGGCTATGTCAAATTATTGAAAACGTTTTTTTGAAATAACCATGATCATGTTATCATTTATCAATGCTTCATTATTTCCTTGCCGCCTTTTTTGCATTTTATTATCGTACAAGTAAGTTATAATCAGTGCTGGGCACCGCAAGTTTTTTTTAAATCCGCAGTCTGCATATCCGCAACCGAATTTCAATTCTCTTAATCCGCAACCGCAAGTCCGCAATTGCACGTTTAAAAGCTTAGTCCGCAACCGCAAGTACGCAACTTCGTAATTCTTGAAGTCCGCAACTATGTAATATTTAAAGTCCGCACCGCAAGTCCGCAACTTTTTATGAACCGATTAGAAGAGTTTTGCAATCAACCGTGTCCTGAAGTGATCTGCTCAGAGTTGATTAGCAAACATAAGTCAATATTTGTCACTTGTGGGAAGTATAGCAAGCGTTTGGTGGATACATTTCACGCATTAAAAGCAATTACTTACAATCGTTGATTGTAGTAAAAGTACCGCAACATGACTTGTTATTGAGCTGCTTTTTCGGATGGCAAACTAAAGAATTGCCCAGCCCCTCTTGCTTTCAGGTCCAACTCAAAACAGATTTAAACGCTTGTATTTTTGGTTGTTTCTAAGTGACTTGGCTAAGGGAGGGTTGTAGCCCCCAGCCCTTCTGGTTGCGCTACTGCTTATACAGTAGGTGCCTAAACTGCATGGAAGCATAATTCACAATCCACTGACGAACCCTTAAAAACGCTACGATGAAGCTAGGGATTCGAAGATCAAAAGCCATCGGATTACTGTGAGAACCATCAAATAGCAAAGCACAATCCGTATTTCCGCTTACAACAAGATATTCTAAAAAAACTAAGGGCAGGAGAAGGCAAACGCAGTAGAAGGTAAAAAAAAACATTCATATCACTAATCGTATTACTAAATTTTAAGTCTCTAGTTTCTATATACACTGTAGGAACGAGATAACCAAACGCTACCAGCAGTGCCGTCGCCAGACCAAACAAAGTGAGGGGCCTTAGCCGAAAATGGGGTAGCACTATAAAAATAGGCTGAACTATTGTACATAAAAACTGATATTTTAAAGCTCCCACTTTGTACTTATCTTTAAAAAAAGCGACATATAAGCCCAGCAGCGTTTATTAGCTCGTTTCGTTTGCGGCCCGTACAATCGCTTGAATAATCTGTCTGCAGGAGTGAATGCTAGCAGAAGCGCAGCCATGGTTTTACTAACGAAGAGGGGGCTTGAACCAAAAGTAAATGTCTTTTGCACAAAAATTGTCTAATTTAGGTCCCGTGTTGAACAAACCGATTCAACTCGAGCGTGTCACAGAGGGGCAGAACCCCGAGCTGCTGGGTGATTTTTGCGGCAAAAATAGCGATTTGAACGCCATTTAAATCACATTTCGCACGTTTTAAAACCATATCAATATTTACAGTAGCCTAAATTGTTAAAATTCAGAAGTCAATGAAAGATTTAAATTGTCTAGCCTCTTGAGCTCCCGTATGTTTCAGGTCAAGTCCAAAACACGTTTAAACGCTTATTCTTTTGTTTGTATATATTTTTTAAATGACTAGACTAAAGGGAGTTGATGCCCCCTAAGCTCCTTTCCCTCTGGTTGCGCCACTGACTGCGATCTAAAATAAATCTTGAGTGTGCTCTAAAAAAAAAACAGCTGGTCTTTTAAAGAAAATGTTTTCACATATTGTTTCAAGTCATAATCACCACCGAAATACCAGTAACGCTGCTGTAGGCATGCATCCCCATTTCGTGTCACATCCATTTAGATGTGTTAATAAGACGGATTATTGGGTCACATTTATGTAAAGCAGTTGGTGGCCAGCAATTTTGCAAACAATCGAAAAAACTTTAAAACGAGAATTATGTTTGGAAATTATTCCTTTTTCCATTATTGCATGTTGTCTTGTTACGTGATGCTCCAAAAAAGCATTTTGAGTAAACCGAAATGAGGGGGGCACAAGCAGTCGTTAGGGGGGGAGTACGGCGCCACCGTAGCGGCGGCACTGGCTACCAATACAAAAAATGATACATACAAAAAACAACAAAGCCATACTTTGAACCAGGGCTGCCCCAATTCGAACTTAAACTCGAAAAAAGTCCGTTATTTTACCGAACTCGAAAAAACAGCATGTGAACAAAAAGAAAGCGATTAGGTCGAAAAGCAGACTTGGTATTTTTGTCAGCCTGAACTTGAAAAACTTGATATTTTTGCCGAACTTGAACTTGAAAAAATTAAATTGATTTCTCATGTTTGACTGGGTAAAAACATAAATATTTTACGAAAATAGAAACGAATTTCAATATTTGTATAAAACTTGCGGAATTGCGGACTAAAATTTAAAATGGTCCGCAATTTAAACTGCCAAAGTCCGCATGTCCGCAACTTTTTTTACTAGTCCGTAATTGCGGACTAACTTGCGGACTTGCCCAGCTCTGGTTGTAATAATGTGTATTGTGTATTGCATTATAACTGTTTATTTTTTCAAGTCGCAATCTAACTGTGTTGTTTGTGCTCTTCGCTGGACTACAGCTTAATGTTTGAATTTGTGTATAGCCCCCATCAATTATAGCATCTACTTTGGGTTCTTTTTGTTTGAGTTCTGGTTGGGAGTGGTTTGACCTTTCATTTCGTCTCCATGCACATTTTATATCCACCACTTTGTCTGTGATTTATTTAAGATTGTTTACGCGTGCTTAGATATTTTCTTTCATACGAATCCAGTCAAAAATAAGACGACGGGCTGTAATTATATTTATACCCATCGTTTGTTTGCTAACAACGTAGCATCAGGCTGATCGATTTTTGTAAACGAAAATTTTAATCTTCTGTATAAAATGATATTCACAGCTTTCCTGCTTGAAGGGTACTGTGCCACACCATTTCCATTTGGACCCTAATACAAACAGATGCTGAAAAGGTTTGATATCGATAACGCACTACGTTTTGGAAGCCTTGTGCGTTAGGCTAGCTTGTGTAATGTGTATGTTGGCGCTTCTAACGACATATCTTTTAAGCCGAAATGTAACGTTACGGTATGGTCTTAAATTTGAGTTATTTTTGTGAAAAAAAAAACCGCAAAAATCTTGCCTCCGGCGACTGGGAATCCTCCTTTCAAATTTTCTGCTCCCAACCCCCGAGCTGAGTTAAACTCTTGACTTGTAGTCCCGTTTCTGAAATTCCATTCTACGCCACTGCTCAAAGCCAAAAGTTGCCAAATTTCCTCTTTTTACCATTTAGATTTTCATTTCTTGTCTCCTTGATAGCAAAACTGATTAGTATTTGTTAATAGCCACTCATTGATATTTGTTCAATATGGTGTTACATCATACGTTTATGGTCACGCTAAAGGGATACTGCTCGAGATCGGTTTCATTGAAGAAATGAGAACTACGAAGAGGTAATAATTAAAGAGGTGCTTCAAACCTTGTTTTACTATTCTTTTTACCCGCGAAAATTGATTAAATCCATTTGACGGCGTAGTATTGGTAAACCTGTGTTTTAAACTTTCGTAGCATTAGAAAAGGAAAATTTCTTGCCGATTAATGAACGCGACGTTCGATAATTCGAACTCTGGGTTGCCTATTTCACAAGAAATTGCTAATCGGTAAATATCTTGCAGAATTAGCAAAGTGATGTTTAATAAACTGCAAGAAATTTTGCCGAGTCAACATTTTCTAATTTCATAAAAGTTTGGTACGTAGGGTTGCGATCTGTTAGTACGGAGTCAAACTTATTAAATCTATTACAGAAGAATAGTGGAATAAGATTTAAGGTAATACTTTAATCTTCAATAAAACTGATTTCGAGCAGTATCTCTTTAAGCTCACCCTTTGTTGAAAAAAAATTCATGGAACTGCAGAGTAATCGTGGGCTAAATCTGACAAATACGTTTATTTATTTTTTTCAGGGTCTATTATTTTATCGTAGGCTTAAGGTTTGCTGAATACAACCTAATGGAATGAGCTGGCTGAAAATGTTCTCTTTTAAGGCAGCAAAAATATGGTAGGCCCATTAAAACGTCACATGCGGATTCACACTAGAGAGAAACCTTTTGAATGTTCGATTTGTGATAAATCCTTTTTACAAACTGGGAGTTTGGAAATACACATGCGGACTCACACTGGAGAGAAACAATTTAGATGTTCAATGTGTCATAGATCATTTTCAGAATCTTGTAAATTGAAACGTCACATGCGGATTCACACTGGAGAGAAACCGTTTTCATGTTCGATTTGTGATAAATCGTTTTCACAATCTGGGAATTTGAAAAAACACATGCAAATTCACACGGGTCAGAAACGTTTTAGATGTTCAACTTGTAATAAATCCTTTTCACAATCTGGAAGTTTGAAAATACATATGCGGATTCACACTGGAGAGAAACCATTTTCGTGTTCGATTTGTTATAAATCATTTTCAAGATCTGAAAGTTTGAAATGTCACATGCGGGTTCACTCTGGAGAAAAACCATTTTCATGTTCGATTTGTGATAAATCCTTTTCACAATCTGGGAGTTTAAAAAGTCACGTACGGATTCACACTGGAGAGAAACCTTTTAAATGTGCAATTTGTGATAAATCGTTTTTAGAATCTGGTCATTTGAAACGTCACATGCGGATTCACATTGGAACAAAACTTTTCAGATGTTCGATTTGTGATACATCGTTTTTACAATCTGGGGATTTAATAAGTCACATGCGGATTGACACTGGAGAGAAACCTATTTTATGTTCGATTTGTGACGAATCGTTTGTCCTATCTGGGAGTTGGAGAAGACACTTGTGGATTCACAAACCTTTACCTAGCTATACGCAGCTTCAAGCTGCGTTTACTGGCGCGCAACCGTGACATGATTTTTGGCGACACTAAGAACGCTGTAGCGTATGTGCGTGAATTTGGATGCGACACCATCGCGCGATTTTATTTTCTTTTTCGTAAAATGCCATGAATAAAGTTTGCTGCTAATATAGTGAAGCAGTTATGATTGATCGAAGATGAAAGATATACATCGCTGTTGGACTATATTTGGAAGCCAAAAAGAGGTGTGGACATAAAAAGGAAGGTGGTTGATTCACGGAATAAACTCAGGAAGGACAGAGCACGGCTACTTCACCAATTTAGTGAAGAAGTTATCATTCAATGAAGAATTATTTCCCTAGTATTTGCTGCAACCGCTAAGCTTTTGCTTAAATTCTATATTTTATTGAAAAAGAAATTGCAAAGATTTGTGTTTTTGGAATGGTCTTATGTGCTAAGCAAGGATGGCAGTACGATGCGGTACGTTCAAAATTTGGTCATGGCGTACTTCAAAATTTTACCGTATCTTACTGACGTACCGTGCCAAAAACAATTTTGCATGCGTACTGTACTTCCCGAGCACGCGCGACTCGTATTCGCAATGGAAGCTGAAAAAGCTACAGCATACTCTTCATAATCTATCTAATCTTTTTCTTTTTTATCAATGTATTTTTTGCTGTGGAGACCGGTAATTTATTAATCACCTTTACCCCCCCGCTTGATAGCAACAATTAAAAAAAAGTTTGCATTTTTAGAACTATTTTACTTAAAAAAAAAAAGATAGGAAACTTTTGAGAAAAGCTTTTCGCTTTGCAGCTTTTACAGTGCATTGAAATTGTACGCGATGACGTCACAGTTAGTTTTTATTGATTCGATTGTGATAAATGGTCAAAAATAAGGTGCTGGTCTTGCAGCTTTTTTGGCTGGTTGAGAAATGTAAAAATGTGTTTATTGGTTTAACTAGAATATATCACATCTTGTACTGTTGTAGGATCCTGCGGTTAGTGTAGACTTGAGTACAGTCGCGGAAGGGTATATGCTAAACTAGAACGAGACATCGGAAGTGATATCCGGGGACTTCGCGACAGTATCCGACTATTACTGATCTTAAAAGCTTTTAAATAGTGACCCAATTGCGTTAAATGAGTTTGTAAATATGTGGTCGTTGATAGTTTGATGATTAATTTAAATGCGCCTCTTTCAGATTTTATTTCGCTAACTTTAACAACATTTTATTAACCGACAAGTTTGACGTCCTTCGTGGTCGACTCCTGGGAAATCATAACGACTTCCACTGGCAGTTAGGTGGCCAGATCAACCACCAACCCTGCAGCTAAATGATGCAGTCTTGTCCAGCTGGGGAATAACTTTGTTAGAGAAGCTGAGGGCTGCCGATGAGAGCTAAAAGCTTGAAACAGCGCTGTCCAGCTCTGTGCAACATTTTATTAGATAAGGCATACATTTTCAATAATTACAAAGATGAGCGCGAAGTAGACTCCTGTAGAGCTAAAAAGGTAATACGTTCAGTTGCACTTGTCGTAGATGAATCACGTATAAAGTTGACTTTTTGAGACCTAATGTTTTTATATGATAAACAACTTACCTTGTCAAAATGGTCACGAGTCGTCACTGCTTCAACGGTACGTAGGTCAATCAAAGCTCTAAACGCACCGTACTTGAAGAGGTACGGTAAGTAAGTAAAAAAAATTGCCAAGATTTTTTGGAATTCCTCGTTTTACACTCTTTGAAAATAAAGGTTAAAATGCATATATATTCGAAATTGAAATTCATGAAAATCAGTTTTGTCAAGTGTGGAGCTTTTGAACTCCTGTGACGCCTTTTGGCCTTAATTCTAGAGGAACAAAGGAGAGGAGAACAAGTAATCAGAAGTCAGAATACGTGTCATAAGTAATTTACAGGCGGGTAACAATGCATCGTACTAACACAAGTACGGTACGTAGCGTCGTCAACGCGTTGGAAATATCGCTGCGTTACGTATTTGCATGGTACGATACGTTTAGTGCGCACATTCAAACAGCGAACCAACGTTCCGTACCATTACAAGAAACGCGTACGATACAGTACTTCAAAGCAAAAATTGAGGCGTACCATACTTACTTACCGTATCCAGTGGTGCAAATCTTTGTTGAGTATTGGGGGGGGATAATTTGCAATTTTGCCCTAATTTCAACCAGGGATGTGGAAGTGGAAGCGGTAAATTTTTGTGGAAGCGGAAGCTGGAAGCGGTAAATGGGTACCGCTTCCACTTACGTTGTTCGACAATACTCGCACTAAATGTTTTTTTAACAGAAAACAAACAATTGAAACATACCATTACAAGAGTTTGTGAAGCCAGCTGTTGCAGAAAGTATCCACTCTTAAACTCGCAAAAATTGAATCCACCGCTGTTTGCTAAACTCATTGCCCTCAAATGCGAATCGGGGCAATAACTTTTTAAATCTTTGGTTTAAAACTTTATAAATACTGGCAAAGCCATATTTTGCCGAAATTTCAGCAACAATCCCAGTTCAAACTTGGAAAACAAAGCTTCGTGGTTTCTCATTTACAAATTATAAAAGGCAGTTAGCGAATACCAAGTTACCAACGCACTATTTTGCAATCTTTCGACTGTTGGCAAATCTCGCAAGTTACTATCGATTCACAACGGGAAGTTTTATTACTCAAATAAAATCAAGCTTTTTGAAGTAATGTTAGTTAATATAGTTTTTAAAATAATTTAATTTCATTGTCATTAAAGTATTATGAAAGAAAACTGAGTATTTTGATGTTGCTTTCGCGTATTCCATTTGACGATTCTTTGCGGTAAGTAATTTAATTGTGAGTGTGTAGCGTTAAATTTGGTGATAGGAAAATTCTCTGGGGACAATAGCGTACGTTTGTAATGGTATCCGGACACGAGCCCTAAAAACACGAGCCCTAAAAGACACCAGTCCTAAAAACACAATTCCTAATGGACATGAGTCCTAAAGTACACAAGCCCTAACGGACACGAGTTCTAAAGGACACGAGTCCTAATGAACACAAGCCCTAACGGACACGAGTCCCAAAAAACATGAGTCCTAACGGACACCAGTCCTAATGAACAGAAGTCCTAATGGACACCAGTCCTAAAGAACACGAGTTCTAATGTACACAAGCCCTAATGGACACGAGCCCTAAAAAACACGAGTCCTAAAGACACAAGTTCTAATGGACATGAGTCCTAAAGGAGAGGAGTCCTAACGGACACAAGTCCTAAAGAACACGAGCCCTAAAAGACACGAGTCCTAAAAGACACGAGCCCTAAAGAACACGAGTCCTAAAGGACACAAGTCCTAAAAGACACGAGTCCTAAAGAACACGAGCCCTAAAAGACACGAGTCCTAAAGAACACGAGCCCTAAAGAACACGAGCCCTAAAAGACACGAGTCCTAAAGAACACGAGCCCTAAAGAACACGAGTCCTAAAGAACACGAGCCCTAAAAGACACGAGTCCTAAAAGACACGAGTCCTAAAGAACACGAGTCCTAAAGGACACCAGTCCTAAAAGACACGAGTCCTAAAGAACACGAGTCCTAAAAGACACGAGTCCTAAAGAACACGAGTCCTAAAGAACACGAGTCCTCAAAGACACGAGTCCTAAAGGACACGAGTCCTAAAGGACACGAGTCCTAAAAAACATAAGTTAAATGCTACATAAAAGTCGGTAGATACTGAAAAAGATTTGGTTAGTAAGAATTCGGGGTTATTGTTTGCTTTTTCATGAAAATATTGTAATGTACATGGTGGTAGCTACTTTCGGTTATCAAATACAAGGTTTACTATTGATGGCCCTGAAATAGAACAGTTGCATCTCCTTCATTCGTGATAAATAACGCATTTTTAAACTTTTGTAATTTCAAAGATTTATTTTGCATTTGATGTTGGTTGCTAGGAGTTAAAACGCTGAAGCAGCTGTTTTCATTGAATTATTTCGTAAAGATGTCATTTAAATTTTAAACCAATGATTTAACCGCGCTGAATGTTATGTTGATCGAGCCTTAATTTACATCTATTTCGACTTGAACTAGTGGTGTAAATCATTATTCACAAATAGTGCTGAAATTAAACGTTAATCTGCCATGTGGTGTTGCTGTGGCATAGAATTTTATGTATTTTAGGATATGGCCGAAACTACGGTGTGAAACAAAGTTAAAAACCGGGCAAAGTGAACAATATCAGGCAGAGTGGACAATGAGATTTCACAAAAGGCATAACTTTCTAGACCCGCTGAGTTATATGAGCCATAAATTGATCCTGGTAACTTTTCAACTAAGCTATAGACTATCCACAAAAGTTTTGACTTTACATTCAAATTCTTTAAATACGCACACTGAAAGAATTAAACATTGATTTACGGTAAGGTTCGATACTTTGTAATGGCATTTTGACGTCCAATCGTTTTGGCGAGGAAAAACTATGACGTAGCTCCAATCCATCAATAAAAATTGGAAGGTATTGGAGATTCGAAGTCCAGTACCAACTGCAAACAAGTCGTTGTTGATCTGAACGCAGATTAATGAACTTGTTGAAAAACGGTAGTTCATGCTCCTTAAAACGATGACATAATGCGCTCTTTGCGGTTTTAGAACGCGAAAATTTTTCTCCTTTTTGATGATTCATCGTAATATTATCGATCATCTGTTGCTGTAGTTTGGCAGTTCGTAATGGATGTCGTTTGTAAATTCTTTGCGATATTGGGCTGATAAAAATTTTCTTTCTACGTACAAAATGCTTGGAAAATTTTCTAAATAATGTTTTGATTTATTGTGTCATTTTAGTTTTTGTCGCACTCGCAAAAGGACATTATTTATTAGTTACAGTGTCATGAGCGAATTTAATTTTCGAAGGGCATTTTCATTGTTATTGATAGCTTGCAAAATAGGTAACAACTAGTTAACGATATTAAATTCTATAGCAAAGCTATTTCTCTTTTCTTAAAAAAAAAGAATTTCAATTAATTTGAGATTGTTTTAGTTGTTTCGTATTCTCAAAATTTTATCTGATAAATAATGCGATAAACGTTAGATTCAGAAAAGTTCGCTAACTGCGCAAAACCACTTCACTGCATTACTGATGTTGATGAACACTTATTTGTTATTCCAAGCCGTTTGCAATACTGATGAATAGTTCGTCTTGATTTCTCGATGATCTCCCTCAAAAAGTTATCAATAGTGAGCATACTCGTAATCATCGCATATAGAATTTTTTTGATAATTTGTTTATTCAGTACATGAACTTGACTGCAAAGTAAAATCGTCAGTGAATGCGCGGCCGGTATTCTATTTAAGTTGAATTCATACAGTATCCGTTTTTTATCCGCTTTTGTCGTTTTTTTTTTTTCGCTTTTCTTCTTCATAAAAAAGTTATGTTCTTTTTGGTAAGCATTTTTATACGTATGTCCTTGTCCACACCAACCAGACAGTCACGTACTGGACAAAACTTTTTTCAAAAAACGTTTTTTACGTAGGGTTAAACAGCCCTATTTTGAAATATTGCTCACATCGTTTATCATAGGCGTAGCCAAGATTTTTGATTGGGGGCGGCCCAAACCACTAATCACATAGGTGAACGCCAAGAAAAAAAGTCTTCACAGTCCGACTTAAGAGTCTTGATTGGGGGGGTAGGGATGAAATTTTGTTGGAGACCAATTTAGGATTGAGGGAGGGGACCAGACCACAACTTATATAGTGAAGACCAAAACAATAAAAACAGGTTTCACGATCTGAAGAGCTGAATTTTTTTCGAAAAAAGGTGAAGAGCAAAAAAACAATAACGTCTTCACGGTCTCGTGTCAAGGTGAACACGAAAGGATAGCCGTTTTGGTCACAAATTTATCATTGCTGGCATTGCGATTGGGGAGGGGGGCGAGCTCCCTGCCCCCTTCCCCCATGCTACGCCTATGTTGTTTATACACAAAATTTTGATCAATATGTACAGTAATAACACTCTACATAATGCACATAAGACTAAAAAAATGCGCTCGAAAAAGAGCATACTTTTTCACGAAGAAGCAAAAACCAAAAACAAAATGGAGAGAAACGGAGTTTGTGTAAATTCGCCTTTAGTAAAAAAATATTTCAATTTTGCGACCAAAAATTACGCCATTAAAAAGTCTTCTGCTTTGAAAACTATAAATATATCGTTTAATTGATTTTGTACGGCTTTGAACATCAAAAGATATGGCTTTTCGTATGCAGTAGTTTTTTACTTTTATTCTTCTTTTTTTTTTCAATCTTCACTTGAGGGGCAAAATTCCACAATTCCAGACTGAAAGAGATCCAGGTTGCGGCGAAGACCTATTTTTGGAGCTCACTCGGCATTTTATTCCGCGCACACCAAGCAAGCTCTGAGAGGAAACGTTGTTTGCAACAAATCCAATAATGAAAGAAAACTACAGTTTCTTGATTAGCAAAAAATCCAATAAAGAATATTGTGACTAAAGAAATTTGTTTGGTGGAATTGAAACTGCCAAAGCACAATAAACTTGAGAAAACTGCATTTTAAAATTTTCAATGGAGCATTGTGATCAAATTTTTTTAATTATTTAATCGTAAGAAATAGAAAGAAAAAATTTTTAACTGCAAGAAATAAAAAATCAAATATAGAGAGTTCAATATCAGCGCAGAACAATTTTTCTTGAGAAATTTGTAAAAATGTGAACCTAACGTAACTTACTCTTTATGCTGAACATTCTGCTCTTTCTTTCATTTTAACAAAGATTAATAGATATTTTTGAAATCACCAACTTACATGTAAACGATTATTTTTCATACAATGAAAAAAAACAAAAGGACACAGAGAGACGTAATCCTACGATCTTTGCTAACATTTTTGTGCTTCGAAAAATCATGCCGCCACTTAATTACATTATCAGAAATTATACTTTATCTTGCCACAAGCATTGCGACACAGTCATAAAACAATTTTTTTAAATTACGGTATATTTTGTATGTTTTGCAGTATCTTATACGCAAATAAGGTAGTGCAGAAAATTAAGATCAACGAAAAAAGTAATTTTGCAATCAAAACATAGTGTGTATTGAAAACGTTGAAGAAATAGGAGATTAATCCATGAATGAGGGATATAAACTCTGCAGCATTTTTATAAAAATTGTTTGACTTTTTCAGTTCAAGTTGACGAAATTATTGGTATTTTTTAAATTTTTGTTATTCAAGGTTTGTTAAAAAGCAAGTTTTTCAGCAAAAATTAAACGTCAAAATTAAACCTAAAACGAATGAATTTTTACTTTCTTATGTAAAATGAATATGAGTGATGTAAAATCTTCTGCCATACAATGAAAAAAAACAAAAAATGCAAATATTTTTTCTTCTTGCGGTTTTAAAACTCATTCATTAGCGAAAACGTTTGAAGCTATTGTGATAAATTGTCTCTGATAAAACATCAGATCGGTTAAAGTTTTCAAATTGGAACAAGTAAAAACTTTCAAATACGCTATTTCAAAACAATGATGGGTAGTTTAAAACTCTGAAAAATGATTGTAATTTTAATTTATGGGATGAATAAACCCTTTTGCATCAACAGCACGATAAGAAGCTAAAAGTTAGTGTTTAATTAACAGATCAAGAGCAAATCGCGTAATGATGACTGCGAGTGAAAATAATGTAGCCGACGTGATGGGTGGTTTTTCCGCAAAATGCATCCACAATATTGTCGCAAGTACAGCGTTATAATAACACTGTGACAGAGCGAGTCATTGTTTAGCATACGCACGGCGATTTTGAAACTAAGTTGGTCCAAGAATCTATTTTTTACACTAATAACAGCGATTTTAAACTTTTATCTCGAACAGACGTCTAATTATATTTCTAATTTTTTGACTTTTATGTACCTACTGATATTTAAAAAACGTTACTCTAGCTCAAAATTAAAAATAAAAGGTTTTGGGGATCTATTTAGGGGGTTACCGAGGGGGTAGCACCCCCAAACCACATTAAAGTATTTTGAAAGACCTGCTGATCTTAAAAACAATTAGGTTATTCAAAAAATTGACTATTGGGAGATTTAAGTAGGTGGGATGGCATTCCTAAATTATGTCAAAATATTTTTCCACGCATTTCTTATATTGAAATGACAAACGACGTTAAAGTGTATTTAACAACTTCATAGTGGCGAACTTGTAAAAACATCTATCTTGGTTAAGTCATTTAAAAGTCAATTATTGGGGGCACACTTGCCCTAAGTAATTAACATGCCCTAAATAACTAACGTGCCCTAAACAATTATTTCACTTGCACATTGATGATTATTGCACTAAACAGTTAGTAACAAACCGTGACCATACTTCAGAAGCAGAAAACAGTGACCACCATCTTTAAGTTTTTGGGTTTGTCCAACTGTTTGGAATCGAACCCGAGTCTACCGTTGTAGTGGCAGACACTCTCCAATCACAATAAAACTTTCAATAAAAAATAGCAAAATTTTTTCTCACGTCCTTATAGCGTGCTTTGCTAGAGGAAATACTGAACTCTGACCCCCAAAACCATCCGATTATTTTGATACGTAGTTAAATTGGTTGGTCAGAAGAAATTGATACTCAGCCGCATCTCCAAACGGGTCACTTTTGTTAGAACTCATGTAAGTAATGACTCGTATGTTTTATGAGTCATACTTTAGGACTAGTGTCTTTTGGGACTCATGTCCTTTAGAACTCGTGTCCTTTAGGGCTCGTGTCTTTTAGGACTCGTGTATTTTAAGTCTCGTGTCCTTTATGATTCGTGTCCTTTAGGACTCGTGTCTTTTAGGACTCGTGTTCTTTAGGACTCGTGTCTTTTAGGACTCGTGTCTTTTAGGACTCGTGTCTTTTAGGACTCGTGTCTTTTAGGACTGGTGTTCTTTAGGACTCGTGTCTTTTAGGACTCGTGTTCTTTAGGGCTCGTGTCTTTTAGGACTCGTGTCTTTTAGGACTGGTGTCCTTTAGGACTCGTGTCTTTTAGGACTCGTGTCTTTTAGGACTCGTGTCTTTTAGGACTCGTGTCTTTTAGGACTCGTGTCTTTTAGGACTCGTGTTCTTTAGGACTCGTGTCTTTTAGGACTCGTGTCTTTTAGGACTCGTGTCTTTTAGGACTCGTGTCTTTTAGGACTCGTGTCTTTTAGGACTCGTGTTCTTTAGGACTCGTGTCTTTTAGGACTCGTGTCTTTTAGGACTCGTGTCTTTTAGGACTCGTGTCTTTTAGGACTCGTGTCCTTTAGGACTCGTGTCTTTGAGGACTCGTGTCTTTTAGGACTCGTGTCCTTTAGGACTCGTGTCTTTTAGGACTGGTGTCCTTTAGGACTCGTGTCTTTTAGGACTCGTGTCTTTTAGGACTCGTGTCTTTTAGGACTCGTGTCTTTTAGGGATCGTGTCCTTTAGGACTTGTGTACATTAGGACTCCTGTCTGTTAGAACTGGTGTCTTTAGAACTCGTGTTTTTTAGGGATCGTGTCCGTTAGGGCTTGTGTACTTTAGGGCTTGTGTTCTTTAGGACTCGTGTTCTTTAGGACTCGTGTACGTTAGGACTCGTGTCCATTAGGACTCGTGTATTTAGAACTAGTGTCTTTTAGGACTTGTGTCCTTTAGGGCTCGTGTCTTTTAGGACTCGTGTCCGTTAGGACTTGTGTACGTTAGGACTCGTGTCCTTTAGGACTCGTGTCTTTTAGGGCTCGTGTCTTTAGGACTCGTGTTTTTAGGGCTCGTGTTTTTAGGGCTCGTGTACGGGATCCGTTTGTAATGTTTAGGTTCGTGAATCACGAAAAAAATACAAAAACAATAGTCGCAGTGCGCTCACTTTCTCAAAACCGCTGTTTTCATTATTGAATTTAATTTTATTGTAAAATACTAACCTACCAAGCTGACGGTACTTCGGTCGATTTAATAAAGTGCCTTTCTTGCAACCACCTATGGAGTTCGGTGACGTCTCAAAGTATTTTCCTACGTCCAAACTTTAAACTTGTTTACGATTAACGATATGCAACTCAATTCATTGTTTTTCTCGTGTTTACAAGGCGGTGAGAATTCGTAGTAGATGACGTAAGTATGTAATAAATGACATGCATATTCGGCGTATAAATAGAGATACGACGATTCAAACTTGATATTTGACCAAGTAAATTTAAGTAGCTCGTACTCATAGCCTAATACGTATTGAGCAGTTGAGAATTAAGTAAAATTATTTTTTTACACTTATTTTACACTCACCATTTTCGTTGGATTTTTCTTTTATTATAGCCGCTGTTTTCTTGTGCTTTTTTATTGCACTCACTGTTTTAAATTACTTGTTTTAATATTACTTTTTTTTATTGCACGGAGTATTGTTTTTCTTCATGTTTACTTTTTCTGTGTGTTAGTAATGAAATAAATCGTTTTCACTTTTCATTTACATACCAGTAACACGTTAATGCATTTTATTCATATTTTTAGCTAAAAATATTATGATAAATTTTGGTAAAAGTGGTGGAAGCGGAAGCGATGGAGGTGGAAGCGGAAGCGGTTGGAAAATAGGCGCTTCCACATCCCTGATTTCAACATTGGGGGGGATAAACCTCGACCAAGACTTTTTCAGGTGTGCAAATTAAGTGAAGACCACAAAAAAAAAAGGTCTTCACCAGAAGTGGAACACTTTTTTACCCCGAATTCAAGCGCAGACCTGCGCTCAGATGGACACCACAGTCAAATTATTGGAGGGGATGCAGATGAAGACCATAATCAAATTGTTAAGGGGTATACAGTCAAATTATCCCTGATCGTATCGTACTGCCATCCTTGGTGCCAAGGAACGTCTTGAATTTGTTTAGCACCGCGTCTGAACATCGTCTCTGGCTTCGGTTCTGCATGCGGGTCTACGACTTTTAGGCGCGGACGTTTAGGCGCTGGACGTTTAGGCGCCGCCGATTATGCGCCGGGACTTTTAGGCGCCGGGACTTTTAGGCGCCAGAGGGAAAAAATTTTTTTTTTCAAATTTTTCAAAAATTTTTTCAAAAAAATTTTTTTCAAAAAAAAAATTTTTTTTTCCATAAAAAGTTTTTTTTCAAGAAAAAGATATTTCTTCACAAAAACAAGTTTTTTTCCAAAAAAGCACTTTTTTCTACAAAAAATGTTTTTCTTCCCCAAATTTTTTCTTTCAAATAACAGTCTTTTCAAATAAAAACTTTTTCCAACACTTTGATTAAAAGTTTTACTTTGATTAAAATGTTAATGTTTTCGAAGCTTTTCATCAGTTGTTTGTCAAGAAGAATCGTCAGAATAGAGAGTGCAGGAAAAGGAATGGCTATAGGAAAAACCCGAGCAGTGATTGGCTGGAAAACGATTGCTGAGAGAGCGTCATTTGTGTAGAACCTTTAAGCTGAACAAGAATTCTTTTTGTCAGCAGAGCGCGGGGTTTGAAGTTTCGATAAAAGTGACTTCAAAAGCAGATAGATGGAAGCAGAGCGGAAAAAGTTTTACAAAAATTTGATTTCTTATTGCATTTTTTTCCATAACAAAGAATGTTTTCCACTACTTACTTGCAAAGTTTTTTTTACCTAATCCAGACGCATGCGATCTCCAGCTAGCGGTCTCAAATTTTGCGGCGCACAGACACGAGTTGCTTGTGCAATATTGGCACACGCAGCAAGCCGTGTGACGTTTCATGGTTATTTTGAGTTTATCTCTACCAAACAATACAGTACAAACTTTTTCAGGAGCTAAGGATTCATCTCTCGGCAGATTCCTATCTATAGTCTTTACATCTTGTTGTAAATATAGTAAAAGCAATGTTTAAATTGATATTTTTCAGCTTAATCTTTACACCTTGTTATAAATACACTTATAGTAAAAACAATGTTAAATTCTTGAAGTCAACTTCTTCAGAAATCAGCCTGAGAGCGAAGTTTGCGTTTGACTAAAACTCATTTTATTTGAGCTTTAAAATTGACAAATTGATTGCTTTTGCGACTTCTGGAGCAGCTCAGATCAGCTCAAATTTTGTCCCGGGATGCAGCACGATGATGAGTGTAATTTGTTTACACTTACGCAGCGACTTTTCCATGTTTTAACTTATATGTATATTTTTCTCCCGTATGTACGGTAAAGACCAAAAAAATCAAAGAAAAAGGTTTAGTTGTTTTAATTGACTTGGTGTTTCACCAGAGCTCCGCTCTTCAACACTTTTAAAGGCGGTGAATCATCCAGCCAATTCCGGTGGTTTACAATAGCTGAAATTGAACTATAATTTTTGATATTTTTTGTTTTAATTTTGTGACTGCGGTTGCAAAGTTATTCAACAATTACAAAAAGATATTCCCCGACTAAAAGTTTTTGGAAACTCTGAGTTGTGTACTTCCCGCCAAAACTACAGTTCTCTAAACTATTAGGCCTATTGTAGTTTTGGCGGGAAGAACAAAACTCAGAGTTTCCAAAAACTTTTAGTCGGGGAATATCTTTTTGTAATTGTTGAATAACTTTGCAACCGCAGCCCCAAAATTAAAACAAAAAATATCAAAAATTATAGTTCAATTTTAGCTATTGTAAACCACCGGAATTGGCTGGATGATTCACCGCCTCTAAGTACTTGCTTAAGAGCAATGTAAAACTGTTCAAATTATCAATTTTCAAGACTTCTCGAGTTGCTAAAATTTACCCCATCGCAATGACCTTTTTTGGCTATGCAGGCAAAATGTAAAAAAAAAACTTATCTAAGAAATTTTATTTGCAAAAATGAAAAGGAATAAGCGTCTGCTTCAAAAGAGCAAAACACCAAAAAACTCACAAGAATAAGACGGGAATCTAAAAATCTGTCACTTGAAAAAGCTCAAAAATGACGTCATAATTCACTGAGGATAGATTTTAATAGATTTTAAAACTGCCTACCACTTCATTCACGCGAAGTGAACTAATTGATGAAACATGGTAATGACAGGAGTGACGGCTCAAATGTGAATATGTACTCTCGCATGGATGCAATTATCAGCGTGAAAGAAAGCGGAAAACAACAATAAAAGGTAACAATAAACATAGACGAAAGACGTAGTAACTACAAGAGAGAAGATCTTGATTGATTGATTATACTTATTTATTTAATGGCACTAACATATAATTTTAATTAAATGAGCTGTAATTACGTCAGAAGAAGCATTGCAGTCGTAGCCAATTCAATAAAAAAACAATATCTTGGCACAAACAAGGGAAGCAGCACTACGAATAACGTTATACCATGCATCAAGTCAAGGTACTATGGCTGGAGTTATCAATACGATACATTGATGCAATACACCTCTAAGAAAACGAAAAACAAAGCACTTCGATTTGCAGAGGAGGGCAAAGCGCAACCTCCGCAATTGCGGAAGTTGCGTTGCGCATTAATTTTTTTATTTTGAAACATTGCAGAAGTTGCGTTACGGACTAAAGTCTTTAAAATTTGTTGCGCTTTAATTGCGCTGCGGTTTTAATTTTTTTTTTTTTTCAGTTAATAGCGCAATTTTATACATTGAACTTAATTTTGCTTCATTTCGATCGTAATAGTGATAAATGTCTGCCTTCTTTAGCAAATTATTTACTCTTTTACTGTCTAAAATCGCAAAAATGCCGCATTTGCATTGTGTTGTGAAATTTCAATTGCGAAAGTTAGGTTGCGCTTTAACTTGGTACGAAAACGCTGTTTCGCAATTGCGGAATTGCGTTGCGCTTCAACTGAACGAAAAAGTTCATTGCGAAAGTTGAGCTGCGCTTCAGAAGTTGAAAAAAATAAAACTGCGCATTTTGCGCTGCGCTTTTACTGGTTGAAAAGATCGTTGCGCTTTGTTGAGCTGCGCTTTTGGTATAATGTTATTTGTGCCCACCTCTGTCGACTTGAAATACTTACGGAGCAAAATTCTAGCTATGTACAATATGCACAAAACTATTCAAGGTATCTCCAATTTATCTACACTGCACGGTAAGCGTAGCTTAAAATTAATTGCATCAGACAAAAAAACTATAATGAACTCTATAAGCATTCTCTATTTTTACTCTGTTTTTAATTACTATGAATTTCAAGTTCAGATAAATTTGTAAGTACGTAATATACAGTACAGTACCGACAAGTATACCTGTCAACTTTCCCGATTTCGTCGGAGACTCCCGATTTCGAGGACTTCTCCCGATCTCCATGCCCGGCGCCAGGATAGCGTGACTGGGGGAGCAGAAATAAATTTGGGGGGGCACGGAAAGTTATTTATGTGAATTCGAGAGGGGCACGGGGACACGAAAAATTTATTCCAGTGTGGATCAAACGAACAAGGTGGAGACCAAAAAGAAAAGGTCTTCTGTTCAATAATTTTAACAAATAAAAAAAGGTCTAGTTCGAAAATTTCCACAAACTCTGGTTGTCGTCTCAAAGTTCTTGCGATTTTCACGAATTTTTAAGTGAAGGCCAAAAAAAGCAAAAAGGTCTTTGTCCCAGAAGTGGTATAAAATCCGGTATGGGTCCACAAAAAATACGAAAATTTGGGCGGAAAACACCAATTTGGGAGTCTTAGGCCTCGATTTGCACTTTAATAGCTCCGAGTCTGTTCATTTCTTTGGGGCACAGTCCTCGCTTGGTGGGGCACAAGCAGTCATTTGGGGGGGGGGGCACGGCTAACCCCGGAATGCCCCCCGTGGCGCCGGGTCTGCCGATCTCAGCAAAAAAATCTCCCGATATTACGATTTAACTCAAGATTTTTTGAATTTAAGCATTAATCATTTTTATAAAAAATTAACCAATTTTATTCCCGAATCTTTTTTTTTTCTGAAAGAGAAAGAATACACTTCGACCCTAACTTGTTTCGACTAATTTTATATTTTTCAAGAGTTTTGATTAGAAAATTAAAGCGTGAACTTGGTTTTACATAACGGGTAACATCAATTCGAATTATTAAGAATTGACGACCTAACAAATAACAATGGCATGCAAAAATTGCTGTCTCTGGTACCGATCATTGCAGGTCCTTGCAACTGTGAAGGGCTGAGCTCTTTCAATGGCGTCTGTCGGAGAAAGTGTTTGCACTAATAAGCGCAAGGGAGATGGTTAGCGAGAGTTGCAAAAAGGGGCGCATAAAACTAAAAAAAGAAGTATAGCAGCAAGTACGAGCAAACTTGGTAGAAACGTTATATCCTTTCATATGCAGAAGTCAAGAGGGAGATGAATACGCTACCAGGGCCTACGAGAGGGGTTTCAGGGGGTACATCGTACCCGAGCCCGGGCCTAGGGGGGCCCGGACTCAGGGGGCCCGGAAGAGTTTAGGTTCCTGCGTTAGGATTTTTTGGTCCGGTCTACATTCTTCATGGGAAAAAAATCGGACAAAATTTCAGTGAAGACCTTTTTTTTTTGGTCTTCAACCTTAAGTTTGGAGAAAAAATCGGACTAAATTTCACAATATTTGGCAGAAAATCAGAAGAAAAATTTTGCACAACTTTGGTGCCCAAAAAAATTTTGGGGCCCGGCATCGACCTCTGTACCGCCTGAAAAATTTTCTCTCTGAGGCCCGGTACGCTACACGTTATTTTTGCAGAATAGACATTAGCGTAGCTCGAGGAGGAAATAATGACGTAAACGTAACACATCACCTCCAAAAATCATAAAAAGAGCAATGTAGCCGGAAAAAGAAATCAAAGGATAACCAAATTTATGCTAAAGGGACCAGAAGAGAGGGCGATAAACGTATTTATGCGGAAATTAAATTTGCAATGTTCGTGGTGAAGAACAAGTTGCCGTTTTGCAATTTGTGATGAATTCTCGAAAATTCTCAGTGACATGTTTCCAGACAGCGCGCTGACGAAAAGTATAGAGCTGAAAAGACAAAAATTTCACAAATCATAAAAGGTAAGAGAAGAGGCTATTTAAAAAATCCAAATTGTAGGCTTACCAGCATTGTTAGGTTCTTATTAGACTCGATCCAAATAGTTAGGTTCGATTATGTCGTACTATACCAGTTTTATTGCTGTAAATCGGAGTAGTCTACACAAAACTTAACATGAACAGCAAAATTATGTCTTCAGTTTATTTCTTACTTATGACATAAATTCTGTACATGACAGTTGTGAGGTTGTCCCAATCATTTCCTCAACTTGGCTTGGACGAAGATACCCTTCGTGATGAGGTTTTAGAGTACCAATTGCAGGATGTCGCTGAAATGCCCAAGCATCTGCAAGTGGCGAAGTTTTTGGGCTTTATTTGGCGGAAGAAAATAGCCGGTGAACGAATTTTCAGCAATCTTGCTGCATAAATGAAATCGCTACAGTACATACCTCACTTAAACGCATATAGCGAAAGAACCTTTTCCATGGTGCGGAAGAAGATAACCGAAAACAGAACCAGTTTGCAAAATGCGAAAAGCAGAGACATTGCTAAGAATGCTGACACCCGGGGCGTGATTTCGTGGTGTCACCCTTTATGACGTTAACCCTTAATAAAAATTATGTTTAAGAGCAGGTGAAGACCAAACAAAAAGGTCTTCGCCGAAAATTGAATGGGTTTTCGGTCCAAAAGTGAAGACGTAATAAAACCTCTTCGCCGGTAGTTGAGTGCGTTTTTGGACCAAATAAATGATGGGAACAAAATAAAGTAACCAAAATGGTGTCACCCCAAAATGGTGACACCCGGGGCGGGCGGCTCCCCTAGCGACGCTACTGGCGACAAGTAGTTTGCAATAATCGGTATTAAAGCAACAAAGTCGATTTACGATTAAGTCAATTCGACATTACTTCCACAATTGCTCCTCTATAGGACTCAGGGTTGATGAAAATGAAGATTAAAAAAAAAATATCGAACTTTTTGTTTCAAATCAGCTTTTTACCTTGTGTAGGCCATGGTCAGGGGTGGCCAACCACCCCAAGACCAACAACCTCATTTTATTCTGTGTTACTGGTTACAGCAAAAAGCTTTATCATACTCGCGAACACACTTAAACATTACCTGAACTCATACCCGCCTATTTTTTGCAGATCGATTTTTTGGTCTACAAAACAACACAAAGCAACCATTTGTAGAGGATCAAACAAGTACTGTAGGGGTTACTTATTATAATGGCCCTAGAAAAGTTTTTCTAATTCTTCCCGTTTTCGTATTCATCCAAAGCAACCGAAAAATACAATATGATGGTGTGCACTGAAAAAAAAACAACAAAAAACAAGTTGCGTCTTATTTCGACACTTTCAAGTACAAATTGAGCTTTTTGCGCTTTAGCTCGTAAACATGTAGTTGCATCGGCGTAATGTGCCAGTGAACAGATATTTGATTGTTTTCAACGTATCTTGTGACAAAAGATGAACAAAAAAGCGGCATAAATTGATAAAATCAAACTCAAAAACAAGCAAAACGCATTGCAAAACTAAAACTTTCAATTCACAAGTCGAAATACTGTAAGTGAAAGAACTGCAGAGAAAAAGATGAAAATTGCAAGACCAAGAAGTTATACTACCCTGGAAGGCCCAAAGTGCTGTTCGCGAATAGTCGCGAGATTTTTATGTTTCATTCAATGTGTACTGCAATGTTATCACCAAAACGTATTTTTCTATCTAATTTGTTGGCGCTAGTATCATCAAACATTAATTTTAATCAATTTTAGTGAATTTCATTTGGTAAATAACACAAATAGAAGTGGATTAAAAAGTAGCAATTGTTTATAGAGTTTACCGAATACACCCTTTTTTTATAAAAACCAGTAACTTTTGAGTTGAGGCTGGCTGTTTTAATTTTTTGCCCATTTTTAGACTCATTTGTTTTTAAATTTTGATGGCATCGGTGTTTTTCATAGCGACTATGTTCGTAATTGTAATTACATTTCATTCACCACGTTGCCTTGGCCAGGAGACATCAAAAGGACCTGGCGATTTTCGAGTCATGCTACCACATGCCCACTTGTCTACCCTTTTAAATGCAGAACGTCAAGCATGGAAGCAATAAACACCAATTTTTGTCGTCTTTGATTGCCCCAGACCGGGAAAAAAACGGAGTTTACCGTTACAGTAGCAGACGCTCTATCCACTCTACCACTGATCGGATGGTTGCAAGCTTGTAAAACTGTATTATTGTCAAACCTCTGTCAGCTTGAATGAACACTTCTTTTGCTGTTTTTGCCAAAGGCCGGGTGCTCAAAGACAGATTTTGAAGTCCTTGGCCTGTCCCTGTCGAAAATTCCCTGTCGTCGGCTCAAGAACAGCACAATTTTTGGATTGGTTAAAAAGTAAAATAACCATCCAAAAATTAACCTAAACTTTAAGTCTGTCAATTCATTTTTTTCCTTGTTTGAAAAATAATACAATGTGATAGTCAAGAAGTCATAGAAAACCTTATTTGAATGATATTGTGTGAAAGCCCCTAATCGGAAGTGGAAGGGCAAAAGGCAAAGAAGAATTTTACTCTTTCCTAATACTTCGTGCTGGAGTTAGAAATAGCACAGCAATTAAAACCAGAGGGGGAGTCCTCCAGAACAGAATTTGAAGTCCTTAGCCTTGACCTCGAAGGTTTTTTCTGGAGTCTTCTTTTATTTTGCGTTTCGTAAAAAGTTGAATGTTTATTGCTTACGTGCCATCTAGCCAAATGGCTACCACAGCGGAAGCTTTGGAAAGAGCCACCAGATCGGCGACTACTTAAAAACAAGCATTGCGGAAAAGTTTGTCTTTCTACAGGAACCGAAACTGTTGCCTTTGGGTTAACTAGTTGCTGGTTTTAAATAGCAAAAATTCAGCATGCGAGGAGACGTCTTCTCTAGCTGAAGTGGTAGAGCAGTAGACCGGTAATCCAAAGGCTGCAGGTTCGATTACTGCGAGAGGACAAGTTCTTCGCATTGCTTGTTTTTAAGCAGTCGCCCATTCTGGTGACTCTTTCCAAGGCTTTAGCGGTGGTAACCCTTAGACCAGATGGCATGTAAACGATTAAATATTAAAACTCTGGCCCACAAACGTCAAAAACATCACAATTGACTTATTATTAAAGTTGAATGTGTAATCAAAAACCAGGGTTTTCTTGACTAATACATGCAGTTACCCCCGCAACCCCACACGGAAAAGCGGGCAATGAAGAAAGAATAAGAAGGAAGCTATATTTCTTTAAAAACTTTTTTGCGACTAGTTTTCGACCATTGAATGCAACAACAAAGTCAACAAGAATAAGATTGCTTTGTCTACATGTCTTCACAATTGCAACGTTATTTTAAAGTTTACTAGTACTTCGTTACTATCGCGAAGTCCCCGGATGTGTTTGGGATGTCACCACATTCCAGTTGTCAAACAAAACTGCAAAACGCGATTTGCGCTTAAAATCACGCTTTCGCGCATAAAAAATTCTTGGAAATCACGCTTTCGCGCGCCAAAAGTTCTTGGAAATCAATCGCGCCAGATCTCGCTTGGGTCACAAAAATTTCGTCGCTTTTTTCTTTCAAAGCCGTTTTGAGCTAAATAGCTGTTTCGGATGCTTTTTCATTTTCAAACGAAAGCGATTTTAGCGCACTTTTACCTTCTTAACCCAAAAAAACAAATCACACGTTGTTTGTTTCGCTGCATCCGCATAGCAGAAGGAAGTTGGAAGAGTAGGAGAGAAGTGCTTTCAAAATGTCTAGACCACATCAGTTACTGACGAAGCGAAACAAAGAAAAATTTACCCATGATGGGGCGATGTTCACATTTGAAAAAAACAGCGTCGATGGAATGACTAAGTTTTGGCGTTGTGATCAGAGAAATTCAGGCTGCCGTGTAAGGATTCACACTGATTCCTTTACTAATCAGGTTTGTACATACTCTACTTTGGTTACTATACTGTTATTACTGTTCTACCGGTGACGTAACTGGTGATGTGAATGTTTTTTTTTGCGTTCGTTTTTTTTTGATAGGTGGTGTTCTTTTTTCAAAGATACTTGGTATCAAAACAAATTTTTTTTGGAAAATTTTGTAAGTTGAAATACGGATTGTGCTGTGCTATTTGATGGCTTCTCACTGTAATCCAGGGTTTTTAGTCGTCAAATCCCTAGTTTTATTGAAGTATTTTTAAGGGTTTGGTGGTGGGTTATGCAGCATGCTACCATTCAGTTTAGGCACATAAAGCAGTAGCACAACCAGGGTAAGCTAAAAGGGTTCAGCCATCCTTAGCCAAGTCACTTAAAAAATTTAACCCACTATAAAAGCGTTTTAACCTGCTTTGAACTAGACCTACTAGTAAGGGAGGAGGGAGGCTATCACCAATTTAACTCTTTTCAATAACTTCCGAATTTTCGCCATTTAAGTTTTTCAGATGGCTCCAACAACGTGTGAATTGAGATCCAAGTAGCAATAAAAACGCTAATTTTTCCCCTAAAAATCACAAAAATCGTCTGGTGGCAACCCCAGTCTGTGATACATTTGAATTGCAAAGAACTTCAAGGAAAAAGATTTGCAACATAGACATTGCTTTCTCAACCCGAAAACAGCTTTGAGGTGGGAACACCTGCACAACCACATAGCCATAGAAGCTTTGTCTAACAAATTCTTGGCACTTCGAGCCTTTCACTTGTATCGAAACATTTTTTTTCTCATGGCTACGTATTTACTTATTTTTCGGCATCGGACTCTTAATTCGTCGCTGTTTTGGGGGCTTGCTAAATGATTTGTCCCGGACATTGCAACCGACTTTTCATTGGCCCCTACTTGCAGTACAGGTTAAAAATTGGCCAATGCTTATTTTTAATTTGCTTAAAGGATAGATGTTCTTATACGTACTGGCAATTATGAATTTATTGTTATTTTTTATAGGTTACGATAACAATGAATACCCACAACCACGATACATCAGCAGAGGCAATCAACTTTGCGAAAATTCAGACCAGAGTGAAACGACGAGCAAGTGAAACTTTAGAAAGACCTTGCCAAGTTAGTTGCGTGTTCAAATTAGCCCACTTAAAAATTTTACTACTTCTTACAACAAAGTAAGCGCTTTTTCTCGCGAAAGTCGTTTTCGACCCAAAGAGGTTTTGAGTTTTATTTAGGCTTGCTTTGCCAGAAATTGCTCAATCTCCGCAAATTTGAAATCGATTGGTGCTTCAACTGTTAGAGTTTTAGGTTTGCTGAAGTCCTGTTTTTCAAACTTCGAGCAATTACTGATTGGTAATTAGTAACAAAATTTCAAAAACTTACTGCATATTTCTTGATTCTCAGTAAATGGTTTGCAGCAGAGTAATTGTGAAACGTAGTATAGCTTTATAACTGTAAAATTAGCTTATTTTCAAAAAATGTAAGCCAGCATTACACAAGTTTATCTTTTGTCACAAACTGACAAAATGGCAACACTGAAGTAAAAGGAAAATTGATAATTTTGAACAGCACTGAAAATGGGAAGGCGTAGATCCTTCAATTTTAGTGAGGATGTATTTTGGGCTTAACCCTACATTTTGGCCAACGTAGATTAAAAGAAAGCATTTGACTATAAGCAGTGCTGAGCATTAATTCGTTAATAACGAAGTTAAGTTTTTCATTAACGAGTTAAAAAGCTTTTGCGAGTGAACTTATTAACTATAACTCGTTAAACTAATCTAATGTTTACGTTAATTTGTTAAATTTCGAGACTAGACCATGCGTCCTAATGCCATAATAACAATAAACGTTTGCAATCGAGTATAGTGCCATAATAATTTCATTCTGTAAAGTGATTACCATTACGCATAAAGTGCACTGTGATCTCACAATAATGGTTTTCAACTTCCTAAAATATTTCTTCGTTCAGAATTCGTTTTTATAGAAATAAAAGAATAAACTAAAAAAAGGCTTCCACCCACTGCGTCTATCTTTACTACAATAGTAAATATCATACAAACAAAAATCAGAATGAGTAATTGTTATGTTGTTGAGCATCAACTGCAGGTTTAATATTGAATTTTTCTACAAAAATTAACGAGTTTGCTTTTGACTTACGTTACTATTTAACTTTAACTGCGTTAAAAAATTGCTTGAAAATTCTCAGCGAATTAACTCTTTTTGAAGTTAACGTTTCTCATTAACTTGCCCGACACTGACTATAAGTGAGAATGAATTTGTGCCACTTTAATCTCCCGATAAAGTTAAGAAATAAAAACTGAAAATTGAACAACCAGACTAAACCCAAAGTTGATTGGTTGTCATGAAAAAAGTGTAAATAATTTTTTTTTTAATTGGTAGCAACAGATGTTACACAACACTGTTACAGGGTGCCCCGAAATATAAACGGATGATTTTAACAATTACCGTAACTAACTTTACGTAGCATAAAGAATAAGATAGATGAGTAATGTTGGTAGGAATTAAAATCGTTTTCAATTAGAGTTTTTGTTTAATTAAATGTGAAAATAAGTAATATTTGCGTTCTGGCGTTCATGATTTACTGACGCTCTGGTCAGCATTAAGGTCTAATATAAACTTAATCTAATAAATTTGTTATTGCGTTAACCTTTTGTCCATTTAAACAACTGCATTAGTACAAACAGCTTTTTTAATTACTGAATTTTAATGACTTTTCTAAAAAAAAAAATTTGTATGAAGTAGGCAGAAAAAGTTTTTATTTTTGCTGAAAACGTTTGCAGAATTGCATATTACGGAACGAGTTACATACTGACGTGCACAGTTCGAGTATATAATTATGTTACTTTGGATTAAGGTTTTCTGTGCAGTGGTTGCACTTTTATTTTTCAAGAAATTCTGTACGAAATCTCGAACATGATAAAATTCCGAATAGGACAAAATTTACAATGGATAAAATTTTAATTACGAAATATGCAATGTTTGGGAAAATAAAGTTGCCAGAGTGACCTTTCGACTAAAAACCCAAAATAACAAAATTCAACGTTTTTGTGATGTTGCCAACTGATTTACTTCAACTTTTCATAACTTTTTTTAAAATTTAATTATTGCATTTGCTACCGTAGTTTCAAATCAGTGTTAATTTTGAGCAATTATACGCGGAAAGACTGCCTAAAAATTAAACTTTTTTTGTTTGCAGTGATGGATGTTTAACCACTGTCACTGAAATAGATTCGTTTTTAACTAACTTGAAACCGACAAAGCGCAGCGAAGTTGATAAAACTACATTTAGTTTTGTAATCATGCGTCGTTATCGTAATATTGTTTTTATAAACACTGCTATCGAGAGAAGTAAAATTTTTGTAATCTCGAGTTGAAAATAAAACTAAAACAAACAAAAAAAAAAACAAAAAAAATACATTAGATGAAACACGAATTTGATATCAGCGAAAAATATTGTATGTTGAGAAATTTTTTGTGGAAATGAAAACCCAACGTACAACTGTGCTATATGCGGAAGTTTTTATTTTGTTGTTTTTCTTTTTCATTTTGCATGAAGATAAATAAAATATTTTTGAATTCACCAACATGCATTAATATAAAAACAATTAAGTACAAAAGAATTAACTGATTTTCGTTTTATTTTGATGCCAAAAACAAGTTTTTGTGGAGAACGAACTCGAGTTGAAACTTTAAAAGTAACATAATCGTTACACTAAACTTTTTAGAATTGAGCTGTGTTTTAACGACTCGAAGGTATGTTCAGATCATCAATCAAGAAATACAACATGCCGATGAGACCACATTAATGACCGTGTCCAAAACAAATTTAAAAAAAGTGATTAGTAGAAATCGGAAATCGTCAAACGCAGCACCTGCTAACCCTACTAGTCTTAGCACTCTGGTTATTCCGCGTGATTATCAAACATACGTGCCACAACCGAACCAAGGTAAATGTACTGTAGGATGAGTAAAATTATTAAAGATGTTTGTAGCAGTGTATCCAAGCTCGCAGTGCTCAAGTCTAGCTTTGCAGGCTGCTTTAGGCAATGTAATGTACAAACTACGCGTAATAAATATATTTTTTTGGCAGGAACAGATTCACTTTATAGCCATATCGCATAAAATCTTTTATTGAGAGGCGTCTTAAGACTTACGAGTTTATTTTACCCCTGCATTAAAATGCTTGAATTTATAGGTGTGTGAAAATAACTACGGGACTTCCGAAAGTTTGCCAAAACATCGTAGCATTCATGCGCATTGAATGTAAATTTGAAAACCCAGTTGCCCAGTAGCACTTTAGTTTTAATAATTAATATCATTTTTAATTACAGAAGAGAACTTTTTGTTGCACGACTGTGGTGCAGGTGCTGCCAATGACAGAATTTTGATTTTTGGCCGTCACCAACACCTGGGTGCATCAAGTAGTGGAGCTACAAACGTCCAGCTATTTATGGACGGAACGTTCAAGGTGACGCCTCCGCTTTACAGCCAAGGCCAGGTAAAAATAATTTCAAAATTACTGTTTATGCCATATAAAGTACAAGCATTCAACATAAGTTGTCTTCTTTTACCTATCTATGAACAGTTTTACAAGAAAATAAGGTTCATTTCTGCTAAAAATATAGTAGCAGTGGCAACCTCTACAAGAAAAAAGTATGTGAGAAAACAGGCCAGATTTCCTAACCAAAAATCGATTTGTTACAGGTACAGTATGTAGTATCGTATCGTAACGCAATAACCAAGTTTTAGCGATTAGTAAACTGCTGTTTTACAGTCATCATTCATCACAAAAGAAAACTTTTGACCAAGCAAGAATGACTCTAGGAGACTTTTTTCAGCAATAAATTTTTACAAATGAAGCCAAAAATGCGCCAAAATTATGAGCGGCCAGCCTCAAAGCAAACTTTTGTGTTTTGAAAAATTGTTTTTAATATCGCATAACTAACAGATTTATAAAATAATTTTATAGCTATACGTGGTGCTGCAAAAAACCAATGGATGGGTGTTTCCTATTTTATATGCGTTGCTGCCCAACAAAACCCGAAGAACATACGACAAATTCTTCGATATACTGAGTCGTCAACTCATGCCTCATCTAAATGTAAGTTTCTTTGAAGGCATAGATTTAACTTGTACTCTGTCTTCCCAGTTTCCAGAGTGCTCTATGAGCCAAAGCCAGTTATTTCCGAAATCTGATTTGTTATGAATCTCTACTGGGAGCTCTGCAAGCCCCAGCTTGTGATCTTCCATTTTACGTTCAATATTTTACATTATGCTTCATAAAAAGTTCCTTTTTTCGAAAGTTTTTGATGACGTTATTGTCCGTGATTTGCGGTTTGGGTCCCTTTCCCTACCAGAAATTCTGGCAGCAAACAAGTCTCACCAATAACAGTAGCTGAAACCGCATAGCGACAAATCTAATTACGGTGCATATGCATTTTCGCAAAAAGTTTCAGGCTCGGCACCAAGGAGGCCATTTCGGAGCCGTGTCCACCACTCAAGCGATAGTAAACTTTGGTACCAGCACAAGAGTACCTGCAAACTTTGCCCAAAAATAGATCACCACAAACGCTCTTTTATGAAACAGCAAGACAGATCGAGAATACGTGCTTCAATTAGACTAACAGTACTGCTCTGGCGTTGAGCCTGGTGACAAATGACAGCATTGACAACCAACCACTACCAAGATCTAAGTTCAGGGCTCTTTCGAGTTCAATCGGCGACGCAATTAAGAAAGTAACAGAAATTTAATTTCGGCCTCTGGCATTCAACTCTTACAGAAAATTGCAAAAGTGGGAGAGAGATTAGGCACCGTTATTTGATAAACATTAAAAAAATAAAGTAGAGTTGTTGAAAATGAAAAGTTAAATTAGGCGTCAGCATGTTGGTAAAGGGCGCTTCGATAAATCATCATCCTGTAAAAATAAAAAATATTTTGCGTTCGTTAACTTAACAAATGCATCTGAACAGTTGTTGAGCAAAAATATTTTTCATTAGGTTTTCTCTCGTGCTAATTTTTCTTTATTTTACAGCCAATGTCCATTTCAATGGACTTCGAGGTGGCGGCGTTTCAAGCTGCGATTGCCACTTTTCCCAACACTCATCTACATGGATGCTTATTTCATCTAACTAAAAATATGAAGAAGCATCTATCCAGCGTCCCACACGGACTTCATCGGTATCGCACAGATGCCACATTTGCCCTTAACTGTCGTATGGTGGTAGCTGTGGCGTTTGTGCCGTTACAAAGGATTGATGAAGCCCTTCAAACGCTGGAGCAGAATTTGCCTCTAGCGGTGCAGTTTCTGCTCGACTGGTTTGAAGACAACTATGTCGGTAAATTGAAATAATATTTGGGTTATAGGTTGTGCTTTTTTTAATCAAACCTACTGTAGATGAAGTTAAAAGCTGAGTTATGCCTTGCTCTAAGCAGACTGGAGATAAGAGATTATTATCAGAGGTGGAGTCCTCGAGGACGTCCTTGGCCTCGAGGACACATTTTCAAGTCCTTGGCCTTGGCCTCGAAGCCTCAAGTCCTCAAAAATTGCCCCGTTCTCGGCTCGAGGACAGCACTATTTTTTAAATGATTAAAATTTTGCAAATCGGCTGAAAAATGTTTTTCAAGACCGTTTTTTTGGAGATCGACCGAAAAAAATTTTTATGACCTTTTTTCTTTAGAAAACACTTGCATTTGTGTCCTTTGTCCTTGGCCTTGGCCTCGAACATTCCTGTCCTTGGCCTTGGCCTCGGATTTTTTTTGTGTCCTTGGCCTTGGCCTTGAGCCTTGTGTTCTCGACTCCACCTTTGATTATTATGACGAAAAGCAGTTTCATTCCGACCGCCCGAAAATTTATCAATATAGTAGTGCATTGATAAGGCATTGCACAGCAAATGCAAATCAGAAGGTAGTAGGCCTTGGTAAAATACACAAAATGTATAAAATAACACTAAATCAGTCAAGTAGGATAGAATCGAGCATAAATGTGGAGAAAGTTTTCGCCACGGGGTATATTAGCAGCACTGTAATCATCTTCAGACAAGAATCTTTTTGTATAGGCCGTAACATAAAACGTCTAAAAAATTCTGCAGTTGAAACACTTGAGTCATAACATAATTACAAGACGTTTTGCAACTCATTAAGATTTAAAGCAGATATACAGTATAGTGGGTGGACGTTATTCGTCAAATGATTTCCAGCCAATGTTAGGAATACTTTGACGTTGTCTGCCCTTCAGGTTGCAAATCATTTTCCACCAATAGCCACAAAACTTTATTTTAGTCCTTGGTCTTATGTGCAGCGCAAGAAGAGATGGTTATCAAAATAGCTTGGGTCCAATTGCGTTTATGATTAGTTTGTTCGTTTTGCGCTATAAAGAGGTGTTTTAAACAGAACATAAAAACAAAAACAAAATAACGTTGGCCTATATTGAAAATTAGTAATGTATTTGTTAAAAAATTCCCAAATCTCGAAAGGTTCTATAATACGATCAGGTTTAGATATACATCTTTGACTAGTATACTCTCTTTCCTTTTTTTCAAATTACTGCCTACCACTGCGTCAGTATGAGTGCACATGTGCACTGAACGTAAGTACAGCATTTCTTTTGCATTTGTCTGATCGATTGTTTTTTAAACAGGCCGACAACGAAACGGCGGTGGTCGACGGCCGCCATTATTTCCTCCTGAAATGTGGAGTGTGCACGATCGGGTGCTGCACGATCTGGTTAGTTCAAATTTTCTGTCGTAATTTTTTTGTAGCACTATTAAAGAGTGCTGTAATTAGGGCCGCTGCCAAACGCGTTGTTCAGACAGGGCTCAGCCCTGCCAGCACCCTTTTGCCTACAGCCCCATTTGTAGTTAAATGCAACCATTTTATGATTTGCTAGTTCACATGCACTGTCATCAAAACTTTAACTATTTTGTTTCGTGTAAACAGGATCGTACCAACAATCATGCTGAAGCGGCGCACCGCCGCCTGCAAGAGGAGTTGGGAATGGACCATCCGAATCTGTGGAAACTAATTGATGGCTTGAGAAAGGTCCAGAAGTCAAGAGATTTGGACTACCAAAGAATGATTAGTGGTCATCCCCCCCTCAAAGAAAAAAAAATATAGAAATGCGGATGACCGCATTGTAAAATTGATCAATAGGTTTATCGGGGCTGATGGCAGCAATCAGCCCCAATCAATGCTTGAATTTTTGAAAGGAATTGCACATAATTTTGAAATGAATCCATAGATAGACTGCTGTCCAGTCTATCTATGGATTTTTTTATAAACAATGTCCACTTCCTTTTTTCGACATTGCCCTTTTTCAGTGTAGTTTTGTGAGCAGCTAGCTTTTTTGTAATTTTTATTTGCAAGCATTTCTTGGTGTTTTTTTATGTTGTAGGAAAATTATTTTTCTGTCAACCTTTATGTTTTATTCGTCCTGTGTATTGATATTTTTGGTTTTGCTGTACGTTTTGCTTGTTGCTGAGTTTGATTTTATCAATTTATGTCGCTTTTTTGTTCATCTTTCGTCACAAGATACATCGAAAACAATCAAACATCTGTTTACTGGCACATTACGCCAAAGCAGGCGAGCAGTGCTTATACTGCATGTTTATGAACGAAAGCGCAAAAAACTCAGTTTGTACGCAAAAGAGTCGAAATAATACGCAACTTGAACAAGTTAAATTATTCCTGAAGTGAAACAGGCAGACTAAAAATGAAAAAATGGTCTGCGATTTTAGTAGCTGAAGTTATGAAATGAAGACGATAGCCTATACCGACAGCTTGGTTTTTCAAATTTACCTGTTGATTTAGCCTAATTCAGGGGTCAAAAATTTCTTGCATTGTGTCTACTCTTCTTCACGCTGATGAAGTCAGTTGACTTCGAACCAATGGAATGCTTCGGCGATGGAGGCTCCGCCACACCTGCGTCACTAGGGGGTTGAAATGAATACCGATTTAGACGGAGACGGCATTAAGGTGTGGTCAAATGAAATAGGATTGTAAGAAGTGATGTATGTGTGAACTATAGAATTAGTTCTGTATTTTTTACTTGGAAAATAATTAATGTTCTTAAATACGTAGTTGGGTTTTCTTCAGCGCACACCATCATACTGTTTTATTATGGTTGTTTTGGATGAATATGGAAGCAGAAAGAAATAGAAAAACTTTAAAAATGGTATTGTAATAAGTAACCCCACCAGTACCTGTTTGATCTCCAGACGATTGCTTTATGATGAGTGGAGTTTCAATTCAACGACTCAAAATGTTTGACGGTGTAGGCTATAGCGAATAGCGTAACATAGCACAGTCAACGTTAAAAAATTTTAACTCTACAGTCTGTTTCACCGTTATCGGGATCATCATGTTAAAAAAGCTTTTATCTCAGTTCCGGTGGTGGTTTTGAGTTTCCCTCCCTGGTAGTTTAGACTGTTAGAGAAGGAGGGAAAAAACACCCTTATCTATTCAGGAAGGGCTAATTTGCAAACAGCCCTTTATCTACCGCCCAGCCTATTTCCCTTCTCTATGGTTGACTTCTGGGTAATGGCTCAGACCTTGGGTGTGGTTCAATTTTTGAGTCTCCCTGATCTCCTCCGTGACCTGAAGTAAAGTGACAGATCGGAGGGCTACCCTCGACAATAGCACTGTGTGCAGCATTGAGAGAGCTCTTCTTAAAATGTCTTTCGTCTATTTTTTTATTTTTATTGAAGCGAATGCAGTGAGCGTGAAAAATTTAAACTACGTAGCACTTATATGAAAAATTTACATGAAAAATTGTCGGAAATGGTTGTCGAGTAAACCAACAGGTTGAAGCAGCAGCAATCCTGTTCAACTTCATAAGTTCTTGACGCAATTCTGCAGAGGTGGAGTCGAGGACACAAGGCTCGAGGCCAAGGCCAAGGCCAAGGACACAAAAAAAATCCGAGGCCAAGGCCAAGGCCAAGGACAGCCTTTCCGAGGACAGACACTCTCGAGGCCAAGGACAGGAATGCTCGAGGCCAAGGCCAAGGATCAAGGACACAAAGCGCAAGTGCTCTCCAAAATAAAAAAAAAAAAAAGGTCTTCACAAAAATTTTTCAGGCGATCTCCAAAAAAAAAAAAAAAAAGGTCTTCACAAAAATTTTTCAAGCAATCTCCACTAAAAAACGTTTTCCAAAAAATTTTTCAACCGCTCCACAAAATTTTAACATTCCAAAAAATAGTGCTGTCCTCGAGCCGAGGACAGGCCAATTTTCGAGGACTTGAGGCCTCGAGGCCAAGGCCAAGGTCAAGGACTTGACCTTCGAGGCCAAGGCCAAGGCCAAGGACTTCAAAATGTGTCCTCGAGGACGTCCTCGAGGCCAAGGACGTCCTCGAGGACTCCACCTCTGCAATTCTGAAGAAGTTGACTTCAAGAATTTAACATTGTTTTTACTATAAGTGTATTTACAACAAGGTGTAAAGATTAAGCTGAAAAATATCAATTTAAACATTGCTTTTACTATATTTACAACAAGATGTAAAGACTATAGATAGGAATCTGCCGAGAGATGAATCCTTAGCTCCTGAAAAAGTTTGTACTGTATTGTTTGGTAGAGATAAACTCAAAATAACCATGAAACGTCACACGGCTTGCTGCGTGTGCCAATATTGCACAAGCAACTCGTGTCTGTGCGCCGCAAAATTTGAGACCGCTAGCTGGAGATCGCATGCGTCTGGATTAGGTAAAAAAAACTTTGCAAGTAAGTAGTGGAAAACATTCTTTGTTATGGAAAAAAATGCAATAAGAAATCAAATTTTTGTAAAACTTTTTCCGCTCTGCTTCCATCTATCTGCTTTTGAAGTCACTTTTATCGAAACTTCAAACCCCGCGCTCTGCTGACAAAAAGAATTCTTGTTCAGCTTAAAGGTTCTACACAAATGACGCTCTCTCAGCAATCGTTTTCCAGCCAATCACTGCTCGGGTTTTTCCTATAGCCATTCCTTTTCCTGCACTCTCTATTCTGACGATTCTTTTTGACAAACAACTGATGAAAAGCTTCGAAAACATTAACATTTTAATCAAAGTAAAACTTTTAATCAAAGTGTTGGAAAAAGTTTTTATTTGAAAAAAGACTGTTATTTGAAAGAAAAAAAAAATTTGGGGAAAAAAAACATTTTTTGTAGAAAAAAGTGCTTTTTTGGAAAAAAAACTTGTTTTTGTGAAAAAAGATCTTTTTCTTGAAAAAAAAACTTTTTATGGAAGAAAAAAATTTTTTTTTGAAAAAAAATTTTTTTGAAATAATTTTTGAAAAATTTGAAAAAAAAAATTTTTCCCTCTGGCACCTAAAAGTCTCGGCGCCTAAAAGTCCCGGCGCATAAAAGTCCCGGCGCCTAATCGGCGGCGCATAATCGGCGGCGCATAATCGGCGGCGCCTAAACGTCCCGCGCCTAAACGTCCGCGCCTAATAGTCACGGTCCGCTGCATGCAATGCTAAAAGTTGCTTCTCGTATTTTTAAATTTATCGAGAAAACTAATCGAACAATATTTTATTGGAAGAGTTGACAACAAGTAAAGTTAATGTTTTCAATTTGATGTTCTGAAGTATTGTTTCACACCCGTAATAAAGCTTTAGTGGTAAAACCTGTAAGCAAATTATTTGTTCAAATGCACGAACTAAACACTTAAAAAAACACCAGCTTGTTTATTTTAAGAAAGAAATCTTCAGCCATGGCTTGTAAAGAATTTTTCATAATTGGCAAATCTCGTGCAAATTAGTTTTGGAGTGACAACATTTTATGGGATAGGTGCAAGGGCGTACGCAGGGGGGGAGTTGGGGGTTCAAACCCCCCTCGCCATTGGGCTGTCGACTAAAATGCACAATAAAGAAAATATCACGTTTTTAGCACTTCTGAGCCTGTTTATTTTTGCAATGACATGGTCTCCAACATGATTTAGAGCAACTTTTGAAACATTTAGAGTTGCTTAGGGGTGGGGTTAATTTGCCAAAGATAAAACTTACAAATCAGTAACACTTCAAAAAATTGCCAAAATTTGCAAGTTTAACCGCTAAAAATGCTTAACATTGGCTTTATCAAGAATATGGAGACTATGGGATTTTAGTATTAGTTAATTATTAGTCCACTTACATCTCGTTCCATTAGCCCCCCTCCCATCCACAACCGTCTCACTCTATAAACTACAGAATATAAATGCTTGTGAGTTTTTTCAAATCACGATTTTATGATTTACCGGCTTATAAATTAAAGGACTGTAATGTTACCATTAGCCACCGCCCACGTAGCTCACTTATGCGCAAAGGCGTACACAGGAGGGGTGGGGGTTTAAACCACCCTTCCTATCGATCCGATATATATCATTCAAAATATCGTTTTATTGCGCAAAACACACAAGCTCCTTCTTTACTCTCATATTTATACGAAATATTTAATTATAGTAAATAATTTTTTGGTATTTAATGCAACATTGTAAGTGACTAAGTGTAATCCTGAAAATCTGGAATGGCGTGTTATGAGTCAGAGTAACTTTCAGCAGCGTAGGCGGGGGGCTATTACCTCCCCTCCTTTGGCCTGTTAACCAAAATGTAGAGTAATAAAAATACCACGTTTTTAGCACTTTTGAGACTGGTTTTTGCACTGGAATGGACTAAAAAGTGATTTAAAGCAGTGTTTGAAACATAAATTTAGTGGGGAAAGGGCTGATTTGTCAAAAATAAGACTCACAAATCAATGAAAACTTTGAAAAATGGCCGAAAACAAGCAATCAAACTTGGTCGCTAGTGTAAAATGCATAGATGGGCAAGTTAATGCAAAACGTTAGCTTCGTTAATTACTAGTCCGTTAACAAACTTCACACCTCCGTTAACGTTAATCCGTTATTTTCAGCTGTAATTAACGGAAATTAATAAACTCCGTTAATCCGTTAACATTTTGCGTGTAATTTACATTTCGTTTTATTCACTCGCTTCTAGAACACGTATTGACGCTGTTGAGCTGATTTTAAGGAAATATTTATTGCTATGGTGGTCTTTTTGTGTTTTGAAAGTTACATTTTTCAGTCTAATCTAATTTCAAGATAAAAACAAGTTTAAATGCACTAACGAAGCTGCAAGATATTAATGATAAAAACCTTAACGGAAGTTAACAGAACTTAACGGAAGTTACTTTAGTCCGTTAACAGCACTTAACGGAAGTTAATTTAGTCCGTTAACATGAAAAAACTTTTTAACGGATTAACGAGTTAATGAAAAAGTTAGCTTCGTTATTAACGATTAACGGACTTGTGCCCACCTATGGTAAAATGCTAAACATAGGTTTCATCAACAAACATACAGTATTACAAACTTAGGAATAGGAGGGAGCTATTTAGTATTAGTTAATTACCAATCACTAGTCTCAAATTCTTTTTCCATGAGCCCCCTCCCTCCCAATTATTTTTCTCTATAAAATATATACGAAATAGACTACTCTGTGTGAGTTTTCTTGAACTATAGGATTTTATGATTTACCTGCATGTAAACAAAAGTAGTAAAATTGTACCATTTGCCACCTCCCACATAGCCCATTTATGCAAAGAGTTTTATCAGGTTTGCACTACCAATTTCTATGCCACGTTTTAAAAGCATGATTTTTTATCAAAATAGCCCTAAAATTAGGTTAATTTTGCGAAAAAATGCAAAATTTTCAAGCGCTGAGGGCTCTGCCCCGAGATCCCCGTGCCTACGGCGGCTGGGGGCTTTACCCCAGACCCTCAATAGTCTCCGGCGGCTGGGGGCTCCGCCCCCAGACCCCCAAATCAGTCCCTCCCCATTGCGAATTTCTGTCTGCGCGCCTGGCAACTTTGCACTGTTTATAATTATACGCGTTTTTGGAGCTTTTGTTTTGAGCAATTTTTTCTTGGACGTTCAGTTGCAAACCTCATGATATTAACTATAGATGTATGCCTAATGCTTAATTGTTTTTTGTTTGAAAAGTTCTGATTGCATTACGCACTGTGTGATTTTGATTCCATCTTGTGACATTGCAATAAGTTATTTATTCGCCAAAGTATAGATCGCGAAAAAAAATTTTTGGAGTAACTTTTGAACCCCCCCTTCCCCCCATTGAAAAATCCTGCGTACGCCACTGGATAGGTGTTTGCGATATATCACATTATGGTTTTCTTGAGCCTTTTTAGTTTGACGTTAGTTGTACTGTATGCGGCAAAGCTAGACTCTATAGGCCATTGGTGTATCCCATGTGCTTTTTTTATGTCAGTCATGTAAACTCAGACTGCTTGCACGAAACGAACAAACGGAATACGTTTGAATTGTTCCATATTGCCTATGATAGTGTTTTAGATTACTGTTCCGCAATCTTTTTTTTTAACTTGCGGCACATTTATAAAACTTGTAAAAAATTCGGCGGCACACCGCAACAAACAATGTCAGTGAAAATGCAAAAAACAATGTTAATTTATTCTTGTACATCGAAGAGAAATTTGTGGAAAACCCGCTGAAAAACTTTAAGGACTTTTTTTTTGAGATCACCTTGAGAATCGTACAAACTAGTGGTTTCCGGACGATAGACCTTTTTTTGTTTACGTTAAATTTGCAAAAAGATAAAAAGCATATTTGTTAATTTTCTTGAAAAGTTAGAAATACTATGCGGCACACCTGATATGGGCTTGCGACACACCAGTGTGTCGCGCACAACGGTTGCGGAGCACTGTTTTAGACAAAACTTTTTTATATTTGGCATTCTCGTCAAATTAAAACAGTGATTTACAATGTTTTCATGGAAACTATAAAGTAATCAAAATATTACAGATGAGATATACCTACCAGTACGAATAGTTTCCAACAGCATGCCTTGGCCAGCAGTTTCGCCTATTTTCAAAGCTCTTCGGTAAGGCTACTAAGACCAAAATGTCAAATATCACTTGGGATAAAAATGTTCTAAGTTAAAACTTAACCAATTATATTAATCAATAAATGTTTATCAATTAAGGTGATGTTACATTTCACTCATCTAGTTTAGCCAAACTTGTAAATCCCAACTGAGAAATCTTTACCAACGAAACTAAAGTCTGTTAATTATATGTATTACGGTGCGGAATGAAACTATATGCTTTGAATCAAATCTTCACCGGCTAATCTTCAAGTCTTGCCTTACATCTCTCAGAAGAACGATAGGCTGGCTAACCCTCTACTTTCCTCGCCTAAAATACACGTCTCCAGTAGGGCCGCGACCGCTCAAAACTAAATCTTGTTATTCGGAGGCGGCGCGTGCCCGAAATGATTGGGGAGGATAAAATCAATAAATAAGTCCAACGTATCTTTAATATAAAACACAAAGTCAACACAACTTGGCTTTGGGTTTTATAATAAAGATATTTTAATGTTACGAACATTATGCTCCGAAGTCCTACGTAGATTTTTGAAGAACTTGTCAAAAAAATACCATAAAATTTACAATGCAAAGAAATTGACAGCACCATCTCACGGCACGGCCATATTTTTGAAAATTGAGTCGTGTTTGCGATGACGTCACAGGCGGTTCAAAGTTTGTGCATGAGCTTGCTTTCTGATACTGAATCATAAAATGCTTAAGTCAAGTAGTTACGTCACAAAAAATCTCTTTTGGCGTCATTATGTTAACTAAAACTTGCTCAGAATTTGGTAAGTGACTTCGGAAAACCTTAACAATCGAGAAGCTTCCCGTTACCTTAGCAACTTCAAATTTTTAAGAGTTATTTGTAATGAAATTTGACTCAGAGTCAAGTCAATTCAAAATAAAAATCTATTTTCTAAAGCGAGTTATTGCAAAAAAAAACGAGAGGTATTCAAAAATGCCTCCATCGTGTGAAATAAGCAGAGGTGGGCACTGGGCAGTGCAAGTCATAAAAGTTGCGCCGCAAGCAGGCGTGCAAATCTTTGTTGAGCATTGGGGGGGATAATTTGCCCTATTTTCAACATTGGGGGGGATGAACCTCGACCACCATTTTTTCAGGTGAGCAAATTAAGTGAAGAGCAAAAAAAAAGATCTTCATCAAAAATGGAACACTTTTTTTACCCGAATTCTGGTGCAAGATCAAAAAAAAGGTCTTCACCAAAAATGGAACCAGGCGCGTAGCCAGAAATTCGCAATGGGGGGGCTAATTTTTGGGTCTGGGGGCGAAGCCTCCAGCCGCCGAAGACCAATGGGGGCTGGGTGTTTGGGAGCAAAGCCCCCAGCCGCCGGTGGCACGGGGGTTTGGGGGCTTCGGCCCCAGCGCTCGAAAATTTTGCATTTTTTTGATAAAATAGCTTAATTTTAGAGCTATTTTAATAAAAAATAATGTTTTTAAAACGTAGCATAGAAATTGGCAGCGTAACATTAATTGCATTAATGGGTCTGGTTGCATTAATTGGGTCTGGTTGCATTAATGGGCCATGTGGGAGGTGGCTAATGATACCATTGTAGTTTTCTTTTTTACCTGCTGGTAAATCACAAAATTCTGTTATTCAATAAAACTCACTCGGAGTAATGTATTTCGTTTATATTTTATATAGAAAAAAAATTGGGGGGCTAACGAAAAGATATTTGAGAAAAGTGATGGGTAGTTAACTAATACTGAATAGCCCCCCCCTCTTCCCCCTTATTTCTGAGTTTATAATATATTTGTTGATAAAACTTAGGTTTGGCATTTTTACATTTGCGATCAAATTTGATTGCTTATTTTTGGGCATTTTTCGAAGTTTTCATTGATTTGTAACTTTTATTTTTGACAAATTAGCCCCCCCCCCCAATGAATATATGTTTCAAAAGATGCTTTAAATCACTTTTTAGTCCATTCCAGCACAAACAACAGTCTCAGAAAAGATAAAAACGTGGTATTTTCCTTATTCTGCATTTTGGTTGACAGGCCAATGGGGAAAGGACTATAGCCCCCTCCCCCCAGGCTACGCTACTGAATGGAACACTTTGCCCGATTTCAGGGGGAGACCTGCGCTCAGATGCACACCAGAGTCAAATTATTGGAGGGGATGCAGATGTAGACCATACTCAAATTATTGGGGGGATATATCCTCCCCATCCCCCCCGGGTTTCGGCACCCCTGGCCGCAAGCGAACGCACAACTGCTCTAAAATTCTTGTGCCGCAAACGTTTCCGCAGGTCTAAAACATTAATTGGCCTGCAAGTGTGACGTTTTGAAAAGTATAATTTTAATCGACTCACTGCTCAAACTGCACTAGGCTACGGTATGAAACCAAATTATACTCGCTACCAAATTAGTAAACAAAAAAAATTATAGATTTTTTAAAAATATACAGTAAACATTCCAAAATGCGCATTGCTTAACCACTTTGGGCGAAAACCCTTTTTATATTCAATAAAAGACTCTCGACACCTGAAGAAATCGGGGTGTTAAAAAATTCCACTAATAATGACTTCATGTGGTAGCAAGCGAACGACTTTGGACTCGCTGTTTTTTTCTATAATGGCTCGTCATGGAAATCGGTTACTAGCTTTGATGCATTTGTGCTTCGGGAGCAGTTATCATCACTCTCTGCCAAATGGAGCACGCTAACAAAATCATTATGGTTTCTTTGTTTAAACAAATTGAACCATCCAAGTATTATTACGGTAGTTACCGATCAGTGGTCGAGTGGATAGAGCGTCTGCTACTGAAGCAGTAGACACGGGTTCGATTCCCGGTCGAGTCAAACCAAAGACTATAAAAATTGGTATTCACAGCTTCCCTGCTTGACGTTCCGCAATTAAAGGGACAGTGTGAAGCCTCCATCGTGTGTGGTAGACAGATGGGCAGGTGGCAGCTTGACTCGAAGACCGAAAGGTCCCTTCGCTGTGTCCTGGCCAAGGCAACTTGGTAAATAAAAAAAAAAAAACGTAAAACGTATTATCAGAGCTACCGATGCTGTCACTCCTGTTAGCAATATTTTTCCAGACTGGTAAAAAAGTTGTAATTAATAGTTTTTGTTTTTATATTACCAGAGGTGGAGTCCTCGAGGACACATTTTGAAGTCCTTGGCCTCAAGTCCTCGAAAATTACCCTGTCCTCGGCTCGAGGACAGCACTATTTTTTGAACAGTTGAAATTTCGTTGGAAAACGACAGAAACCTCGCGGAAAATTTGCGAACACCTTTTTTGTTTTTTTCACTAGGAGCATAGGCGTATGCAAGGGGAGGAGGGGCAGCCCCCCCCCAATTGAAATTTCACCGATGACAGAAATGGGACAAAAAAGCCTATTGTTTCTTCAGTTTCTTTTTAGCATTTTTCGCTGACAACAGTACTACTAACCTAAAATATTGAAGACCAGGAGCGCCTGGTCCCCTTCAATTCAATTTTTGCCAGCCAATTTAAACGTATAACCAGGAGAAAATGGAGAGTTTTTGTCCTAAAATTTGCCATTTCAAGCCCACATCTAGCCTTTTTGTGAACACAATGCATTAATCAGGGCCGTATTTACCTTACCATAATATGACGCAGTACCAGCTAGGGGCCCCGAGCTGAAATAGCAAGATTTTTTTTGGTCTTCACCTATATTTGGCAGAAAGATGTTGCGAAAATTTCCAAAGTGGCAGGGGCCTAGCGCGATGTAAACCACCTCCAACCTCGCCGGTTTTACGCACAAAATACTTTTAAAAAAAAATTAGCCTTGGAAAATGCTGATTTAACGAATCATTGAACTTCAATTGAGGGGGAATGGGCCTCCTGGCGAACAAGTACTCCTATAACTGGTTATTTTCATAACAAAATAAAAATTTCTTAGGAAAATCTTCGAGTGGATTATCATTTACTGCTAAAATGCAGCCAGAGACAATGCACCTTACTTCCCCCTACCAGGACCAAATCACTTACAATTAAACTTTAACTCCAAAATGCAAGATGTTAAACGTGGTTTGGACTTAAATTGGTGATACATTTGAGTTACACTAGATTTTTCAACACGTTCCCAAAGTTAGATATTTGCGTTTTTCAACTATTAGTTTAAGCCCTCTTCCTTTGCAAACTCCTGGTTACGAGCAAAACAGGCAACAACGATTTCAGATCTTCCATCCTATGAAAGCTTTGTCCCACAAGTACTTTCTCTGTGGAAAAATTTTGATGACGTCATTTCATGTGATTTGTGATTTAGGCCTCCCCAATCAAAAATTCTGGCTACGCCAACGAATTCGAGATCGCCTGAAAAAAATTTTTGAAGACCTTTTTTTTTTTGGAGAACGCTTGCGCCTGTGTCCTTGGTCCTTGGCCTTGGCCTCGAACATTTCTGTCCTTGGCCTCGAACATTTCTGTCCTTGGCCTCGAGAGGTTCTGTCCTTGGCCTCGGATTTTTTTTGTGTACTTGGCCTTGGCCTCGAGCCTTGTGTCCTCGACTCCACCTCTGTATGTTACGGTAAAAAAAAGTAAAACCGATGCGAGTAACACGTTTAATGCCCAAAGCAATTTTTAGATTTTTTAAAAACGAGTAGCGTATTTCTAGAAAGACAGTCACAAAAGTAATTTTTTTGTTTAATATTTCATTTTACAATCATTTTTAACATACTCAATTTGATTTTTCTAAAAAATCGGCAAAATATTTGAGAAAAAAACTTGCAGCGAAAGAAGATCCTTACTAACCGTAAATCCAATATAGAAGTTTTATTACAAGTAGCGCACGGAATGCAATTTTTCATGACGAGGTTTTTATGAACCTACCTCGTCAATCTTTGTCTGAACTTTAATCACACTTAATGATACACAAAAATCATTCTAATCGTATTTGAATTGCGATTGCGCTCAAAATTACTAAAATAATTGCGGCGCAAGCGCTATCGCCTGCAAAATAGTTGCGGCACAATAATTGCGGTGCTAGTGCCCATCTCTTAAAATAGGGTTAAAATTCGCATAGGTATAAGATTTCTTTTTCCAGCAGTATGAACATAAATTCAGAAACAACATAGGACAATTTTTAACACGGATATTTACACGCACTTAGCGGAATTTGTAGCAGCATGGCTGGCGCTCAACCACGATTTTGTTGAAGGGCGCTCAAACCAAAAGTAGATCTTTCCGTTCGAAAATTGTCTCATTTAAGCAGCATGCTGAGTAAACTGGTCCAACCACAGCGTATCAGAGACGGGACCATCGGAGGCCTGGAGGCGCGTAGTCATTTGAAAGAATTAAATTGCCAGCTGCTTCACCCCCCTTATTACAAGTCCCGTTTTAATACTATGGATTGGATCATGGGATGGACAATTTTAATACGAAAAGAGAAAAAATGACTGGTTAGGAGTATGGAAAATCGCCTTCCACTCCATTTCATACCATGCCCTGGGCATAGTCGTAGCCGAGATTTTCGATTGGGAGGGGCCCAAACCAAAAACCACATAGGTGAAGACCAAAAAAAATAAGAGTCTTCACAGTTCGATTTAGGACTTGTACTTGGGGAAGGGGCGGGCCCGAAATTTAGTTGAAGACCAATTGTGGATTGGGGGGGCCCAAACCTCAAGATATAGAGTGGAGACCAAACTTTAAAAACACCTTAAGTAAGGGTCAGCACGAGCTGAAAAGCCTATTACGTCCCGAAAATTAAGTGAGACCAAAAAAAAAGGTCTTCACGGTCTGCGGTAAACCTACAAACCAAACTTATCACAGGTACTGACAACCACTAGCCGTTTTGGCTACAAAACCTACGTTTTGGCCCGGGCCCCCACTCGCTACGCCTATGGCCCTGGGACCAGCAATATTGTAGTCGAAGACATAACGTTCAAGGCCAAGGACAAAAAACAAGCCAAAGCCAGGAACAGACCCTCCCGAGTGTAAGGACAAGAATGTTCAATCGTTATTACATTTTATTCACCAAGTTGCTGTGGCTAGGAGACAGCGAAGGGACCATTTGGCCTTCGAGTCAAGTTGCCACCTGTCTACCACACACGGCGGAGGCTTCACACTGTCCATGTAATTGGTGAACGTCAAACAGGAAAGCTGTGAATACCAATTTTGAGAGTCTTTGGTTTGACTCGACCGGGAATCGAACCCAAGTCTACCGCTTTAGTAGCAGACGCTCTATCCACTCAACCACTGATCTGTTTAGCCAAGGACACAATATTTTCTAAAAATTATGGTTGGCAAATTTTCTATCATTTTTAAGCGCGAAAATATTTAAGATATTGCTTTTTGTCAAGTTTTTATGGTAATTCGGAAATAGTAGTTTCTAAAAATATCGAATGTTATTTTGAAGTTTTACGCTTTAGCAGCAATGTTGATTACGTTCTTTTGCGGTATCGTGGTGGTAAAACAATTCAGGCCGTAACTCGTGAATGAAAACAACTAAATATTCTAATAGTGGAAATGGTCAATTTTGAGGCCTTAACTTGATCAGTTAGGGCCCCGCTGCAAACGTCCACTGATTATGGAAATTTGCTCCGGGACTCTGACTGCTGAAGTTAAACTTTTAGTAGTTTTTCAAACACAAAGCTTATTGTTTGGTTTGACGTCTGCTTTTCACAGAATTTTTAAAATATTATCACGGTTTTCAAATACCTAGTACATAAACTTAGCAACTATGATATCATCTAAAGGTATCGCAAAATACTGGAAATAATATATAGTAATTGTTGCTGAAATGAATTGCGTTACCGTAAACGGTATTTGCAAGCTCAATAGTGTTAGGAAAAAACGGTGTTCTGGGGACGAGGGCAAAGTCTCCATGCCTCCATTGAACAATTTTAGTGAACTGTTTTTTGAGAAAACTATCAATTTTTGTCACCAATGCAAAAGATTACACAATTAGATTTTCAAAGCAATTTGAAAAAAAAAATACAGTACAGTAAAAGTTAATTTGAATTTCATATTTTCTTAATCCTAATTTAGAGCTAAACGTAACTTTACGTTTTAATGCACGCGAAGTTTCCCTGTAGTCTCGCATTTAATGCTTATTACCTATCAATGATTGAGCGAGCACGTATCGGCTGCCAAAAGACGCTTCGTAAAATTTAACATGAGACTTATAACGGCAAAAATAATGTAAGAATTCCAGCAGGAGTGTAGGAGGAAGGCATTGGTGACACTGGCGATTTTCCTCACAATTTGTAGAAACGTCAAAATAATAAATTATTATTTTTTGCCCAAATTTTTTCCGAAAGCTTCGCCTCCGCATTTTCATGACGTCATGTAAAAAAATGATTTAGTGCAGCGCTTATCTTTCCAGGCGTTCGACAATCATACTTACATTTAATTTTATGCTCTCTTTTTTAATTATTCTTCACGCAGCGTTTTTTGTTTTTGTTTTGGTGCAGTAGTTTATCATTTTGGATTCCTAACGGCAATTTTAACCACAAAAATCGTTCAGCGGTTGTGGCTTTGCCCCCAGACCGCTTGCCAGTGATTAAAGTAAGTTGCTCTTTCTCATTTCAAAACAAATTCTTCGCAATATTCGCAAACATATTTTCAGAATTTCTTTTTGCAATAACCGGCCAGGTGGTCGAGCGGTAACGCATTCGTCTGTGGAGCGATAGGTCTGAGGTTCAAATCTCGGGCCGGTCAAATCGGACACAGTATTGCCAACGACTCGCCACCGCTGCGGCATTTCTTGGAATGGAACTGTGTTGCCCGGCGCAATAACGTGAAGATGGGCCCCGCAAACTCCTTCCACGCTTCGGCGTAATAAAGCGAGCATAATGAACGATTTGATTGTGTATTTTCAGAACAGTTTGGCGTTCTCAAGATAAGTTTTGTTAGTTTTATCACGGATCAACAAACTTCGAATAATTGGTTATGCTTGGTAACTCTATATATTACATTCAGTGCCGTCGGGGACCAAAAACGGGCCGGGGCCAGCTCAAATATGATGGATTTCCGGTTTTGTGAAGTCCAACATAGACGGAGAAAATGCTGTAGTTTGGTCCGAAAAATGATGTGATCTGAAAAAAAAAAAGATCTTCACCGGAATTCTCACGGTTTTTCCGGTCAAAATTGGGTAATCTCCGAAAAAAAGTTCTTTACCGAAATTCTAACGGTCTTAATGAAGCCCATGGGCCCCCAAAAGTCCTTGGGCCCCGGGGTCATTGTACCCCCCTGCCCCCCTCTTGGCGCCCCTGATTACATTTCATTATCACGCACATTATACTTTCTTCTGAATCCACATTCAGATAGGCTCGGTCATGCCTTAGCAAAAATGCTTGCGTCTGGACCCCTAAAAACATTGTCATATGCAGTTGCGTAGCCAGGGGGGCGGAGGGGGGCTAGAGCCCCCCATTGGCTTGTGAAGTATGCAAAATCGCATGTTTTTGTGCTTTTGAGGCCGATTTTTTGGTGAAAAATTGAAAACAGCACCCTCATAGGAAATTGGGTTCCGAAGTTGTGAAATACATGTCGTGATTCGGCCTGAAAAAGCGTTTGAATATCCGATTTTGGCTGAAAAATCAGTCTCAATTCCGGTGAAGACCCTTTTCTTTTTTTTTTTTGAGACCACCTGTTTTTGGGCGGAAAAAACGTTTGGATTTCCGAGCTTTCCGAGAAATTCTGATTCAAGAACAATGAAAATTCGAGTCAAGGTCGTTTGCACTTTTCTCACTCTTTCAAAAAAGCCCCCCCTTTTCCAAATCCTGGCTACGGCCTGGTCATATGGCCCTGAATGGTTTTGCTGCTGTACTCATTGCACCATTCGCTCTGGAAATATTAACAGAAATAAAGAGAACGATTCTACGCTGCCTTTTGTCCCCTCATTCTCCGATTAGAGCTTTCATACAATGCCATTTAAAGCATAGTTTACTATAACTTGGAATCACATACTATTTTTTAAATAAGGAAAGACAAGGAATTGACAGGCTAGAAGCTTAGGTTACTTTTTGTTTGGCTATTAACCTTTTCAACCGATCAAAAAATGATACGGTCCTCGAGCCGAAGACAAGACAGTTTCGAGGATTTATAGGCTTCGAGGCGAACGACTTCAAAATATGTCCTGAGGCCAAGAACATTCTCGAGGACTTCACCTCTGCCGGGGACCTTGATACATCACATGTCGCGAATTTCCGAGTAAACACAATGACGCGAATAGTGTGTGTGCGTCACGCTTTTACTCGCATCGCACAGCAAACACGTGCGTTACCCACGTGCAATCAGCTTATTGGAACGACCGTATAAATGGTAAAGGTAAATGGTAATGAACGACCGACGCTCGCGTCGCGTGTTCCTCTGTTTTTACTCGGCCATTTTCCAACTAACGAGTGCGAAATTTCATACTTTTGGTTATAACTCGAGAACGGTATGGTTGGTCTAGCTTCATGAAATTTTGACAGCAGTTTGAGATTAATGAGCTATATGTTTGTACCAAACTTCGAGGCAATAGGTAACGTGACTTTGGTTTTAGAACCCAAAATAAAGAGGTTTTAGAACCCGAAAAGTTTGGCGTAAAAAGCGGTCTCAGTCAAAAACGGCTAAGTACGGCAAAAAATATTTCATATACCCTTTCATCCCAACCAACCCACTTTTGGCTGCGATGAGGTTTATTTCTTTTTTTTCCTTTTTTTTTTTTAATCCTAATTTTTGTACGCTCTTCTCCTAAACCACAAAACATCGAAATCTAATTTTTGTGTGAAATTGTTGAGCTGCAAACGCAATTTTTTCTCCCGAAATTTTTTGGGGCAACTCCACCGGGAACCCCCCAAAATGGGGCCCCAAAAAATCCATTACTTTAACGGCTCAAGCTTGAGTGCTACTTTTTTTTGATATCAGTAGATATTTAACTGACAAATATTTTGACATAGTTTGAGGCTGCCACCCTTCCCCGAGAACCCCTCCCAAATAGACCCCCAAATATCAATTTTTTGAACAGCTCAAGCTAGGGTACCACTTTGTTTTGATATCAGCAGCTATTTAACAGACAAATATTTTGGAGTAGTTTGGGGGAGCCACCCCCCTGGGGATCCCCCCCAAAAGGAATTTTTTGAACGGCTTGACTTAGGGTGCCAGTGTTTTATGATATCAGCAGATATTTAATTGACAAATGCTTTGACATAGTTTGGGGGTAGCTCTCCAAGCACTTCCCTCCCCCGAATAAACCCCTTGAAATTCAATTTTTCGAATGGCTAAAGCTGGGAAGCTGACTGTTTTTAATGATAGTAAATATTAAACAAATTATTTGACATAGTTTAAGGGTGCCACTCCCTCGGGAAACCGAAAATTGGACCACTCCTAAATCAATTTCTTTAAATCACTTGTTACAGAGCTAATTGTTTTTAATATTAGGTCTGTAAAAAATAAATACTTTGGCTTGGTTAAGAGGTGACACCCCTGCCCGGGAGCCCCCCAAATACGTAGATTCCCCAAATCTTTACTTTTCATTTAAACTAAAACAGTTTTTTAGTTGATATTTGTAAGACAAAGAATAAAAAATACAAATCGTCATCTGTTCAAGACAGAAGTTTAGAATCATTGTTATAAAAGCAAAAGCATACATCTGGGACCAATACAATGCAGAGTGTTTCGTGGAAATACATGATACGTACTAAACATTACACGATAGCTTTGTACACATTTTGAATTTACGCTTCAGTTGCGATATATGTATTAATAGTAGCTACTGATGGTAGAAGCGTTGACAGACAAATTGCTGTTTATCACTTAAGATGTTGGTTTAGCACGTAATTTGATATCATAGGATTTTCACTGCGCTATTTAGATTTTTCTATTTGTTCAACCTACAGTATTGCTGACAGAAACGTGTTTAACTGTGTGAACCGTACAATTAGATCCATTCATTTTACTTTTAATTTTTGAATTCAAATTCATTGACTTTGAAAAAACTAAACGCAAATTTCGGAGCATAATGATTTAAACGTTTAAGTTATCTTAATGTAAAGCAAAGAGCCAAAATGTTCGCTCACGTTTTGGGTTTTTACTCTATATTAAATTTAAATTAATTTACTTTGGAAAAACTAAATTCAAATTCATATTCAAATTCATGATTGACTTTTTGAAAGTTGATTTGAAATGTATTTTTACTTCAATTGGACTGATGTAAAATTATGTTCATAGCTGTAGTAACGACTTCTAAGTTAATACAATTCGACAATTCAAACTCACCCTATATTTGACAAACCTGACTATTGAGAAACTAACTTAAAGTTTTGAGAAAGGCTAAGACAAGGGTCATAGTCAAGAGATTCCTAAACCGAGAGTGCTCAAACCACTAACTTGGTGAGCGTAAATCAAATTCAGTTAAGGGGGTTCAGGACAAGAGCACTTGGGACATTGTTTCACAAAATGAATAATGATTTAATGACAATTGATAATAAATGGATTTGAGCCGTCGCGACCGCGACGGCTCAAATCCATTTATTATCAATTGTCATTAAATCATTATTCATTTTGTGAAACAATGTCCCAAGTGCTCTTGTCCTGAACCCCCTTAACTGAATTCGAGAAACTAACTTAAATAGGAATAAGATTAGAAAAAAATAAGATTTTTGAGTAGTTCTTGGAAGCTGTGCAAAAAAGCTTTACTTAGGGAATCTGTGGAATTAGGTAGGCTTAACTCACCGTATAAGATTGTACGACTTGTACCAACTCATAGTTTTTATCAGAAAAAATTAATAAACGAAAAAAAGACACCATAAAAGCACACAAACAAGTTATGAATAATCATTTGTGTTCTGACCTGATTCTCAGTCTTATTAACCAGGTTATAAATCACTACTTTCACAGTGTAAGTTTTGATTTGAGAAAATCAAATTCATCGAATGTTTAATTAAGACCTTCAAATTCAAATTCATTGACTTTGCGAAAATTAATATCAAATTTATTGACTTTGTAAAAGTCGAATTCAAATTCATCAATAAGTCGTAAGCGGATTCAAATTCAACTTCAATCCAACCCTATTGTACAGCATGTATCCGTTGATATTGGGTAATGGATAAGCTTATATCATATTCGATCGTAAACTTCTGAGCAAAACAGAGCTTGGCACTAAAAAGAGACAGACTGCCATTTAGTGAAAAAAAGTTCCCCTTGTGTAAACAAAAATTAGTACTCCAAATACACTTTTACCAAACCAGATGCTTATGCAGAATTCTCGCTTCGTGCCTGAACTGATACCCATCAGTCGTGACGTTCTGCATTCGTCTAAACGTGATTGGTTAGTGCGTGAGCGGAGCGCTATATGTTTTCTTATTTCGCAAAGCTATGGCGTTTCACCTGGTGTCTGAGAATGCGTTACAGCTTACATGCTGATTTCAGAGCAAGCAAGTTACAAGCTAACTTTCTAGCGCCAGAATGCCGGAAACTCCAATATTTCACTGCCGTTAGCATGCGCCATATGACAAAATATGTATGTAAAGCCATAGGCGTAGCCAGGATTTTTGATTGGGGGGGGGCCCAAACCACAAATCACACGCAATGACGCCATCAGAAATTTTCAAAAAAGTAATTTTTTGTGGGGCAAAGATATTGTAGAATGGAAGATCTGAAGTGGTAGCCTGATATGGCACTTTGCCAGGATTTTGGTAAAAGGAGAGGGCGAAAACTAATTGTTGAAAAGCAGTGGTGGGCAGTAACTAGTTACAATTGTAACTAGTTACTGTAACTAGTTACTTTTTTAGTAACTGTAACTGTAACTTCGTTACTTTTTTTCAGATGTAACGATATTTGTAACTAGTTACCAGTTCAGAGCCCTAAAAAAAGTTACAGTTACAGTTACTTTTTGTACTGCATGCTTTGAAGCAAATTACAGATTTTTTATGAATTCCATTCAAAATAATGGTATTACACTGGCAACACAGAACGCACAGTCGCATGTCTGATCTACCATAATCTTTTATCCATATTTTTTTCACCGTGTTCACTGGACTATACATGAGATTGCTGGTTAAAGTGAAGACAGTAATAGTTTTCCAACTTCGCTTTCTGGTGATTGAAACCGTTTGGGGATTCAGAGCTGAGTGTGCCAACTGCACAGCTGTTTGCGTACTAGCAATCAGTGTTAGTTTGCAATTTTAATATAATACTACCCTACCATCTAGTGTAGCAGTGGAGAGACTATTTAGTTTGGGTAAAGATATCTTAAAATCAAAACGCTGTGGGCTCAGTGACGAACACTTTGAAATATTAGCCTTTTTGAAAGGCAATTAACTGATTTCTGTTTTCAAAATTTTTGTAACTATTAGTGTATATTTTTAGATCTAGCTAGTCCTTTTTCCTTTGCATTCTTACACAAATGCGACTTTGGAAGTTGATGAATGAAATTTAACGCTTTGACAAAACTAAATTTTTTGACAAAGAAACATCCTTGGTTTGGTCTTAATATACTTTTGAGACAAACAGACGTAATCTGGCAAGTGCCGACAGGCCTGTTTTTAGTCCAAATTTTTAATCACTAAAAGTAACTGTAACTTGTAACTGTAACTAGTTACTTTTTCAAATTTGTAACTGTAACTGTAACTTAGTTACTTTTTTTGCCAAGTAACTGTAACTTGTAACTAGTTACTTTTAGAAAGTAACTTGCCCACCACTGTTGAAAAGTGTAAAAGTCTAACTTGGAAGACGTGTTGAGTAAGCTAGTGTAATCAAACGTATCACAGACGGGGGTCTGGGGGCAGAGCCCCCAGCCGCCGGTGGCTATGGGGATCTGGGGGCAAAGCCCCCAGCCGCTGGGCGATTTTTGTAAGTTTTTGGAAAAAAAAGCTATTTAAATCCCGTTGGATCACATTTCGCACGAGTTCAGAGCCATTTCAAAGAACTAGATTTTTAACATTTCAAAGCCAATCGAAAAAATTTAGTTGTTCAATCCTCTTTTTGCAATTAAATCCCAAAACACGCTTAGAATCTTGCATTATGGTGTAAAATTTTAATTGAAAGTGATTTGGTCTATAGGGGGAAGTAACGAACATTGCCTCCTGCAATACTTTAGCAGGAAATAATTAAGTTCATAATAACGTTAAGCGAGGGCCTGGGGTGGCAACTTTAAGTCAAAACTCTTAGATTTCTCACAGGTTTTGCATATAAATTGTTAAAAATTTGCATTAAGGAGCCCCTGGCCCGGGAACCTTGGTCGTCAGTCAGGGGCCGTTGGGCTCCCTGGTTGCCAATTAGACGCCCCGTAGCCCCTTGCTTGTCGGTTAGGAGCCCAGGCCCCCTGGTTGTTAATTAGGGGCCCTGGGTTCCCCGGTAGTGAGTTAGGGGCCCGGGGGCCCCTTGGTCGTCAGTTAGGGACTCCAGGACCCCCTGGTTGTTGGTCAGGGGCCCTAGGGCCCCCTGGTCGTCAATTAGGAGGACCCCGGGGCCCCTTGTTGTCGGTTAGGGGGCTCCTGGCCCCCTGGTTGTTGGTTAGGGGCTCCCTGGTTGTTAGTTTTAGGGTCCTGGGGCTCCCTGGTTGTGAGTTAGGGGCCCCAGGGCCCCCTGGTCGTCATTTAGGCACTCCAGGGCCCCCTGGTTGTTGGTTAGGAGCCCTGGAGCCCCCTGGTTGTCGTTTAGGGCCCCCTGGTTGTCGGTTAGGGGCCTGGGCCCCCCTGGTTGTCAGTTAAGGGGGCCCCATGGTTGTTGGTTAGGGTCCCTTGGTTGTTAGTTAGGGGCCCTGGGGCCCCTGGTCGTCAGTTATGGGCCCACTGGTTTTCAGTTAGGGGTCCTGGACCCCCTGGTTGTCGGTTAAGGATTCCAGGGCCCCCTAGTTGTTAGTAAGGGCCCCCTGGTTGTTAGTTGGGGGCCCCGGGACTCACTTGTTGTCATTAATATTATTGTTAATTACTGTTATGTGCGTAATTACTGAAAAAAAACTGCAACTAAACATCGCCAGGCTATGTTGTCATAACTTTTTGTCGTTAGTGATATTTTGATTGGGGGGGCCCGGGCCCCCTGCCCCCCCCCCCCCCCCCTGGCTACGCCTATGTGTAAAGCGTTTCCCTGTAGCAACAAAGTAGGAATTTAATCAAAATATAAATAATTTGGAAAAAGGTATGTTGCTTTAAATTAGGGTAGATCAGACGATTTTGTTGGGTGTTCAAAGAATACCCCGATGACCAGAGGTGGAGTCGAGGACACAAGGCTCGAGGCCAAGGACACAAAAAAAATCCGAGGCCAAGGTCAAGAAAAGCCTTTTCGAGGACAGACCCTCTCGAGGCCAAGGACAGGAATGCTCGAGGCCAAGGCCAAGGACCAAGGACACAGCTGCAAGTGCTCTCCAAAAAAAAAAAGGTCTTCAAAAATGTTTTTCTGGCAATCTCCGCAATTTATAGGCGTAGCCAGAATTTTTGATTGGGGAGGCCTAAACCACAAATCGCATGCAATGACGTCATCAAAAATTTGCCTGCTGGCACTTAACCAGGATTTTGCAAAGGGAGAGGGCCTCAACTAATATAGTTGAAAAGTGCAAAAACGTAACTTTGGAGACGTTTTGAGAAAGGCAGTGTAACTCAAACGTATCACGGACAGGGGTCTAGGGGCAAAGCCCCCAGATGTTGGGCGATTTTTTGTAATTTTTTGGAAAAAAAGCTATTTTAATGCCATTGAATCACATTTCGCACATGTTTAGAGCCATTTGAAAGCACTAGATTTTTGACATTTGAAAGCCAATTGAAATTCTTTAATCCTCCTTCTACTGTAGTTGTAATTCAAGTCCAAAACTCGTTTAACATCTTGCATTTTGGTGTTAAAGTTTAATTGTAAGTGATTTGGTCCAGGTAGGGGGAAGTAAGGTGCATTGCTTCGTGCAACACTTTAGCAGTAAATGAAAACCCACTCGAAGATTTTCCTTAAAGATTTTTGTTTTGTCATGAAAATAACCAGTTATAGAAGTTCATGTTAGGCCAGGGGGCCCAGGCTCCCTCAATTGAAGTTCAACGATTTGTTCAATCAGCATTTTCCAAGGCTAAATTTTTAAAAAATATTTTGTGCGTAAAAACTGGCGAGGTGGAGGTGAATTAATGAATTGTTATTGAAAAATAGTACAATAGATGATTACGCTTACTAACCATGTTATTGCCGGGCCGGATTTACATCGCGCTGGGCCCTGGGCACTTTAGAGATTTTTGCCACATCTTTCTGCCAAATGTAGGTAAAGGCTATAAAAAGTCTTGAGATTTGAGCACAGGGCCTTTAGCTGGTACTGCGCCATTGTGTGGTAAATCCTGCCTTGGTTAATGCATTACGTTCATAAACAGGCTAGATTTGATCCTGAGATAGCTACTTTTGGGACGAAAACTCTCCATTTCTTCCAGGTGTACGTTTAAATTGGCTGGCAAAAATTGAATTGAGGGGGTTCCGGGCATAGGCGTAGCCAGGATTTTTGATTGGGGGGAGGGGGCCAAACCACAAATCACATGCAATGACGTCATCAGAACTTTTCAAAAAAGGAACTTTTTGTGGGGCAAAGATATCGCTGAATGGAAGATCTAAAGCTGTAGTCTGCTGGCATTTTAATCAGGATTTTAGTAAAGTGAGAGGGCGAAAACTAATCGTTAGAAGTGCTAATGTCTAACTTAGGAGACGTGTGTGAGTAAGCTGGTGCACTCAAACGTATCGCAGACGGGGGTCTGGGGGCGGAGCCCCCAGCCACCGGTGGCTATGGCGATTTTTGTAAGTTTTTGGAAAAAAAAGCTATTTCAATCCCATTGGATCACATTTCGCACGTGTTCAAAGCCATTTGAAAGAACTAAATTTTTAACCTTTGAAAGCCAATTGAAAAATAATTTAACTGTTCAATCCTCCTTTTACTAGCAATTAAAGTCTAAAACACGTTTAAAATTTTGCATTGTGGTGTAAAATTTTAATTGTAAGCGATTTGGTCCATGTAGGGTAAGTAAGGCACATTGTATCCTGCAATATTTTTGCAGTAAATAAAATAGTAATCCACTCAAAGATTTTCTTGAAGATTTTTGTTTTGTCATGAAGTTAACCAGTTATAGGAGTACATGTACGGCCAGGGGGCCCACGACCCTTCAATTGACATTCAATAATTTGTTCAATGAGCATATTCTCTAGCTATTTTTTTAAAAAGTATTTTGTGCGTAAAAACTGGCGAGGTGGAGTTGAATTGTTATTGAAAAATGGTACAGTAGATGGTTACGCTTACTAAACATGTGATTCCTTGGCCGGATTTACATTGTGCGGGGCACTTTGGGGATTTTTGCAGCATCTTCCTGCCAAATATAAGTGAAGACCAAAAGAAGTCATACCTTTTGAACACAGGGCCTTGGCATTGTGTCGTATGGCAAATACGGCGCTGATTATTGCATTACGTTCATAAAAAGTTTCGATGAGGGCCTGAGGTTGCAGTTTTTAGGACAAAAACTCTTGATTTCATCCTGGTTATACGTTTAAATTGGTAGGAAGAAATTGAATTAAGGGGGTGCGCCGGGCCCCCTGATGGTCAATATTATTTATTCTTAATTGCTATTGTACATGTGTACTGTTGTACGCAAAGATGTTAAAAGCAACTGAAAATGAACAAACAAGGCTTTTTTGTCAAATTTTTGTCATTGGTGGCATTTCAATTGAAGGGGCCCGGGCCCCCTGGGCCACCCCCCGTTCGGCTACGCCTATAATTTTGAGATAAGATCGCGTCTTAAGTTCTTTCATAAAACAAAACATAGCAAAATTAAAACAACTTTTTTTCCAAAACGTGGAGGACTCGATTCAAGTTACTTGACAGTTTTTTTGACACCTCCAGAAATTGCATGACATTATTATGACGAGGACACTGGACAGGTGGTCGTCATTATTATTACTTGCTTTTGTAGGCGTAAATCCTAAATTAAAGAAACTGCAATTCCGGACAAGGACAACATACTGGCAATGCTCTCACTATATTTATCATTGGTAGTATTTCAGTTGGGGGTTTGCATTACCGCCTGTGTTATTGGATTAAGTTTATAATAACGTTAAACGGGGGCCTGGGATTGCAACTTTTAGCACAAAAGTTTTAGATTTTTTCACAAGTTTTGCGTATATATTGTTAAAAATTTGAATTGCGGGGCCCCTGGCCCATGACCCTTGGTCATCAGTTAAGGGCCTTGGGGTCCCCTGGTTGTCAGTAAGGGGCCCTGGGGCCCCCTGGTTGTTGGTGAGGGGCCCTGGGGTCCCCTGGTCGTTAATTAGGGGCCTCCAGGGCTCCCTGTTTGTCAGTTAGGGGCCCCTGGGGCTCAGTGGTCGTCAGTTAAGGGCTTTGGGCCCCCCGGTTGTTAGTTAGGGGCCTGGGGCACCCGTTTGTCAGATAGGGGCCCCCGAACCCCCTGGTTGTCGGTTAGGGGCCCTAGGGTGCCCTGTTTGTTAGTTAGAGGCCTTGGGGCCCCCTGGTCATTAGTTAGGGGCCCCCTGGGTGTTGGTTAGGGGCCCCCTGGTCGTTAGTTAGGGGCCCTGGGAGCCCCCTGGTTGTTAGTTAGGAGCTTTGGGGGCCCCTGGTGGTCGGTTAAGAGCCCCCTGGTTGTTAGTTAGGGGCCTCCTGGTTTGCTAGTTAGGGGCCCCGGGGCTCCCTCGTCGTCCGTAACTGCAACTAAACATCGTTAGGCTACGTTGTTATAATTTTTTATCATTGGTTGTGTTTCAATTGGGGGGCCCGGGCCCCCTGGCCCCCCCTGGCTACACCTATGGTCTCGGGGCCCCTGGTCTTCCATATTGTTGTTCGCTACTGGTGTAAGGGAAAAATGCTAAAAAGAAACTGAAACTGAAGAAACAATAGGCTTTTTTGTCACATTTTTGTCATTGGTGAAATTTCAATTGCGGGGGGGGGGGGGGGGAGGCCCGCTTGGCTAAGGCTATGCTCCAACTGCGGAAAACTTTTGACTTTTGACATTTGCAAGTTTTCCGCGAAGTTTCTGGCGTTTTCCAACAAAATTTTAACGGTTCAAAAAATAGTGCTGTCCTCGAGCCGAGGGCAGGGCAATTTTTGAGGACCTGAGGCTTCGAGGCCAAGGTTAAGGCCAAGGACTTCAAAATGTGTCCTCGAGGACATCCTCGAGGCCAAGGACGTCCTCGAGGACTCCACCTCTGCCGATGACCCTCACCAATTGTTACTAATACTTGATAAAGACCGGGTGTTGAACGGAAAATTGCAGAGTTATCTTAAAAGTTGGAAGCTTTTGTAGTACGTTAACACACGCTTTGGCTGGTGGTAAAGCAATTTTAATAAGGTTGTTTAGCATCTGCAATGGGCTACTGAACTGCGGTTATAATACAGAATCTTGCATTTTTACAATACTCGCAACTCAGATTTCTTAGCAGCAAACTAAACATTTTGCTTCTTATTGAGGATTTATGAGAAAATAGAATATGCTTTAATCAGTGACACAGTTAGGGGAGACTAAAAGGGCTAAAGCTCTCTTGTTAACCAAGTCGCTGAAAAGATTTAAGCCAAATATGCGATCTTTCATCTTTTAAACGTGTTTTGCAAAACGACGTCGGGTATATTATTCTACTCAAAGAGTGCTGACGCAACGTCACACTAACAATTGACTTTTCAATGGCTTAACGCAGTGTTTCTCAACCATTTTTTTCTGCGACCCAAATTCGTTTAAACACGCTATCTGCAAGAACAGCTACGACCTAACTAAGTAGTTACATAAAAACAGAACACAAAAAAGCAGTACTTTTAGTTCACAATATTTATCACCATTTCGTTTCTACAATTTTTAAAATTGCGACTCAACATCACTCAACGCTAAACGCATTGGATGCTCCTAACCCAGACTGTTTCTATATTTCTCTTTTATAAGAGCCAGAGCAGAAAATCCCATCTCACGTAAATATGAACTTGGAAAAGAGATTATAATTTTTAAGGTTTCTTCATAGAATGTTGGGTATTCGTTTGCTTAACTACAAATTAAAGATAATAATCAAAGTACTAAGAGCTCTACTTGTGTCAGCTACTCATTCATAAAGCTTTGGCGACCTACATCTGGGTAGCGATCCATGCTTTGAGAAACGCTGGCTTAACCAGACGGTTTTGTTTTTTTTTTATCAAAAACGATGATCTTGATATTTTTTGACATTGTTTGGGGTTTCTACTTTTCTGGAGGTTCCTTATTCAGATATTTTTGAATAATCGCTGTTTTTACGGTAGACGAAAAGTACTTTTGAGCGTCACAGCATTAGCTACGCGTCGGTCGTTTACTGGGTTTGCTGGCAAACTCCCATCTAGTGTTTTAATGAATTTGCATTTCCTAATACGAGGAGCTAGTCGTGCAAAACTTACGTAGGGAGCCGCACTCAAGCATAACAGTATGTCACTTTTGTAAGCTGAAAAGCTGCTGCTACGTAATTGCTATCCCCTCAGGCTGGCATTGCTGCCCAAACCCTAACTGTAATGCAAGGTTTTGAAGCAAAAAAAGATGATTTCATGCTTCACCTTCGACGTTCCTGCATACTGTACCACATGCGTACAACCCATCCGCGAATCGAACCCAGATACCGAGGGTCGAGAGCTCAGCATACTAACCACTCGACCACCCAGCTTGCAGCATCATAGAGACAAAATGTCATATTTAAACTAAATGTATGAGAAAAAGGCAATACAGGGTTACGCTTCAATGCGGCTGCCTACGTGACTTTTGCATGACTAGCTTCTACTTTTCCTAATTTTCGGATAGGATTCGGAGTCACGAAGTGTGACTCCGTACATCTCTGGTAGACAGCTGCGGAGCTGCGGTTCACGGTGCCTCGCTCTTGTATCAGTGTATGTCGCATGGTCGCACGAAGCGCGTAAAAAAGTTGCAGAACTCAGACTTTTTTTTACATCAAATTAAAACGGCACAAAGAGATGAGAAAAATTTTCAGCACAGATCGAGGATGCCCCAAGAGCTGCGGCATTTTCACATTGAATTTAGAACGTTCGCACTATTTTCGGCATTTTTGCAGGAGGTGAAAACTTAGAGGGAACATTGCTGAGTATGTCGAATAAACACCAAAAAATAACAACAAACGAATTATCAGTTAAATAAGGGCAGGTTCTGCCGCAGGATGCCTTTGGGGGTTTGGGGGCAAGGTCCCCATACTCCCCAACAGCCAGAGGCAATGGGGTCTGGCGGCAGAGCTCCCAGCGCTTGGAGATTTTGCATTTTTTTTTGCAATAATAACTTAATTTTAGGCCTATTGTAGCGAAAATTAATGCTTTTAAATTGTAGCATATAAATTAGCAGTGCTAAAGTATGATTAAACTGGCTCCCTATGATCTGTGATGACAGGGGTGGGCACTTGCACCTCAACTATTTCACTTGCGATAGCGCTTGCACTGTAATTATTTTTGAACCAATGAACGGTTGTGATGATGCTTGCGCCGCAAGTAAGCAATTTTGATCACAATTGCGCAAGTCAAATAGGATTATAAATGATTGAATAAAGGTAACAAAAAAACATTGACGAGGTACGTTGACGTAGCCAGAATTTTTGATTGGGAGGAGGGGTTGGTCAAATTGTAACGACATCGTCAAACTTTTTTGAAAAGAGGGACTTTTTATGGGACAAAGATACCGTAGAATGGAGAATCAGCAGCTGGGGCCTGGGTTGGCATGTAACCTGGGTTTTCCTAAAAAAAAAGAACTTGAACCTAAAGTTAAAAAGATTTCCAAAATTGTCTAAGATGGGAGATGTGGTGAGCGAACTAGCCTAGTTTAGTTCAAACATATCACAGACGGGGGTCTGGGGGCTGCTGTTGGGTGATTTTTTGGAATTTTTTTTGGAAAAAATTGCTATTTTAATGCCCCTTGGGTCACATTTCGTACGTTTTTAAAGCCATTTAACATAACTAAATTTTTGAAAGCCAATTGAAACAATCAAATTGATGAGTCTACCCTCTGCTTAAAGATCAAGTCAAAAACACGCTTAAAATCTTGAATTTGGGTGTTAAAGTTTGGAAATAACTTGGCCCAGGCTGAGAAGCAAAGTACATTGCCTCCTGCAATATTATTAGAAGTAATTAATTAATCGAATATTTGCCTTGGGAAATTTTTGTTTTGTCGTGATTACAGGTTATACATTGGATGGCATGTTTGCCCATCTACCTGGTCGTTATTAGTCTGTTGTACACGTACGGTATACTGTTGTAGCTGTAGGCAAAAATGCTTGAAGAAACTGCAAAAAACATAACGCTTTGTTGTCATTATTTTATCAATGGTGGCCAGAGGTGAAGTTGAGGACACAACACTCAAGGCCAAGAACAGCCTTTCCGAGGACAGACCATTTCGAGGTGAAGGACGAAACACAAGCGCAATAGTTCTCAAAAAAAAAAGATCTTCAAAAAATTTTTTCAGGCGATCTCCAAAAGAGTAAAACAAAAAAGGTCTTCCCAGCATAAATTTCCGCAAGGTTTCTGGCTTTTTCCAACAAAATTTTAATTGGTTAAAAAATAGTCCTGTTTCGAGCCGAGGACAGGGTGATTTTCGAGGACTTGAGGCTTCGAGGCCAAGGCTTAGGACTTTAAAATGTGTCCTGAAGGCCAAGGACGTCCTCGAGGACTCCACCTCTGTCTGTTCGTGGCACTTTAATTAGGGGGGGGGGAGGAGCGTGGTTTTGCCCCTTCCCCCCTAGCTATGCCTATGACGAGTTGAGTTCATAAAAGTTTCGTCATGGGAAATTCTACTCGTCTACTGCTTGCAATACTTCTATTGAATTTATAGCAGCAGTCATCTTTCGCTGAAACGTTTCTCTCTAAAATATTTTTTGCTGATTTTGCAAACAAAAATTTCAATTGGGTAAGTTAAAAATGGTTGTAAAATCAAATTTTAAACAGAAAAATTGTTTTTGTAATTGTCATTTTAGAAAGACTCTAGTCGTTATGAAACAATCTTAAACTTGCTTTGGGCACTGCGTTACTCATGACAGTCCTTTTTATACCGTAATTCAAAAACAAAAAACAACAAAAACTATTGATTGCAACTTTTTTGCTAGTCAAGGAAAACATGAAAGATATTGCAACTGTAGTGACAGCATTGGTAAAGCTCTTATAAGTACTTAAATGGTTCAATTTCTGTAAACAAAAACAGTATACGTTTTAAGCGTGCTCCATTTGTCTGAGAGCAATGCTAATTGCTCTAGAAGCACAAAATATGTATCGAAGCTTGTAAATAATTTGTTTGAAGAGCCATCAGAAACATCAGTGACCAAAACTCCCAAGTTGTTCGTTTATCACCACATGCAGACTTTATTAGTGGAATTTTTTCATACTGCGTTTCCTTGAGTGTGAGTGTTAATAGTATTTTTTTGCTAGGTGTAGATGTTCTTCACCCAAAGAGGTTAAACGATGTGCATTTTCAAATGCTTGTATTTTTTAATGGAAATCAATAATTTTTTGTTAAGTAATTTGGTAGCGTGCATAATTTGTTTTGAATATTAGTTTTGTATCGTAACCTAGTGAGGTTTGAGCAGTGAGTCAATTAAAATTATACTTTTCAAAACGTCACAATTGCGCTAGTGATTGCGCTTGCGGCGCAATTATTTTTTGGGACTTGCGGAAATGTTTGCGGCGCAAGAATTTCAAAGTAATTGCGTATGCGCTTGCGGCGCAACTTTTATGATTTGCGCTGCCCTCCTTTGTATGAGGGCGGTGGCTAATGGTAAAATTTTAGCCTTTATATAACTAGCTGCTAAACCTTAAAACAAAAAAATCACAAATTTTAAACTAATTTGTCTGCATTTACAAAACAAGATAATTTTGGAGAAGATGTTTATTAATTGGGTAATTAACAAAACAACCACATCCCAGCATCCCCACCGAGTATTTTACTGTTTGGTCTGGACAAGAAATGGATCTGGCTCCAGTTATTGTAATGAATTTTATGTCTTAGAAGTTTTTCTCATATTTTTCCGTTTGAGCAGGGTTCCAGATCACCTGAATTTGCCTCTGGTAACATCAGCGTTGATCGTTGTACTAGGGCTATAAACAAAGTTTGAAATTTGACTGTCTTGCAATAGAGTAATGTTGAGGTCTAGAGACATAGGATTCTTGAGTTCTTAATTTGAAAGTTTGTAGCACCCTATATTTTCGTAGTGTCAGTTATGGAACTAAATCGGGTGTCACAGGCTCACAGCTCAGATGCTAACCAAATACATTCTACAAGATTGCTGATTTATTTTACCGGTATGTTATGTAGAAATCATTTAACATTTGCAGTTTGTTATTATTGATTTCAATGAGCTTTTTAGCATTAATTGATGGAGGGTAATTTTGCTTATAATAAAAGATATTTAATTCAGAAAATGAAAATTGTACTGTAATGTGATTAGTACTGTATCGCCAAAAAATTTTTTACGTATCTTTTCTAGAAAGGGCTCTGTTGGTTGACAAACCACTAAACTTTAATCCCTCTAATGCTTCTTGTAACTTCAGTGCGCTTTCGCTTGCCATCAGTTTAAACTGACGCTAGGAGGATATGAGTTAAGTTTCATCGAATTGATCAGCTTGCATGAGCTAGCTAAAAAACGTAGTGTAGTATAGCCTACTGTAAGCTGCTACTGACTTTTTACTGTGCTAATTGCTGTCGTGCACAACTGGGTCATTTGTCGAGTCTATTGTTCACAGACCATTAAATTATCTGTTAGATCTATTGTTCATAAACAATTAAATTTATTCTGCATGGATAAGTGAGCTTTGAGATTAGCAGGTGTTTGCTTTGTTACTATCATACTTAAATGCAAAGGGCAGTACTGCCTCCCCTTGCCCCTCCTGGTAAAAGAGTAGGAGGGGCAGCTGCCCTCCCTGTTCCAGCACCACTGGATTAGAGCAAGAGATGCTCTTCGAGATCATGTTATTGAAGAAATGAGAAGTAGTTAGTTTAATGAAGAGGTGCCCCAAAGCTTGTTCACTATTCCCTTATCTGCGAAAATAGATTTTATAGGTTTGACTTGACTCTGTACCATTGGCAACCTTGCATTTTGAACTTTTGTTGCATCAGAAAAGGATGACTTCCAAAATTTCTGCAGAATAAGTAACAGGTGTTCAATAATTTCACTGTCGAACACTAAAAAAAATTCAAAAACAAATTGATGCATTTTGGGGTAATTTGGGTGTTCTAAACATGAATCTGTTCAAAGTCAGATTTTCGCTATCAGTCTAAGATTTTTTGAAAATTTAAATTGTGTTATTTTTGGTTGGTTATGTGTTATTGCCCATAGTTGACATTGCTTCATCATTTACCAATTCCGTTCTGGCGCGTCGATTTCTAGGGGGGGTCTGGACCCCCCCAAAAGATTTGCATTAGGGAGTCAAAAGAGTAAAGGACCTTCCAAAAAAATGGAACATGTTTTCTATTTATGATAAATTCTAACAAAATACTATGTTTTGTCAGGTTTTTCTTGCTCAAAATCTTGAAAACTGCATATCACAGTGCTAGGCCAAGATTTTACAATAATAGTCACAATAAGAGTATGTATTACCACTTAGCTAGTACATTACCACTGTAATTCTGGTAGAATAATACGTAGAATAATACTAGCATGTGACGCTCTATCGTGAGAAGAAAAAAGAAAAAAAGAACCATTTGTTGTCTATCAACACAGCAAATTCCATCCAGCAGACGTTAGTAGCTATCTGCAACTAATCTGGTTGCCGAAAGGTTGGGTTCATATTTTGCTCAATAGAACCACTTTCCCCCAGAAATACCCCCATAAACCCATATTTGTCGGAATCTGCGTTAAATTTCACACAAACTCAGGAAGTGGTGAGGAGTGCACATGAAAGAAAACTGCAGCAGAATACTTTGAATATACTGCAAAATATTACCAAAACACGATAAATAACTTTGCCCTCTAAAATAAGTAGCTTAAAGTGGGGTTCATATTTTCCTCAATGAAAATTCATATCTTCCCCCTCAGAAATACCCTCGCAAACCCATATTTGTTGGAATCTACATTAAATTTCACTCAAACTCAGAAAGTGGCGTGGAATGCACATTAGGGTTATGATTTTTTTTGTCTGCAAATGCCAAATGTTGGTAGTGATGAACTTTTGATTGTTAATGATGAATATATATCACTTTCTTTTTGCTTAACATTACAAAAACCTCGTGCACCCATTGTTCTGAAAAAATCGTGTGATTCAATTTAGAATCATATTAAATTACCCCAAAAATAGAGCAAAAATAACTACACACAGCATATTGTATAAAGTGAATCAATAACTGATGCACCCAGCAGTCACACAATCATACGAAATAAATTTGTGAATGAAGAGAAGTCTTATGTTTAAGGTAACTTTTCAAAAACTATACCCCTAATTATTCGTAATGTTTGACGAATTTTTTAAATTTTTTCTATCATTTCGATTTCCCTTTTGGCTACCTTGTCTGGTCATACTATTTCAACTGCTGATGAAACATCAATCCAGTGGGCCGAATGTTGGTGTTTTACGGCATGAAATTAAAATAGCCTGTGAAAAGAGGTTTTGAATATTACTGTATATTGATTTTTAGTAACACTGATACCTAAACCAAGCTTATGCCCATTGCATTGCCCACACAGTTATGGATTGCAGGAAATAGTTTTGTACTGACTTGTTGTTTTGAAATAGGAAAGTTTTGCTTTTGCACAAAAAAGCTTTTCTTAGGGTGCTGTTGTTGCCCCCACTGGCAACATTTAACTTCTGACAAGGTTCGAATAAATTAAAACTATTGCAAGCAAAAATTTGTCAGGGGACACCCACCAAAATATAATAGTTAGTCACAAAAACTTTTTTAACGACTAAAACTTTGACTTGTGTTTAGCTGCTTCAAGCTTTGTCGCTGATTAAATCATTGCGAGTGCCACTAGTTTTGCTTTTCTTTTGGCCTTTGTTGTTTTATGGCATTAAAAACTCCATATTTGGTTTGTTTGCTTTTCGATCATTTAACTGTGATTGAGCTAAATTTTTAGCGAATAACCGAAAAAATTTAGCGAATAACCGCAGAAAGTTTTTAAAATATATAAACAAAAAATATTTAACCGTTTTTGGTCACAATGACAAAAAAAATTGAAAAAGTTCTGCTTGTTTTCAACAAAAACCCGAAAATTGCCCCTTGCAATCGCGAAAATGACCTCAAGATTTTTGGAAACAACAAAAAATTCACGAAATTGAACATCTGACTTAAAAGTCTGACCAAAAAAATAAACCTAGGACCACTATCTGCTAACGATCATCTGCATTTTCATAAGCATTCTGTAGAAATCTTTCAAAACCCTCTTATCAAGGAAGTTTTTTCCGTTTGCCGTATTTCATATTGCAAAGCCTTTTAAATGGCACTTTAGTTTACCAGAGCTTTTTTATACAAATGTTAAGTAATTTTTTACAGCACTTGTGTAAAGAACAAATTTGATAGGCAAATTGTATTTTACTAATAAATAAATATCCTGTTTCGAGAATTGAATAAGATTGCAACGGCCAACATTCAACTGTATTTTGTGAATCTTGTTCGCAACTACAGCTTTACTTTATCGTTGTATCACTTTTTCTAAATGTAATGCTGAAAGAGCAATCTCACTATACTGCATTAAACGTTTCGCTATACATATGTTAACTATAGGACCAGCAGGTTTACCTAAGAGTTTTTTTTTTTTAACATTTGTGTGTTTTTTGCTATTCATTAGTTGCAACAAAAATTTCAGGTCATCTCAATTGCCAATATAATATAGTTTCCACCGTTTGCTAAAGCGTGGTTGTGATTCTTCATACTAGACTATTAACCAGGGCCGTTGACAGAGCTTATTATTAGGTGGGGCTCGCGAATTACAGTTGGAAAGCTGGTAAACACTACACTAAAAAAGAGTTCTCCTGCAGGCAGCGAGACGAAATCTTAGGGCAAAAGAAAGCTTCTTCGAGCTTGTCAATTTTGTGTGCATATCTGCCAGGCCAACAATGGCTTTAGCTTTTCTGAGACAACTTCAGCACTGCCTCGACCTCTCTGGGTACTGTCCCACTTATAATAATAAAAGTTTTTAATAATGAAGTGGTGAAATTGCTTAAAAAAGCATGATTGGCATGCTAAAATTAGCCAAAAATCTGGAATTTTCAGCATATTGGGTGCGTGAGCTTTTTTTCATTTTGGAATAAAATATTAACGTAGAAATACTTAATATGCAAAAGTTCATTGATTGCAAACCCAGGAATTTAGTTTCATTCCAAAAGTTGAACAATTCATAACCCTAATGCACATGGAAGGAAACTCCATCAGAATACTTTGAATATATACTGTACTTCAAAATATTATTAAAACCCGCTAAATAACTTCGCCTTCTAAAATGAAGTGTTTGAAGTGGGGTTCATATTTTGCTCACTAAGAACCACTTTCCCCAGAAATACCCTGATAATTTTAGACGACAAAGTTATTTATCGTGTTTTAATAATATTTTGTAGTATATACAAAGTATTCTGCTGGAATGTTTTTCCATTTGCACTCAATGCAACTTTCCGAGTTTGTGTGAAATTTAATGTAGATTTCGACAAATATGGGTTATGGAGGTATTTCTGGGGGAAAGTGGTTCTATTGAGCAAAATAAGAGAACCCCCTGTTTAAGCTGCTTGATTTTAGACCGCGAAGTTATTTATGATGTTTTAATAAAATTGTTAGTATGTTCAAAGTTTTCTGCTGGAGTTTTCTTCCATGTACACTTAATGACACTTTCTGAGTTTGTGTGAAATTTAATGTAGATTCTAACAAATATGGGTTTATGGGGGTATTTCTGGGGAAAAATTGGTTCTATTGAGCAAAATGTGAACCCCACTTTAAGCTGCTTGATTTTAGAGGGCGAAGTTATTTATTGTGTTTTAATAATATTTTGTAGTATATTCAAAGTATTCTGCTGCAGTTTCCTTTTATGTGCGCTCCACACCACTTTAAGCCGCTTGATTTCAGACGGCAAAGTTATTATCATGTTTTAATGTGTCTTGATTAATTTAATTTAATAGTATTTTGTAGTATATTCAAAGTATTCGACTGAAGTTTTCTTCCTGGAGCACTTGACAACACTTTTTGAGTTTGTAAAGTTTAGTGTAGTGTCGCGATTGTTGATACTTGGCTCAAGTACAACCTTTAATCCCTAGAATTGCCCACGTCGGCTAAAACTAGAGAACGACTGAGATGTTAATTGACGAATCAAAAATGGCAATTGATAGTTCCTTTAGCTTCTTGAATCTCAGAAAGCAGTACACAATCTTAAATTAAAACTTCTATTTAAGATTGAAAACACAAAACCACTTTCACTGAGTAAAATCGCTCCACTAACACTTCTTACGATCGACCAGGTTCAGATCGTAAAAGACTTAACCGCGACCAACCAGGTTCAAGTCGCACCTTACACACTCTCGTGATCGCCCAATTTAGATTGCCAAACTAGACAGCTACACAAGTCAACCACAGATACACACACTCGGCAAAAATGCCCACCAAACTAATACCTAAAAATCATCCACTTTTTGAATATCAGAATAAAATTAGAATCAAAACGATCCGCTTATTTATACTAGGCACAAGCTATCGAATCTCCCAGAACAATCCATGAAACGTCACAATAGAAAACATATAAGCGATTACAAATACACAACGGTAGCGTAATTGTGATGTCACAAACTTTAAGTCTAAATATAGCAATTAAGACATGTAAACTACTAATTATTCCGGTGATTAATAGAAAACAGTAGAAAATACTAGAAAGGAAACATCCAGGATATTCTAAATAAAAAGGCGGCAAAAGTAGTAAATCAGTCACTTACGCATTAAATGCAGCAAATAATCCTATCTCATGCATTCAAAATTATTATTTCGTGACATGTAGATTCCAACAAATATGGATTTATGGGGGTATTTCTGGGGAAAAATTGGTTCTATTGAACGAAATTTGAACCCCAATTTAAGTCGCTTGATTTTACAGTATATGGCAAAGTCATTTATCGCATTTTAGTAATATTTTGTAGTATATTCAAAGTATTTAGCTAGAATTTCTATTCATGTGCACTTGGCGAAACTTTCTGAGTTAGTGTGAAATTTAATGTAGATTCCGACAAATATGGGTTTATGGGGGTATTTCTGGGGAAAAGCGGTTCTATTGAGCAAAATATGAACCCGACCTTTTGGTGACCAGATCAGTTGCAGATCGCTGCCAATGCCTGCAGCAAGGCATTTGCTGTGTTGATAGACAGAGGACGAATTTTTTTCCTTTTTCTCGCGATAGCAAGTCGCTTGCTAATAGATGCATTATTCTATCAGAATTACAGTGATAATATATTGCACAATTTTTTTTTGTTTACATCACAAACTCATTATTTTGGCACTAATTTAAAGGTATAAGCCGGGTGACATTTAGAGTTTTTGTCTTAAAACTTGCTACTTCAGGCCCTCATCAAACCTTTTTATGAACGTAAAGCGATAACCAGGGCCGGATCTAGCATATAGTACAGTGCCAGGGGCCCCGCGCTCAGATGGTAAAGACTTTTTTGGTTGTCTCCTATGTTTGGCAGGAAAATGTTGCAAAAATCTTCAAAGTGCCAGAGGCATATGCTAAATTCGGTCCTGGTTATCGCGGTAATAACATGGTTAATATGTGTAGCCATCTACTGTACCATTTTTCAATTGAAACAATTCACCTCCACCTCGCCAGTTTTTACGCATTAAAACACTTTTAAAACATAAAATACCTTCGGGAAATCCTTATTGGACAGTTTATTGAGTTTGAATCGAGGAGGCCTGGCCCCATGGCCGTATATGCACTCTTGTAACTGGTTAGTTTCATGACAAAACAAGCATCTTCAAGGATAATCTTTGAGTGGATCATTAGTCACTTCTAAAATATTGCAGAAGGCAATTTGCAGAGGTGAAGTTGAGGACACAAGGCTTGAGGCCAAGGGTACAAAAATAATCTTGAGGCCAAGGACAGACCCTCTCAAGGCCAAGGACAGGAATGCTCGAGGCCAAGACCAAGGACACAGGCGCAAGTGTTGTCCAAAAATAAGTCTTCACAATTTTTTTTCAGGTAATCTCAAAAAGTTTGCTACCAGTCCCCGTTTCGGGTGATCTCAATTTGCTACCAGTCCCCATTTGTGATCTGTTTGGCAAAGTTGGAGGTCCCCAAGGACTATTGCAGAGGTGGAGTCCTTAAGGATGTTGTTGGTCTTGAGTACTCATTTTGAAGTTCTTAGCTTTGGCCTCGAAGCTCAAGTTCTCAGCCTCAAAGCCTGCAAGTCCTCGAAAATTTACTGTCCTCGGCTTAAGGACAACAATACTTTTTGATTGGTTGAAAACGAAATTACCAAATAAAAAAGACAACATCAGCTTTTGGTGTCTCTATTCGTTTCCTTTTCACAGTTAAAAAATAATATAAAATAATGTGGTGCCAACTACACCCAGTCATACTAAAACTTATTTTGGATGGCATTGCGTTAAAGCTCTTATCGGAAAATGAGAGGGCAAAAAGCGTTGTAGAAAATTGTTGCTTTTATTTCTGCTAACAGTGCCAGTGCAGGTGTTACAAACTGGAAAGTACTAAAGCCATCTAGAGCCATAACAAAGAATCCGGGAGGTCGGGATACAAACAACTTTGAGTTGCTAATGCAAAAACATGACCATGCCTATTCTGTGTGTGAATTTAGAAGAAAGCATGTGTGTGATAATGAAATGTAATTCAGTATTACCAGGGGTGGCATATTGATATGATACAGAGGTGTAAAGTACCGAAAGTTGCTCTACTTACGTAGCCTACTCAAGTAGAGTTTGTTGGTAAGAGTTCTTTTTGAGTAATTATATATTCGAATACTTTCTACTTTCACTTGCTTACTTTTAGCATGAAGTAACGCTACCTAAGTAGCATTTTGATTTGGAAAAATCCAAAGTATAGTATGAATTGGAATTACAAGTTTGTCAGAATGGTCGAGTTTTCTAATGGCAGTTGTTTAATTAAGTTAAGTAGCAAACATTTTGAAAAATATTTGCAAATAAATTTTGCGTGGCATGATTTTCAAATCTCAAAGGTTTTCTGTTGCTTTTAGTTTGAATGTAGTAACAAAAAGTTGCATAAACTAGTAGCTCCTGACTTTTGGAGAGAGTGAAAGGTTGGAATACCAAGTGTTATGTGGCAGTGATATGATGCAATACAGTTTAGTTGTTATGCACTACAGTTTGTCAATTTAGTACTTTGTTTGTGTTGCTGAAATACTTTCAGACACACTTGTACTGGAGTATTTTTAAAACGACTACTTTTTTGCTTTTGCTCAAGCACTTATTTTGGTCAATACTTTATACTTTACTTCAAGTAGTTTTTGGTTCAAGCAGCAAAACTTTCACTTGATTACACTTTTCGAGTACTTTTAACACCACTGATATTATACTGCAGTAAACATTTTAGTATATTTTGATATAACTTACAAAACGTATCTTGACAACCACAACTTGTTCTGAAAATACTCGAGGGGAAAAATTTGTTTTGAGATAAGAAAGAACAACTCTAACCACCAATAAGCAATCTGAAGGCGGAGCAAAACTAACTCTACTGAACAATTTCGGAGTCTGAAATCGCCACTAGGAATCCCAAATAACAAACTAATGCATCACAAACAACGCTGCAAGAAGAAATATTAAGAAATTAGGTCTTTATTTTTACCATTTATATTTTTTTGCTTTTTCTGCTCTGTTGCAAAACCTTTACCACATTTTTTATTATGTTGTTACATCCAAGTTTGTGGTCATGTTAAAAAGATACTGTTCGAGATCAAACCATTTTCATGTTGGATTTGTGATATATCGTTTTTACAATCTGGGAATTTGCGAAAGCACTTGCAGATTTATGAACCTATACCTAGCCATACGCAGCTTTGAGCTGTGTTTACTGGCAGGCGACGCAACATTTGGCGACACAGAAAACTCTGTAGCTTATGTGTGTTTATTTGCATGCAACACCACCGTGCGATTTTGTTTTTTCATTTGCAAAATGCCTTCAAGTTTTCAGCTAATAGAGTGCCACCGCTGTGATTGATCGAAGATGTATATTGTAATCACTATTGGGTTATATCTGAAAGCCAAAAAAAGGTGTAGGTGTGAACTGTAGGTGGTTGATTTACTGAAGAAATGCAGGAAGGACCGAGCGTGGTTTCTCCACCAATTTGGTAAAGAGTTATCAATCAATGATAAATTGTTCTCCAAGTATTTTTGTTGCAATCGCAAAGATTTTGCTTAAATTCTGTAGGTTTTTGAAAATGATATCGTAAAGATTTGTATTTTTGAAATGGTAATACGAGGTGCTAAGGAACGTATTGAATAAGTTAAGTCCCATGTCTGAACAACATCTCTGGCTTTGATTCTGCATACAATGCTATAAGTTGCATTTTATATTTTAAAATTTATTGAAAAAACAAATCAAACCTATAGTTAATTGAAAGAGTCAGCAACAAATAAAGTTAGCCTTTTCAATTTGATGTTCTATGGTATCTCAGCTTTAGTTTTAACGCCATGCTATTTGATGCTTCGTTGTAAACAAGCATTTGAGTATTTGAGAATGTGTACAGGAAGAGGTTGTTGCTTCAATTATTCTATTTTTTTAATATATTCATTTTCTTTTATAGCTCAGTATCTTCTGCAAAGCACTGCTTAACTATCTACTCGTCCTCAAAAACTTTCTTAAGTTTTTCGTGAAATACAGAACACTGATGTGTGAGTCTGCAATATATCCATTTGAATACCATACCAAGAGAAATAGTAATCGGCTCTTGCGGTATTGCTAGTAAGGCAAATCTATATTGCTTTTTGCATAAATTGCCTGACCATTTTGCATTGTCGCTATGACAATAATCAACATCATCTTTTATGGAAAATATTAGGAAAGATTCCAGGTTTCATTCAAAATTTGAAGTTGTCGCCCCAGCGACAGATGCTGGTAAAGACCAGATGTTTTGTCAAAGGATTTTTAGAAAAATTTGTTGCAGTTACGCGCAAATAAGCGGTTATTTAAAACAAACATAAACTTTAATTTTGGCAACAATTTCACAATCGATCGCATGTCACATGCCAATAAATGCCACTTTAATCGTCCGAACGTACATCTATGATATAAATTTGAATTTGGGTCAATCCATGCTTAATTTATATTTTTTTCTGAAATGTCAACCCATGTTCTAGAATCTTATCCAAACTTGGCATGGGGGTAAAACAGTAAAAAAAACAGTTTGCAAAAAATTTTACCTTTCTAGCACAAGCTGTTCCTGAAATATGGCCTTTTTAAATTGTGCGAAAAAGTGAATGTTGAGGATACGCATGAGTGATTTTGACCTCTATCGATCAAAATTGAGGTAGGAGGATGCAGTAAATTGCTACCCCCATTTTTGACTATGCCAAATCCAATAAAACGGTTATTTGTAAGCTAAAAAGATTGTTTTTTGAGTTATTTAATAATTTAGTTGTTTCTCTTTGGGCCTCGATTACGGGGTGCTCTGACTTTATTTTTGCTAAAAAATGTTTTAACCCTGTGTTCCCTCTAACTTTATGGCTAATCAGCTAGTGCCCAAATTTTCTTTAAACAATTGTGCCCAAAGCTCTAAAAAGACATTTATGTGCCCTAAATTTCATACCAATTCAGTATTAAATTATACCAAATGTCATCTTTTCACAAATTTGTCAAATTTTCTAAGGCTATGTTTACTAAATTGCCAAAAATTATTTGCCCTTGCTCCAACAAATTGTCGATTCGCTGAAAAAAATTGGCTCAGTGTGAATACTGTTTTAACCCCATTTTGAAAGACTACTTTTCATGCCTAATATGAAAACAAGCTTTGTCAAGCTGATTTAACATGTATTATAAAGCATCAAAATTAATGAATCATGCATTTCTTCAGTTTTTAATTTTAGAAACATGTCACTCGCGATAACCAACTTTTCTAATGCATTTTTCTTAAATATAACTCTATTATATTTTAATAGTAACATTTCTTTGTTTAAAGCATGCCTGAAAGGCAAGTCTTTGCTGTTTATCAAAATTAGCTTGATATTTTTCAAGCTGTACATGCTTATACTCAGACATGGGCACGATCTAATCTTGAAGATCAAGATCATGATTTGATCTTGATTTTCAAGATCAAATTATTGTAATGCTCTGATCTTGATCTTGATGATCGCATTTTTTATGTGATCTTGATCTCAAGATCAAGATCACTTTCATTGTAAATGTCGCATAGGGTAAGCATCACCGAGGCCAGGTTATGTGGTATTATGAAGGTATTTCACGGCTCCGACACAGAATGGAGTCTAAACTGGAGAAAATAATTCGCGTTTGCTATGGTACAAACAGGACAGGTACGAAGCAGTACATAGACATGGCCATGATCTTGGTCTCTGAGATCACCTAAAAATGGTGATCTTGCCCTTCTCTGGTCATACTCTGTTAGACACGATACCGGTTGAAATCACCTTATAAAACTTCAACACAATGTCAGAAATAGTGTATCAATAAGCAAAAGCATTCAAGTCTTTAACCTAATTTTTATGTCTTTTTAACCCACCCTTTGAGAGTTCAATTACATAAAAGAAATAGCAAGTTTTTGAGTGAAAGCTAATATGCTCACTATTAACGCTGCTAAATCTAGTGCATTAGTTATATATAACTCAAGGAGCTAAAACTGCCGCACAAAAACCAAAAATCTTATGTGATGGTTGTCTGATAGCTAAGATTACAAAAACCTTAACTTTGACATTCTTCTCAAATTTGTTAAACGTAAAATCGTCTACGCAATGGATGTACTCAATAAATTGAAATGCTATTTCCATAAGAAAATTCTTTTGCAGCTCTATCATGCATTAATTTATCCTCATCGTCTCTATGCAATTCCCATATGGGGTTCTACCTACAAATCTTATCTCCAAAAAATTTCGATTCTCCAAGACAAAGCTGTTAAGATCGTTTACCCAGACAAAATGGAATTCCAAAGCAAACCCTTCATATACCAACTTAAAGGTTTTAAAACTGAACAAACTTTTCGAATATGGAGCTGGTAAAATAACATATAATTTATACCATAAACAACACCCATGTAACCTAAACCAATACTTCACGAAGTCCAATGTCTGACATTCTCGCCCTACTTGCAGTTCCACTTCTCTCATGCTTACTATCCTATTTATGAAAAGTACAAAGCTGCAACAATCTTTTTTATACCGGGATGTTAAAACCTGGAACTCTATTCCCCACGACATCAAAATTTCCTCCTCTATGTTTAAATCTGATTCTTTGCAGTTCCTTTTAACAATATCTAATTAGATTTTTTACTAGAATTGTCTCATCTCATCTCTCTAAAAGCAACAACCTCAAATGGACCTGAAGCTCTTATGAGCAAAAAGGTGCATTTTCCAGGGCTGTTTGACTAGATGACCAGTCTCTTCCAGTTTCTGGTCGTGAAAAAAGTTATTTTTTGTTTTGCTATTGTAAACTTTTTTTTTGTAGTGTGTCATTTATTGCATCTTAAAGCAACAAATAATAAATCGAACTTGAACTTAAGAAGATACATTGGGATGTAGTTTGAAAGTTTCAAATGATGATAAAATACATTAATAATTTTAAATTGATTGTGCAATGGATTTTTGTCAATGTAAAGAATAAAGTTTGAAGCTAATAACACTAGGTCACTATTTTTTTCAATTGTTTTCAGACCTAGTCTAGAAAGTTGGTTGATTCGTCTACTGGGTGAAGTAGAAGGAAAGTCATTGGCGCAAATAATTTGGTTGTAAGGAACAGTACAAATGTCATCTTGCTCAGACTAATAAAATGACGTTGATGGGTCGTGTGGGGCTGTGGGCACATAAATTTAACATCGACTTCCAGTTGTGGTTCATTTACACTTAACCCATTCGTGCCTACAGTACCCTATTAGGGTATCATTTTAAAATTGCATTATCTAATGATTTAATTCTTCAAAGTGCTATTTGTTTACATAGCAATGGAGATTACATAGCTGAATTACTGCTTGCCACGTATTAGTTCGAAATTTTGCTCAGTTTCAGTTTTAGAGACAGGTAACCTACAAAAGATAGAATAATGAGTAGTAGAAATTTTCGAAAAGTTAAGTAATTAATTATTTTAGTTAAATTCTTAGTAATAACGTAATTTTTAGTTTAGTCGTGTAGAATAATTGTTGTAGATTCCTAAGTAATGATAAAATAGTAAAAATTGTTTTTGCGCTAGTAAATATGGTAATATTGCTTTGATACTCTATTAGGGTATTGTAGGCACGAAAGCCTATGTTAACATTTTTGGTATGGTTGGCAATTTTGATAATTGTTTTCACAGAAATGAGTTGATAAACTTAACTTGATTAATTTTTAGGTGTCATAACTGCATTAAGGAATGCTCCAATACCATATAATGGTTTGTTGTTGTGGAGGGTTTCGTAATGACGTCATAATCGAATGGAGGCTAACACGAAATATCAGGATGTTTTTACGAAAATGGTTTAACAAAAAGTTCGTTGTCATAATTGGATTTGAGAACGCTCCAATATCATAATTATAATGGGAGTGTAGCGGGTCACGATGATGACATAGTCGTATAGGATGGGGTTAATCAAAAACGTAATGATACAGGTCATAAAAGGATATTTGTTTAAAATTACTCAAAAACCTATAAGGTATTGGAATTCTCCTTAATGTATCCTTACTGATGTAAGATATTTGAAGCCATTTTTGGAATTATTGCATACAGTAACAGAGTTCAATTTCCATTATCAGATATTTCTAGATGCCAGTTGATGAAAGGTGTTGCATCAGTTACTGATGATTTTTTGGACTTCACTTACTTTTTCAATTGCTTTTTTTGTTAGATTTTCAAGGAGGCAAATATTTTTAACTGTGGTAGGTGACCATTTACATCCGAATAATTTGTTATCATTTGCATAATGATATGCTGCAAGCTTTTCGATTTTCGTTTTCGTGATTACTAACTAGAACTACATTGATGTTTTTCACCTTCAGTACAAGAGCATGTAGCTTTAGCGAAAGAAATAATGACTTACAATCAAAGAGCATTCCGAATTTTCTCAAAGGAGCAAAAATTGGGACGAATTCTTATTACCTTAAGCCATTGACTGAGGCCAAAACTCCAGCTATCAAAAAATGCGTAATTTCTCCATAATTGAAGTTAGATGGAAAAAAGTTTAAAAAATTACGCATTTTATTGTGACGTCGAAAATTAAATTATGACGTCACATTATGATTCTCATCACTGCTCCCCCCCTTTATCAAAATTTTTGCATACGTCATTATAGTTTACGTGAATTAAGTTGTATTTTGACTATTTGAATTTCTTAATTGGGAAAGTTTATGTAGTGCCATTCGTGCCTACGATACCCTAATAGTGTACCAACATACTTTTCAATAAACAAACAAAGATATCCAATTTTTCAAATTTTTTTCATCTGTTCCGTGTTCAGTAGGGCAGACTGAAATATTTTAGACAAAAAATATTCAAAAAGCAAAATTTGGGTTTTAATGGGTTAAAATGAGACCCACCCACCAATGAAAGTTAGACCAGCATGCCGCAAAATCACAAAATCCATGCTCTTAACGTTTTGGTATCCTGCTGGTGAAAAATCAAATGTTGCAGAAAAGTTTAAGTCTGAGCAATTGTACTTGCATCCAATTTGATTCGCTGATATTGGGTGATAAAATCGATTTGAACATGTTTCAGGATATTTAAATATGGTTAAGGAAGCCGATACACTTTGAATGTGGCTGATGAAAAAAAAACTCCAAACAATGCCCTAGCTATCATTTGATACCTTATAATACATGTTAAATCAGCTTGACAAAGCTTGGTTTCATATTAGGCATGAAAAGTAGTCTTTTAAGATGGGGTTAGAACATTTTTTAGCAAAAATAAAGTCAGAGCACCCCGTAATCGAGGCCCAAAGAGAAACAACTAAATTATTAAATAACTCAAAAAACAATCTTTTTAGCTTACAAATAACCGTTTTATTGGATTTGGCATAGTCAAAAATGGGGGTAGCAATTTACTGCATCCTCCTACCTCAATTTTGATCGATAGAGATCAAAATCACTCATGCGTATCCTCAACATTCACTTTTTCGCACAATTTAAAAAGGCCATATTTTAAGAACAGCTTGTGCTGGAAAAGTAAAATTTTTTGCAAACTGTTTTTTTTACTCTGTTTTACCCCCATGCCAAGTTTGGATAAGATTCTAGAACATGGGTTGACATTTCACAAAAAAAATATAAATTAAGCATGGATTGACCCATTTACAGTGCAAACAGATTGACACCCCCACCTCGCGACATTTAACTAAAGTAAAATATGAACGCACAAAATTAGCGCACAGGGTGAGTGATATTCAATAGCATGTTTTCGATGGCATCTAAATTCTAACAGTTATTAGTTTTAATTTGAATGGATAGAGAAATTGCCTTCCAGTATAGGGTAGCTGCTTGACTCAAAAGACCATATTATAGGCCGTTTCGCAGTTTTGCTTTCTTTCGCTTTTGTTATTGCCTAATTGTAAACGTTTCTAAAGTTAATGCGGTTTGTATTATTCAAGGGCTGTGTTCGAATTGAACGCAATAAATGTTAGTTGGGTTGAGTATAGACTTTCTTTTAGCTTCATTGAACACTGTACCTTGAGCCAATTCCACTGAGTGGGACTAGCTGAAATACACCGAACGCTGATAAAAATCAAACACTAATGAAATGTGATCTAGGTTCTAGATCTGTGATCTAGATCTAGGTTTAATTCATTATGGTACCTTGTAAGTGAACGTGAGCGTAAGTTTATTTTCTCAGAAGCTTTGTAAAGCAATCTTTGATTGGTTGGCAGGGTGACCAAAAGCATCGTTTTTACAACGACCCTAGTAACATGATGTGGGTTTAACTAACCGCACCCTGGTTACGTTGTTGGGTCGTTGGATAAGGGGCTTTACGATAATGATTATCGCTTCTTGGTAGCTTTAAACAACCAAAAAATTTATAGAGTAGACAAGAGTTTAAAGAAATTGACAGAAACATTGGATCACCAGAAATTCTTAAGTAGGTGCGGATTTCTTCAAGCGCAAAATAGTCAAAACACAGAAAAGTGTGCAAATGGTCCAATAGTCAACGTCTAAAGCTGTTCGGTAACAGGAGGATTAATATGCACTACAACTACATAAATTTCGAAAGTCTAAAACCCTGAAAATAGGTTTATCGGAGTTTTAGGTTTAAAATTGTTTGAGCAAAACTTTGAAAAATACAAAACTTATGCAAAAATTGAAAATAAATTGAAATGTTGGAACTGCCTTTGAATATTTTACTTCAAGATCAAATAGTAAGAGCAAAACATTTCCGATAGGTAGAATATGTAAGAAGCGAGAAATCGTGTTAGAATAACTTTCAAAATGGAAACCAGCCTACTAAAACAGAAAAAAAATCAAATCGCTTTTCGTTATCAATTCTTCTTCTTTCGTATACACAAAGTGATACACTGAAATCAACTTTCACGAAGTATTTCGGTAGGTCTTCGCTGTTGGTGTCAGAATTGCTGCTAGAAGGCTTAATATAAGACAGTAAGAAAGAATGTGTCTAGCAATTTGAATGAAGTCTCACTCGCATTCTCTCGATGTCATTAAACCCATAATGACCATGTTCGATTTAAAGTAAACAACTCCAGTATAAAGCCGATTTAGCTGTGTCCATGCTTTTCTGGGGTAGTGACACCGTACCATTTTTTCAGCCGGTTCTTATTGTATTGGGGTGCAGGTACTTGTGACATAATAATACTATTTTGATCAAGTTACCCAGCATGTGGTCGTAATAGTCGTCTTGATTTTAGTTGGGTTGCTGTTTGTTGTTTGTATAGTGAATGTAAAAGATGGTCGGTTCTTTAAGTCGTTTGTGTAAGTTGAGAGTATCACGTCTGAATTTAGGAGGAGTGATCCCGGTCAAAAAGGGGAGATAGCTAGCATTGTTGCAGAGTCGGAGTCGTGAGTTTGAGTCGAAGGTAAAAATTTAAGAAAAGTGTCTAGTAATTAACTAAATCTGATGCTTAAAAGCCCCCCCCTATTCCCTGTGAATTTTTTTGATGAAGCTGTATTCAGACGTTTGCATTATTGAAGGCGGGCGATCAAATTTGATTGTTTATTTTTAACTAGGTTTTAGAGTTTGTTTTTTTTGATTTCTAAGTTTTATTTTCGACAAGTATTAGCCTTCCCCTAAATAGATTTAAAATGTTTAAAAAGTGACTACCTACTTTGGTATAGCGTCTCTATCACGGGCTGCCTCAGAATAACGAAAACCTGGTAATGTTATTTTTTGTTGTGCATTTTTGTCGACATCCTTGCTATGCTACTGGTTGGAGTCAGTGGCGTAGGAACCCTCCCGCAATATCCGCAGCCGCGGGGGGGCCCCGCACTACAGGGGCCCCATGCTCAGGATTCCAGTATTCCAGTGTTTCTGCTGTCGCTGAGACATTCAAAGACATTTTTAGGTTTATCCAAGCATAGCTGGCGCAGTCTTCCTTAACGCAGGCAAAGAGTTCTTTCCGTCTAGTCCAGTTGAGAGGCCCCGCATAGCCGGTCGCCTAGCTGAAGACTTTTTACAAACTAAGATACTTCGTCGGGACCGAACACACAGTACAGTTTACGTCTTGCATACTCGATCGATTAATTGCGAGTCTTTGTGACGTCATAGATAAACACGAGATGCGTTGAAGGTTTCATTTGAAATCCAGTTACAAGCAGAAAGGTTATCAATCCAGTAATCGTAATCACTATTCGAGATTTCGTCAATTTATTGTATATAACATACAATTCAGTAGCATCGTCGTTTCCTAATGTTCTCGCAGCGATGTTTATTTTTTTGTCATTGCGAATTACAACAGCTACTGCAGAACGATCCTTTAGCAAGCTAAAGCTAATCAAGAATTTCTTACGAAGTCAAATGTCTCAAGATAGACTGGATGGGCTTTCTATGTTAAGCATTGAAGCCGAAAAAGCCAATCAGATTGACCAAAGCAAAGTTGCTTCAACTACGTGTATTGCCAGGGCAAAAGTTCGAAAAGTGCCTATGTTTGTGTAGTGCAAAACGAAGTATCTATTTCACCGAAAATTTTCAACTTAAAAAATAGTACAAGAGAAATTGAGAGTTTTCCTGAGCACTTATCAAATTATTTTATACTGAATAAAAGTTACGGTTTGGGTTGGGGTTAGGAATGGAAAGAGAACAAAAGTAAGTTAATTTAAACAGTTACGTGTAATAGTTTACATTTTTTATTACAAATAGTTCCGCTTTTCCGGTGAAATAGCACCTTCCAACACAAAAATGTACTTGAACGCAAGCCAAAAAAGCATACCTTTCGACTTCAGAGTTGAACCATGCTTAGATGAAAAATGATGAGTAGATCTACTGTATTTTTGCTAACATTTTGTCAGTATTCGCTGCTCTGAAAAGTCACGATTGTAATGCATGCCTGATCATGCTTTGCAATTCGTTCTAGAATTATATGAAGCGATATTAAAAGTGAACTTATGTTCACATCCGACTTTAGCTGGACCTGACAAGTCTGTAAATATTTTGATATACTTCAGTATTTATCAAAAATCAAACTTCAAATTATCGAGTTTAAAATACATTTCCGAAATTTTTCCGGGTCAAGTTCGATTCATTTTTCTGGTTTTATCTTAAAACAAACAGAAATCTCGAAATTCTCGATTTTACTGAAATGAAACTTGCAATAATGATGCGTTGGACAAATCTTATAATCCAAAAGCCTCGGAACTTTGGACATCTAAACCGAATAGTTATCTTGCCCTACAGCCCGACGATATTATTCTTTTTTTTGGTTTTTAATTTTTTCGTTGGTGTGGTTTATTTACCCTTGCAAGGTTCAACCCGGCCATTCAGTCATGCAGCATGTGTTACTGAGGTTGCTATAAATTGTTTACATATTCCTGATTGCTTAGCGTGCTTATGTTGCGATACTCCCGCATCTGAATGCTCTTATTCTAATGCTTGTGCGTGCCTTCTCGGAACTACACTTTGAGAAGTGCCCACACACACTTGTTCTGCAGCAAGTATGTGTGGGCACTTGCTGCAGAACAAGTGCCGACACATACTTGCTTTGTTTACAACTGTGCATTGTTTACAACTGTGCAGCTGTTTAGAACTATTGTAAATTATCAGATGTATTTTTCATAATGAGTAAGTTGAAAATGCTGTTGTTAATTGATTACTTATACTTTGCTGGGGTGTCACTGAGTTGAACCACAATACACCAGTGCACATCACACGATAGTCGTTTTCCGTAAAAAATATATTTTTGAAATTTGCAGGTTTACGGTGAACTAATGATATGGTTTTTTGCAATGTTGCAGAGTATGACCCCTTTAATTTCATTTCATTAGTAAAGTAAGCTAGCTGTAAACTGAAAGTATACACTATTTTTGTTCTCTTTTAAATATTTTCACATGCAAGACCACAGGAATCTGCACTGCGCATGTTACTTTATTGCATGCAATACCCGGGCATCGTCTACTATACACTATTCATATTGAAGTAATTCTAAAGTAACAAACTCAAAGGGGGCCTAAGCCCCCCAGACGTTGACAAGCTTAATAAAGATTTAGGGCCCCCGATTAAACTCGCGGGGGGGCCCTGCACGTTCTAGCTACGCCACTGGTTGGAGTTATAGAATTAAGGTTGGGGTTAGGATTAAAGATTAGAGTAAATTCCACAGAAAAAGTTCTGTATTTTCGACAGACTTTTGTCAATTCGTTAAGTTCGGAATTTTTATTATCAGAGGTTGGTTATGTTTTTCCGATTTACATTTAACCTATTTACATAGTTTCTCCGATTTACATAACCTAACGATTTCAGTAAAAATCAAGCTGGCAGATAAATTTCAGTCTAAATGCTAGCCTAGTCTTGCAACAAGATTAATAAAGTTTTTATTACTAGACTACACAGTACAAACTCTTACGGTACCTGATAATAAAATTAGCAGTACTTCGAGTAGGCTTGTTGTATTTGCTTATAGTATTTTGTGACATCAGAATAAACTTTTCCATCTAAACTGCACTATCTTGATGTCCTTCATGGTCGACTCCTGGGAAGCCTTGTCAACTTCCACAAGTGTTTCTAAAGTACTTGTTTCTAAAGTACCACAAGTGAAAAAATCGTTTATTCCCTACTAAAGCATCTGCCTCTGTGCAAGCCAATAAGGTTTGCCATTTAGGCCAAGATGTTTGTTCAGCTGGGAATACCTTTGAAAAGATAGCTGAGGGCTGCCGATGAGAGCTAAAAGCTCGAAACAGCGCTGTCCAGCTCTGTGCTTATATGACTTGAGCTACAATGTGAAATATCATTGGAGCTGCAGGGTTGGTGGTTGTTATAGCCACCTAACTGCCAGTGGAAGTTGACAAGGCTTCCCAGGAGTCGACCATGAAGGACATCAAGATAGTGCAGTTTTGATTTCCGTGGTCACGCAGAGGGGAATCCTTGTAGTAGGGATAGTCTATGGCTGTCCTTACTTCAAGGATCCAGCGACTTTTTCACTTGTTTCTAAAGTACCACAAGTGAAAAAATCGTTTATTCCCTACTAAAGCATCTGCCTCTGTGCAAGCCAATAAGGTTTGCCAGTTAGGCCAAGATGTTTGTTCAGCTGGGAATACCTTTGAAAAGATGGCTGAGGGCTGCCGATGAGAGCTAAAAGCTCGAAACAGCGCTGTCCAGCTCTGTGTTTTCCATCTAAGTTGAGAACATGGCCTACTAGCTTATTCTAATAACTCCACTAGCCTTACTTTTGCTTGCTCTTAGACGTTTGTTGTCTTGGCTATTGTACTGTCTACTCTTCTTCCTGTTTGGATCTATTCTGCTGACAAGATCAAACTGATTAGAGCGCAGCAAAACGACCCAACGCAGTAGTCTAATGTTATTTTAGGTTGGAACTGGAAAATCGTCGTTAACGACGCTAATATTTATCAACGTCCGAGTTGCCAATAAAATTCTTATGGATCAAAAAGGATTGAGTGTACGCCAATCTAGTCTTATGCAATTGGCCTAACTTTAGATACCCCCATTGAATTTGTCTTCAGTCCTCGTTTAAGGGTAACTACTTTCAAAATTTAATTTGCGTTTTACTGTATAATTAATTATTCATTAACTGTAACACGTTCGTCTCTGAAACGGAAAAAAAGTCTTGAGTGCAAATCTCGGGTCGGTAAAGTTGGACAGAGTGTTGCCAGTAGCTCGCCACCACTGACCGAGCGCAATGACATGTAGATGGTAATTTGAACAAAACAAAGCAAAGAATAGCTGCATAATTAAAACAGCATATAATTGTGAAAAGATTTGTAATTTTTTGTCTTTTCAAAGTCCATGAATATTTTTCCGCACAGAGCAAATGATTTCCTTAGAAACAGTGTTCATTTTAAGTGCTCAACGAGTTGAAAACGATTTTTGGCCAACTCAAAAAATTAACATTGTTTAGACATTTATTTCACTCATGTTCTTTTTGGAAGATCTATGTTTCACTGTAAAGCTCAGTTATGTGTACAGGAACAGCGAATGTGGTTGAAAAAAGAACGTGGAATTTTTACAGCAAACAGAAATAGCGAAGCTATAATTGTGCTTTTAGGAGAAACTGAAGGGAGTTTGCGAATTAAGCAAACCCAGTAAACGACCAACGCATGTTGAATAAACTGATTCTCAAGTTTGGGCTCCTAAGGGGTTTGAAATCCTCAAACAGTGTCAAAAAATTTATCAACTACTCCGGTACTGGTTTGATTGAAAAAGATTAACCCTTTAACAGGGCCAGATTTACCACATGATACAATGCCAGAGGAGCCCCGCGCTTGGAGCGAGAAGCTTTTTTTGGTGTTTATAACTTTTGGCTAGAAAATGGGTGCGGAAATCTTAAGATTTCGTGGTTTCGTTTTCTTCAGAGCCGTTTGTTTCAGTCCAAATCAGAGCCTGGCAGTGAGGCTGTATTACTAGGCTACCAATTTATACTTGGTAGGTGGTAATAGACCTACTAATAATACCTAAATAGGTCTATAAAATATTTGCGTATTTTCTTACCCTAGAATAAACTTATTGATCCTAAATTTAGCAAGTTCGAGTATATACTCTAATTTAATTTTTTCGTGTTTCGCAGTAATATCAAGTTTTTCGAGATCAGGCTGACAAAACTCTGAAGTCATCAAATCAATAAATTTACTTGAGCAGGTGTAATCAACAAACGATTATTCTTTCCGACGATTTTTTTATCTTAATTTTTTTAAATGACCTCGAATAGTTTTATTTGAATTCATATAAATTATTTTTTTAAGTTCAAGTTCGAATTCGGCAAAAAAAGAGCTTTTTTTGAGTTTACAATCCTGTTCCAAACAAAGACCCGCTAGGCTTACTTTAGCTTCTTTTTAGACGTTTTCAGTTTCTGGAGATTTAAAAATACTGTACAGTGAACACATGTACAGTATTTTTAAAAGATCCATGCGGATTCACAAAAAAACTTTTTTCAAAATCTAGTAGTTTGAAAAGATGCTTCTTCCGGATTCACGCTGGAAAGAAGCAATTTTTTGTTCAATATGGTATAAAGCATTTTATAAATCCTTTTCAGAATCTGGGAGTTTAAAACTAGAGTTATCATTCGTTTTGGGCCATGGCACAATGCAAAAATATGTGCTAACAACGATAAGATTATAGCTCTTTGATCAAATTGGTGCACACACATAAAAAAAACATTTGGTACCAGCCAATCTCGTATCATTTTATTCAGTTTGAGGGTAGGGGTAGTGCCGATTTCAGATTTTTTCAGCCCATGCCTATATTTTGCAGCCTTGAAAAGTTTTTCAGCACAAAATTACTACATTCTTTATTGCAGCACAAAACATGCTGTAGCTTTGTTTGTTATCCGAAACATAACGTTTCAAGAAGGGGGGAAGGGTTAACTGTGCCTCACCATTTTCATTTGGGCCCTAATACAAACAGAGGCTGAAAAGATTGGATATCAATTACGCAAAAGTTTTAGAAAACCGTGTGCGTTATCGTAGCTCGTTTGTGTTAGCGCTGTTCAAGACATGTCTTTTAAACCGAAAGTTAACTTTAAATTTTCTTAAACCCTTTGTTAGTCACCGGTAGGCTTCTGAAGCCCACACTTGTTACAAACAGTAATTATTTGAATATGGTATGCATATTAAAACTTGAATTTTCCTGACTTTTCTTCTAGGTTTCGCCAATTATGATGATTCGGTTTTTGTTCACCCACCTTCAAGGTTCAAAACCAAAATAAGTTTTTTTATGCAAAATTTTTGAATTTCTGCTTTTCAGCGTAAAATTTTAATTTCACACCTAATATTTCTGATAGAGATTAGGAGAGTTAGAGTAAGTTGGTGTTGGAAATTAGATGTATTACAATAATTAACGCGACTGAGTTGCGAACGCAAAGCTACTATGCCAGAGGCAACAATCGATTATTAGGGTCCTTTGTTTTCGTTTTCACGGTAATTTCGGTTGAATGGAGTTATCTTTGGTTTGCAATGCATTGATTCTTTGCAAACTACAATTGAACGAAACGATATTACAAAAAAAAAAGAAGAATGATCTGCATAGTCTACGCCTAATGCTAAACCTAAAGCCCTCTAAATCGAAAAATTTGAAATTAAACGAAAGTCGCTTTGAGACCATAAAGACATCTACAGTACAAGTTCAGAGACACGGCTTGAAGTAACCTACGCAATTTTATTACATTGAAACATAATAAACAATGAGGCATTCTATGCCATTGCACAATGTAGAGCGTAACGGTGAATTACAATAATTAACGATGAAAAACAACAATGGTGAAGATTTTTTTCAAATATTTAAGTTGCAATTATGTAGTTTATTTCCTGCCAATTTACATCATGAATAATTATCTGTAACCATGCGTGACTCAGCTTGACGTAAATTTGCAATTTTTTTTTTTTTACTGTGATTATGTTTTTTTTCTAACAAAAAAAACTTTTTTTCATAAAATTGCTTTTTAATACAAATCAATGCCACTGCAAATCAAGAAGTGGCCAATCGCGTTTGATAACGTTTAATAAATTCATTACGCAAACCAAAAAATTTTTTGCATCAAAGACGTTTTGTAATGTTTTGTTTCATCTATGGAAATGGGAGATTGGCGAACAAAATCTTAGCAGTCGAAGCCACGTCATGATCTTAAATTAAACGTTCCACGGCTGTTTTACTTCTGTGATTTTTTACTAAAACAATTGCCTTTTCTGAATAACCTCTATATTTACGTTGTTTTTTTTCTCAAAAATTACAGAAGTTTTTAGTTTTTGTGTTTATCGTGACGCGTTTTGCCGTCTTTAGTTTTGGAAATTATTGTCTGCTGGCTGGAATTTCCACAAATGGGACTAAGATTACAATTAATTTATTTTCATAAAAAAATCTTGCCTCCGGCGGCTAGGGGCTTTGCTCTAGTTGACTTACATTTACCCCCGAGTTGAGTTACATCTCATTCCTCCCAGTTGTTGAAATTTCTGTCTTCGCCTGTGTTCCGAGGACACTTAAAAAGTAGCCAATTACCTTCTTTTTTATCATTCAGAGTTTCATTTGGTATTCTGCTCTATTGGAAAATCGTAAACACCTATTGGTAAATGTTCATTCTGTTGTTACATCTAAGTTTACGGTCACGTGGAAGAGATACTGCTCGAGATAGGTTTTATTGAAAAAATGAGAACTGTATACTTGAAATAATAATTAATGAGATGTTCCAAACCTTGTTTTACTATTCACTTTATCCGCGAAAATAGTTTAAATCCGTTTGAATGCGTACCATTGGCAACCCTAGGACGACCTTACGTCCTCCGTTTGGAGGACATGTCCTCGTTTTTAACGAAAAATTACTGATGTCCTCGTTTTTAACTCAAATGTCCTCCTTGTTACAGCTGTTACGAATGCCATTACGAGATGGACAAAGATTAGGTCACCGTGGCAGCGGTGACAAAATTATAAATGGTGACAACACCCATTTTAAATTGCGTTAAAGATCTTTTGTTATGAACCCAATCGTTTCAGTTGACAAGATACTCTCCAAATTTAAGTGAAAAACTTTGTTTTAATTTTTTTAATTTTTGGTCTGCATCCACTTCGGTGGATAAAAAACCTATCCAAATTTTGGTGAAGAACTTTTTGTTTTTTGGTTTTCGTCGAATTTTGGTGTAAAAACCGAACAAGTTCGAGTTCGTAAGATGCCATTGAGTTTTGTCAAAAAAATGTCCTCTGTTCTGGTGGTTAAAAATTTGGTCGTTCTAGGTAACCCTGTGTTTCAAACTTTTGTAACATTAGAAAAGGATGACTAATCAAAATTTCTTGCGGAATTATCCACGTGACGTTCAATAATAAAATAGGTTGCTTACTTTTCAAGGAAACTGCTAATCGCTAAATTTCTTGCAGAATAAGCAACGTGATGTTTAATAATCAGTAAGAAATTTTACTAAGTCATTTTTTTCTAATATCATGAAAGTTTGAAACCAAATGTTGCCAATGGTACGGAGTCAAACGGATTAAATCTACTTTCGCGAACAGAGAAGCAGTGGAATAAGGTATAGGGCACCTTTTTATTACCTCATACCAAGTAGTTCCGGTTCTCATTTATTCAATAAAACTTATTTCGAGCGTTATCTCTTTAAAGCTGATCTTTTCACGTTGAAAAAACTTTAAGGAACCACAAAATATTCATAGACTGGACCTTACTACTAAACTTGTTCTTTTCAGTGTCCATTTTTTTGCCATAGATGTAAGGTTTGCTGAATTTAGTCTAGTGAGATGAGCAGGCGAAACCTGTCCTCCTTTTAGGCAACGAAAATATGGTAGGCATATTAAAACGTCACATGCGGATTCACACTGAAGAGAAACAATGTTCTTGTTCAAATTGTGATACATCATTTTCAAAATCTTGGGATTTCAAAAAACACATGCAGATTCACACCAGAAAGAAGCAACCGTTTTCATGTTCGATTGGTGATAATCCATTTTCACAATCTGGATATTTGAAAAAACACTTGCGGATTCATACTGGAGCGAAACCGTTTTCATGTTCCCTTTGTGATAGATCATTTTCACAATCTGGAAATTTCAAAAGACACATGCGGATTCACACTGGAGAGAAACCGTATTCATGTTCGATTTGTGATAAACCGTTTTCGCAACTTGGGAGTTTGAAAGGTCACATGCGGATCCACTCTGGCGAAAAGCCTTTTAAATGTTCAGTTTGTGATGAATTGTTTTCACGATCTGGATATTTAAAAACACATATGCGAATTCACACTGGAGAGAAATTATTTAGGTGTTCTACGTGTGATAGTTCATTTTCACGATCTGGGGATTTCAAAAGACACATGAGGATTCACACTGGAAAGAAGCCGTTTTCATGTTCGATTTGTGTTCAATCATTTTCAGAATCTATGAGTTTGAAAAGACACATGCGGATTCACACTGGTGAAAAACCGTTTTCATGTTCAATTTGTGATAAATCGTTTTTGCAATCTTATAATTTGAAATTGCACATGCGGATTCACTCTGGAGAGAAATCGTTTTCGTGTTCGATTTGTTATAAATCATTTTCAAGATCTCAGAGTTTAAAGCGTCACATGCGGATTCACACTGGAGAGAAACCTTTTTCATATTGGATTTGTGATGAATCTTTTTGCAATCTGTGAATTTAAAAGTGCACATGCAGATTCACAAACCTTAGCTTATACCTGGTCGATTTATGATAAATCATTTTTATATCTAGTCATTTAAAAGACGCTTTCAGATTCAATAGGAGAGAAACCGTGTATGTGTATTCCTTTTCATTTCTGATAAACTGTTTTCAGGCGCTGGAAATTTTCGAAGTTTCATGCGAATTCATCCCTGAGTGAGGCTTTATACTAGGATTGCCCACATGACAGAACATGTTAGCGAGCTTGTAAAGGCTATTTTCGCTCGCTGGCGTCAATGAGCAAAAAACTTCGCAGACAAAATGCTATTTCCCAACCGTCTCGCCTAACATGCGTTAAAAATGCTCGCAGAAATTTTATTGCGAGATGTTGTGTTAGCACGTAATAAATACCTCATTTTGATGTCAAATGCATTTCTACTTCAAAATAATGCGTTCAAGCGTACTGTGTCTGTATGACGGCATGTAGTAGAATTGTTATGGAAAAAGATACTATAGGCCATGCGTTAATATTTTAAGCTTGCAAAATTCTGCATTAATGATACTTATTTTTTTCACTACTGTGAGGTAGCACTTCCTCACATATCTGTTATCCCAGTAGGCTATTTCTGTTTCATCAGCATTTGAATTCATACAGCTTATCGTGGCAGCCCACCCGAACCTTCAAACCACACACGAGGGCAATTTCTCGACTTGCCCTCGTACCCTCTTTTCAGATTACTCTGATCAAAGTCTAAGAACAAGGTCACCAGAAAGAGTCATTCAGGTTTTTGATAATAATTAGTTAATGAACGACAAAAGTTAACTATATTATTGGATCAATGTAAAAAGAAAACTTTTACCATACCACAATTTTTTAAATGACGTGAAGTGATCTTGAGGATGTTGGTGGGTATACTTTTGTGTTAACAGCAACAATAGGTTTCAAAAGTGAACAAGTCGAAGTACACTGTTCTTTTGTAGAAACAGTAATTCTCAAGTTGAGACTAGCTGTTTTTAATTTTTTATCGATTTTCAGCCTCATTTGTTCCTGATTTTTTCTGAAATTTTTAGAGTATCGATGTCAATTTTAGCAACCATGTTTGCAATCAGTGTTCAATTTCTAATGCTCAGGCGGCCTGAGTAAAGGCTTTTTGCCTGCTTTGTAGCATAGTAAAATTTTTTTGTTAGTCGTTCAACTTGAAAAAAGCTTGCTTTTTTCAAGTTGAACGACTAACAAAAAATTCTGCGACTGCGAAAAAAATTCTCAATCAGCGCTCTATACTCTTAGAATAGTTGCAATTTTGCTTGCAAACAAAAGAAAATCACTAAAATTTTACCGTTTTAAATTTGAATTTTTTTTTGTTTTGTTTGCTTTTAGTTTATTTTGCTGCTGAGCATTGTTTTTAATTTGTCCTTAAATTTTGAGCAAAAACGAGTTTTATGTTTTTAGAAAATTGTTCTTATAAAAAGAGTGTACGGTATTGCTATTTGTGTCAGCTTGCACTACTCAATGTTATTTGATCAGTCAATACAGCGAACGGTTCTCAGTGCAATTCGCTTTCTTCTTAGCAGTCTAATAGCAAACATCGAGACTACTTTAAGTAATTTTTAGCAAAAGTTAGCTTTAGTTTGAGTTGTCAACATTTTGCCATTAAATTTTTGACTATAAGAAATGTCTGGTATGCTTAAAGAGTGCTTCAAAATCTTCCTTAAGTTGGCGAGAAAATGTGACGATTTTTTACTCCAGTTTTATCTCGCAATCAATCCAAGCAACTTAGCGAGCGAAAATGACGTTACGCAGCTCGCAGAGCTTTAGATGCACGTCCAAAAATACCCTCTTTCGTTTAGCGAGTATTTCGTTCGATAGCGCCTCTAAAAAATTCTCGTTATTAATGCGAGCGAGGAAATTTGTCATGTGGGCCCAGATCTGCTGGGATATAAAATCTCGCCTCCGGCGGCTAGGGGCTTTGCTCTAGTTGACTTACATTTACCCCCGAGTTGAGTTACATCTCATTCCTTCCAGTTGTTGAAATTTCTGTCTTCGCCTGTGTTCCGAGGACACTTAAAAGAGCCAATTACCTTCTTTTTTTATTATTTCAAGTATAAAATCTAATTATATCTGGCCAGCCTCAAATCCTTACCTTTTTTCTGACAAACTTGAACCCTGCAGTAGATACGTGAAAGAATTGGCCCAAAAAGTCGTTTGTTTACGACCGAAAATAGATCGAGACCTTGTTTGGTATTCGCTTGTTATTACGACCGCGAAGTTCGTCTTCATCTTTTCACTACCGGTAGTCTGGTGCTTATTTTATCACACACCAACCTTTGGTCTTGTTTGTTTGCCTAACTAGGCTTGACTTTATACAGAATTGTACATTATACAGAAACAAGTGCTGCTTGTTATAAAACATTTTTAATTACTGAAAATTTAAAAGTTTTTCTCTCGAATTCGGGGTGAAGACCAAAACAAAAAAGATCTTCATCCTAACTTACATCTCGTGTCTTCGGACCGGCTGCCTCTTTTGGAGGCACAATGCTCGCTCGTGGGGGCGAGTTTTCTCCTGGGAGCGGAGGGGCACGATGGGACTCTATGGCGCGGATATCGATTTTTGCCCACAGATTCAGGGGTGAAGAGCGAAAAAAAGAGAAAAAAACGTCTTCGTCGCGAAATTTTGAGCTTCGTTATGACGTTCACTCGTGTTTTTTGTCCAAGAGCGGAAGTTTTCTCTCGCTTGTGTTTTTTGGCGATCTCAAAAAAAAAGGTCTTCAAAATTTTTTTTCAGGCGAAAAAGGTCTTCAAAAATTTTTTTCAGGCGATCTCTACTTGAGGAAACCTAAAAAAGGTCTTAGCAGATTTTCCGCAAGGTTTGTGGCGTTTTCCAACGAAATTTTAACGGTTCAAAAATAGTGCTGTCCTCGAGCCGAGGACAAAGCAATTTTCGAGGCCAAGGACTTCAAAATGTGTCCTCGAGAACTACACCCCTGTAAATAAAATCTATGCCGGCTGATCCACAATTCTTATCTAACATCTCTCCAAAGAACTACAGGCAAGCTATCCCTCTCCTCTCGTAGCGCGCCTAAAATGGCTACGTTTTCAGTAGGACCGAGACCTCTCAAAACTAGAACCTGTTACTCGCAGTCAAACGCTGCGCTAGCTCCAAATGATTCAGGTGGACAAAATCAATAAAAAAGTCGGTCGCAGTTTTTGAAGAACTTGTCAAAAAAAAAACCCATAAAATTGACAATGCAAACTAATTGACAGCACCATATTACGACATGTAACCATAGGTGGGCATTGGGCAAGTCAATGCAAAAGGTTAGCTTCGTTAACCACTAGGCCGTCAACAAACTTCCAACCTCCGTTAACGTTAATCCTTTATTTTCAGCTTTAATTAACGGAAGCTAATAAAGTCCGTTAATTCGCTAATATTTTGAGTGTAATTTACATTTCTTTTTATCACTCGCTTCTAGAACACGTATTGATGCTATTGAGCTGATTGTAAGGAAATATTTATTGCTATGGTGGTCTTTTTGTGTTTTGGAAGTTACGTTTTGCAGTCTAATCCAGAAAAGTAGCAGAAGTGGGAACTAGTTACTATTTGAAAACATCAAAACGTTATTAGTTACAGTTAGTTTTAATTTTGGTCCTGTTAAAAAAGGTTCTTTAATCGTTAGATTTTGGTTAAATGAAACACTTTTATGTAATCCCTGCTGGCGCAACGGATTACGGTTTTATTTATTGTGCTTTAACGTGGTAACAGGTGCTATTGTGCACTAACGGGGCTGACAGGCTTAGCAGTGAAAGCGACAATGATGTTGAGTCCGTTAATAACGATAAATTTTTTGGTCGTTTGTCCAACCAATCTGAACCAAAAAAAGATAATGCTGCAAAACGATAGAAGGGTTTCTATCAGCAGCGAAAAAGATGGATGATAATGCCTTTGCTGATGCAGCGCTAAAGAAACTGTTGGTCCAGTGCAATACTTTTTTGCCCTCGAGCGCTGCAGTTGAAAGGCTTTTCAGCAGTGCTGGGCATCGCAAATTTAAACTATTCTGCAACCGCAAATTCCGCAAAATAACAATAGGTGGTCCGCAACCGCAAATCCGAAAATTTGCATACGTTTGCGGTAACTTTTTGCATCTCCGCAACCGCAAATGACTTTTTACTTCTGCAAACTTTGCTGTTTTTTTTCCTGGTTTGATAAATAGAGGAGACCTATAGCGATATAACTATACTTGATATTTTCCATATCGGCTGCAGACCTGTAATAAACATCAGTAGTTTTTTCGGTTTATTTAATATTCTGTTTTTGTAAGTTATGATATACATGTCAGCAGCAGGACCGATTGGAAATGTACGCAGGTTTGTGTAAACAAAACTGCGACCGAAGTTGGATTACGGCTGCGACTCTGGTGGCTGGAGTGGACACTTGGAAAAGAGCGACCTCACTTGCCAGTCACTTTCGTCGCTCGTTCTAACTTCTAATCATAGGCGTAGGAGGTGGGGGGGGGGGCCGGGGGAGGGCACCTGCCCCCACGGTTGGTGTAAGGTGTCCAAATTTTGGGCGATTTTGCGTCAAAACTTCGGGCAATTTCATGTCGTTTGGGCAAGTTTGCCTAGTAAAATATCCCGAGCGCTGGACAGAAAAACCGTCTCAATGTGAGTGAAGATCTTTTTTTTTTTGGAGGTCACCTCAATTTGGGCAGAAAAAAAGATTGACTTGTCAGGCAATTTTCAAGTCATTTTTCGGGCAAAACTTTGGTGCCCCCCCAAATCATATTGAACTCCTACGCCCATGCTTCTAACCACAGTGTGTTTGTTGAGTTGAAAATCCTTATTTGATTTACATACTTGTACTGTCCATGCACTTGTTATATAAGACAAACAGAGATGCACGAATCTTTGTTAGAGTTGCGGAAAAGTAAAAACTCAAGACACACGAACTTGCATTTTTGCGTTCTTGAAAATGATACTTTACTGGCATATAGTCTACTATCACTGCTTGAGTGACGGAATGGATGGGGGGGGGGGTGTAGTCGATGTCACTTCCTGCTCCCTTCATCACGCATGGCAATTTGCAGATCACGAATGAAACAACTTAGTTTCAAACGTGATAATTGCAGTTAGGTTTTTTTTTGCTCCTGTACTGGTGCAAACACTTTTTAAATTGTTTTGAAAGGTGTTCTACCGTGTTCATATAAAGGCAAACTATTGCCAAGATGAAAATGTGCTAGGTGTAAGAAGAACAAGCCAAAAGTTCGGTTCTTTGTTTATTTTACTTCAGTTGCAATACAGTCCTGATCAAGGGTTACATGAAATTCTAACGCTTGAACTTCTAGTCGAACTTTGGATAAGAGCAGTGTTTTAAAAGCTTTCAAATTGCATACAATATAATCACGGTGCAGACACTAGCGTGCCTAAAAGGAAGGCCACTGTGCCATGGCCTTCCCTCAGACCCTAAAACTAAAACACCATAAAGCAAAACCAAGCAGTTCTAAGAGGATGTACGTTATTACTGCGTAAATGCAAAAATGAATCGATCTTTATTTTGGTTTGCTTTCCTCCTTCACAAATGACCTAGTTTCTTAATTCGGTAATGTTTCAAAAGCATTTTTATTTTACGATTTCATTTTTCTAGTAAGTCTCGTAAAAGCATTGTACTAAAACTTGCTTCCAAAATGCACGAAAACGCGCGTTTTTAGTGTAAGTTTGCAAATTTTTTCCGTAGCCATGCCCCGGACCACCCTGCTACGGTCTTGCCTTCAACACTTTCCATAATATTGATTTGTGGCGTCACAGTGCAAAAAAAAACTTTGGACCCCCCATGGAAACTTTTTGCGTACGCCACTGGTGCAGATATCCATTTTGTTTGAAAACTCGCTTTCATTTAGAATTTAATGTTTTTCTTTAAGGCTGAGCAGTCAGCACTCCGCACCTAAGGTAATTGCAAAAATAGAAAATTTGGGTCGGAAGCCTCGGTTATCCGTATGTAACAAAGGCTGGGTCTTAGCCAGGGGGAAGCAGGGGGCAACTTCCCCCCAAAATTTTACTTTGCCTCCCCAAAAATTTTCAGTTAAACATCATTTTTTACAAAATATAATGCATTTTGTGCCTAAATCCGTTATTTTGCCCCCGAAAAATATTTCTTGCCCTCCAAAAGTTTGGTTGCGCCCCAAAATTTTGTTCTTGCTACGTGTCTAAACGTACGTTCAATTAATGGCCACTGTTAAATTAAAAATTTGTTTTAACCGTGGCCAGTTTGTTGGTGGTGCCGAAAATCTAAAAGATTAATGTACCATAGTAATTTACTCGCCAAAGAGTTTGTCAATATGATTAACTTTGCTCGCGAATTTTGGAAAATTTTGGAGTTAGGCCGCCAAATGCTCAGAAATTTATGCCATTTCTTAAGTAAAAAATAGGCTAAGCATTTTGACCCATCATTTGCACAATACACAAACTTTGGAAAATTAAAAAGGCAAAGTATCGTATTATGTCTGTCTACATCACCACATATCACAAAATTATTCAGGATACAGAAATTTTTCCCAGGATTCTAAATCGGGCAGTAATATTAATTTCCAAAAATCTTTGTGCCTAAATTCATTACTTTGCCTTTCCAAAATTTTAAAAAGTTAATTCTTGAAAGGCAATTAAACAAAGTGCATTAATGTATTGCGTTGTGTATTTTTGTTATAACAACAGTAACAGTGGCTATAAGCAGCTTGTGCGGAGGCACCACTTGAAAATTAGAAAATGAATAGAGAAAGAAATCAGTTAATACCGGTGCCAAAGTACAAAAATCAGCATTTTCGATACCTGATTCATACCGGCAATTAGGTTTATTAAAAGTAGCTGCAACTGTAACTCTAACTAGTTACTTTTTCAAAATGGTAAATGTAACTAAGTTGCTTTTTTGCCAGGTAACTGTAACTCAGTTACTTGTACAAAGTAACTTACCCACCGCTGAAGAAAGGGTGTGTAAAAATCCAGGGGGTGGGCCATGGCCCCCTTGCCCACGCCCATAACTACAAGTATGAACATAAGCGTACTGTACAGTAGAATGGCAAAAAATCACGAATTAACCAGAACATTTTTTTTCAAATACTAAATAATCACAATAAAATAATTTCCAATAGCATGCCTTAGATAGCTGTTTTGCCCAATTTTAGGGCTTTTCTGTAACGCTTGAGAAGTCAAAATGACGTATCAGAGGTGGAGTCGAGGACCAGCCAGTTGGTCGAGCGGTAATGCGTTCGTCTCTGGAGCGGGAGGTCTGAGGTTCAAATCTCGAGCCGGTCAAATCGGACACAGTGTTGCCATCGGCTCGCCACCGCTGCGACATTTTTTCGAAAAGAGCTGTGTTGCCCGGGCGCAATGACGCGAAGATGGGCCCCACCAACTCGTTACACGCTTCGGCGTAATCCAGCGAGTACAATGAAAGATTTGATTTGGTTTGAGTCGAGGACACAAGGCTCGAGGCCATAGACACAAAAAAATCCGAGGCCAAGGCCAAGAACAGCCTTTCCGAGGACAGACACTCTCGAGGCCAAGGACAGGAATGCTCGAGGCCAAGGACACAAGCGCAAGTGCTCTCCAAAAAAAGGTTTTCACAAAAATTTTTCTGGCGATCTCCACAAAAAAACGTTTTCCAAAAAATTTTTCAAGCGCTCCACAAAATTTTAACAATTCAAAAACTAGTGCTGTCCTCGAGCCGAGGACAGGCCAATTTTCGAGGACTCGAGGCCAAGGACTTGACCTTCGAGGCCAAGGCCTAGGACTTCAAAATGTGTCCTTGGCCAAGGACGTCCTCGAGGACTCCACCTCTGCTGTATATCAACACTGATAGAAATCTTTAAAATATTGATCTTTACCAATTTATCAATCAACGAATAAATTTCTACTCAACAATTTTACAGTAGTTAAACTAAGCAAATCGTTACTTAGAAAATTTTACCCAATGAAACTAAAAGCCTTTAATAAAATTCTTGCTGAATGAAACTATATGCTATTAATCAATTCTTTGCCGGTTAATCGACTATTCTTACCTTATATCTTTCAAAAGAACAATAGGCAAGCTAACCTTCTACTTTTCTCGCAGCTTGCCTAAAATGGCTACGTCTCCAGTAGGGCCAAGACCGCTCAAAACTAGAACCTGTGACTCGCAGTCATAAGCGGCGCCTTCCCGAAATAATTGAGGAGGATAAAAGCAAAATATTCCGAGGTAGTTTATAAAGCTTTAAATACAGTGTCTCTTTTAAGCTTTTGTGTTAGGGGGGGGCAAATTCCTAAAGGTAACCTAACGTCTGGGGGGCAAAGCCCCCCAGACCCCCCTTTCAGAGTTGTTCGCGATTAGACTGTAATTTTTAGTTGAGAAAAGTGTTTACGGTGTGTATTACCGTATTAGTGTACTGCAGAACACTGGGTATAAAAAGTTCCACAATTAGCTACAAACAAACAAAAGTTGAAGAAACAACGAAATATGGAAATATTAAGACAATCTCATTTTAAAAACAACATATTCATTTTTTTGCTTTTTGGGTTGTTCATTTTCAGCTTTTACTCAAAAAACCTTTGGATAAACTGTCGCTTGCTGTAAGTTTCGATGTGTGGAAACTTCTTTCTTCATTCTTTCAATAGAAACTGCATGACGACAGGTCTTGGGTCATAATCAGCCGTAGCTACTCCGTTCCAATAAATGAGGAGCCAATCTATTAGGGTATCTTCAGAAGCACTTTGGCGGTGCTTAGCGTGAAGAAGATTGTATGTGGAAACGCACCTTTCTACCGTCATACTATGGGGACACACCCAATCACCCATAGGCGTAGCCAGGATTTTTGATTGGGGGGGGGGCCCAAACCACAAATCACATGCAATGACGTCATCAAATTTTTTCGGAGAAGAAAGTTTTTGTGGGGCAAAGATATCGTAGAATGGAAGATCTGAAGCCGTAGCCTGATGGCACTTAACCAGGATTTTGGTAAAGGGAAAGGGCGAAAACTAACAGTTAAAAAGTGTAAAAGTCTAACTTGGAAGACGTGTTGAGTAAGCTAGTGTACTCAAACGTATCACAGACGGGGGTCTGGGGGCGGAGCCCCCAGCTTCCGGTGGCTATGGGGGTCTGGGGGCAAAGACCCCAGCCGCTGGGCGATTTTTGTAAGTTTTTGGAAAAAAAAGCTATTTAAATCCCATTGGATCACATTTCGCACGAGCTCAGAGCCCTTTCAAAGAACTAGATTTTTAGCATTTCAAAGCCTATCGAAAAATTTAGTTGTTCAATACTCTTTTTGCAATTAAATCCCTAAACACGTTTGGAATCTTGCATTATGGTGTAAAATTTTAATTGTAAGTGATTTAGTCTATAGGGGGAAGTAACGAACATTGCCTCCTGCAATACTTTAGCAGTAAATAATAATCCTCTCGAAGATTTTTCTTAAAGATTTTTGTTTAGTCATGAAGTTTTCCAATTATAGGAGTACATGTACTGCCACAGAGCCCAGGCCCCTTCAATTGAAATTTAGTAGTTTGTTTGATGAGCATTTTCCCTAGCTATTTTTTTAAAAGTATTTTGTGCGTAAATACTGGCGAAGTGGAGGTGAATCGTTAGTGAAAAATGGTACAATAGATGATTACGCTTACTAAACATGTTATTCCCGGGCCGGATTTACATTGCGCAGGGCCCCTGGCACTTAGGGGATTTTTGCAACATCTTCCTAACAAATATAAATGAAGATCAAAAAAAGTCCTAGTATCTGAGGGCAGGGCTCTGGCACTGAGCGATATAGCCAATACGGCGCGGGTTATTGCATTAAGTTCATAAAAAGTTTAGATGAGGGCCTGAGGTAGCAACTTCTAGGACAAAAACTCTTGATTTCACCCTGGTTATACGTTTAAATTGGTAGGAAAAGTTTGAATTAAGGGGGTGCGCCGGGCCCCCTGGTCGTCAATATTATTTATTGTTAATTACTGTTGTACGCGTGTATTGATGTACACAAAAATGCTAAAAGAAACTGAAAATGAAGAAACCAACGCTTTTTTGACGAATTGTTTTCATTGGTGGCATTTTGATTAAGGGGGCGTGGGTCCCCTCTGCCACCCCCTGGATACGCCAATGATTTTGAGACAAGATCGCTCCCCTAATAAGTTCTTTCATAAAAAAAAAAAAAACATTTAAATTAAAATCACTTTTTTCCAAAACGTGGAGAACTCGAGTCAAGTCACTTGACACTTTTTTGTGGACATGTGGTCCTCATTATCATTGCTTACTTTTGTACGCTTAAATCCTAAATTAAAGAAACTGCAATTCCGGACAGGGAAAACATACTGGCTATGCTCTCATTGTATTTATCATTGGTAGTATTTCAATTGGGGAGTTTGCATTACCGCCTGCGTTTTAGCATTAAGTTCATAAAAACGTTAAACGAGGGCCTGGGGTGGCAACTTTTAGGTCAAAACTTTAGATTTCTCACAGGTTTTGCATACAAATTGTTAAAAATTTGAATTAAGGGGCCCCTGGCCGGGAACCTTGGTCGTTAGTCAAGGGCCCTGGGGCTCCCTGGTTGCTGGTTAGAGGCCCTGGAGCCCATTGGTTGTCGGTTAGGAGCCCCGGGCCCCATGGTTGTTAATTAGGGGCCCTGGGGCTCTCTGTTCGTGAGTTAGGGACCCCGGGGCCCCCTGGTCGTTAGTTAGGGACTCCAGGACCCCTCGTTGTTGGTTAGGGGCCCGGAGCCTCCTGGTTGTTAATTAGGGGCCTTGGGGCCCCCTGGTTGTCAGTTAGGGGGGTTACGGGGCCCCCTGGTCGTTAGTTAGGGGCCCCTCGTTGTCGGTTAGGGGCCCCGGGCCCCCTTGGTTGTCGGTTAGGGGCCCCCTGGTTGTTAGTTAGGGGCCTTTGGGCTCACTGGTCATGAGTTAAGGGCCCCAGGGCCCCTGGTTATCAGTTAGAGACTTCGGGCCCCCCTGGTCGTTGGTTACGACCTTGGCCCCCCTCGTAGTCGGTTAGGGTCCCCGGGACCCCCTGGTTGTTAGTTAGGGGCCTATTGTAATCAAAAGCTCTCTGTTCGTCAATTAATGGCCCCCTGGTTGTTGGTTAGGGGCCCAGGGCCCCCTAGTTGTCAATTGGGGGCCCACTAGTTGTTGGTTGGGGGCCCCGTGGATGTTGGTTAGGGGCCCCTTGGTTGTTAGTTAGGGGCCCCCTAGTCATCAGTTATGGGCTCTTTGGATTTTAGTGAGGGGTCCTGGGGCCCCCTGGTTGTCGGTTAAGGGCCCCAGGGCCCCTTAGTAGTTAGCCAGGACCCCCTGGTTGTTACTTAGGTGCCTAGGGACTCCCTTGTTGCCATTAATATTATTGTTACTTACTGTTATGTGCGTAATTACTGAAAAAAAAACTGCAACTAAACATCGCTAGGCTATGTTTTCATAATTTTTTGTCGTTAGTGGTATTTTGATTGGGGGGGCCCGGGCCCCCTGGGCCCCCCCCTGGCTACGCCTATGGACACACCACGCAAAAGGTGGACAAAAAATCTGTAACTGGAAGTTTGCTTTTTCTTAGCATGAAGTATAGCCGTAGGCCTACTCCATAATCGTTTTTGGCTATTTCGTTCGGCGGCTTCATTTCATCAAAAGTTTTTAGCGTAGTGTCAATGAATTGACCTTGATCGTTGATAGCGGTCGAAGCAAAATATGGTTGGCAGGTGTTGATGAAAGCTCCGGCTCCTGCCGTACGGCAACCATAACATATAATATAACTAATAAAGTTCTGAACTAATGATGCACAGCATAAAAAAGTAATAACTTTCAAAGACTCCATTTAATTTCGCTGTAAGTCTTACGCGCACCAACTATTTAAAGACGTATAGCAAAATTATCCAACATCCAATAGTAATAGCAACAGTAAACCAATTCCAGAAAGAAAAAAAAAAGAATCAAAGCTCAAGTTTATTATACAGGCAAGTTTATCATCAAAGTTTATTATACAGGCATATCAAAGTGAAAAGGCGCTAATAAAAACAAACGGTTTCATATCTGTTATCGCTCCGGATACCAGTACCGAAACTTTCTGTGACATTAGTTCACCTCCACGCGACCTCCGACTTGCAGGCTCCTGGCTATGCCAAACGAACCATGATGCGGACATACAATGCCCCTTACCCTTGCGACTCTATGCGCATGACCGACCCTATGCATATGATGAATAGAAGCGGGAATGTAGGACAATATCACATCACGATACATAGCTACGTATTATAATCGAAAGCAAGCATTCAAGCAATGAATCCATTTGGCATTTAGAGTGCCTGAAAGCCGCAGTTTCGCCAATATTTAGGAAAAAATATCTTAAAATTTAAAAAAAAGCTCTTTTCTTAACGAAAAATGCATTGCAATTGCTTTCAAAACAATTGCCCAACATGGGCAATTTTTTATTTTAGGGGGGGCAAAAGGCTTTTAGGGGGGGAATTGCCCCCCTAAAAGAGGCCCTGTTTAAATACGTAAAATGTCAAAAAATGCCATAAAATTTACGATTCAAACAGATTGTCAGCACCATCTCGCGACGTGTAACTAAAGTAAAATACGATTACTCGGGCTCAACATTAAACAATTAAACGTTGCTCGCTGTTGACCTATACAATCAAGTTGCGGATGGCACAGCGGTCAGGAATTGAACGACAAATGCAAAACCCCGGGAGAGAGAAGATGCGTCCCCCCAACTTTTAGTGCAGGAGAAACGCCAATGCTTTTGTCCTCTTTTACTTTGACTTGGCAAAAGCTTCTCCAAAGAATAACAACCGGGACTTAGTTTAATTTCAGTTCTGTGCATTTTTACTGGAAGTAATCGGTTTTAGACGAGATAGTTTGGTGGGATGATCTAACGGGGTAAGAGGACAATTTAGCTTCGAAGTTCCGTTAATGCAACTTTTTAGAATTTCGCTAGTGTTGTCGGTAATAAGACTACACATTAATTATATTCGGATTTCTTTGGAGCAGTGGGCTGGCGTGATCTGGAGAGGTTAGTGGGGTTTCACTTCCCCCTCCAAATGCTTTAGCCACATGAAATATATAATCCAAAAATGCAAACGCTTAAACGTGTTTTGGACTTGACCACTGAGCATTACGTAAAGGAGGGGGGGAGGACTGAAGGAGCTGGACAGTTTAATTTACTATGTTTATGGCATGTGTTCAACACCAATCTGCAAAGAATGAGTCAAATTGAAGTAGAACTGCTCTATCGGAGTAGAACTGCGTTACTCGTTGTACTATTCGCACCGGGAGTATTAGCAGAAATAAAAAGAACGATTCTACACTGCCTTTTGCCACCTCATCCTCCGGTTAGAGCATCAACTTTCACACAATGTGGTTTAAAACATGGTTTACTATGAGTTGGCTATAGCATAATTATTATGTTTCAAATAAGAAAAGAAAACGAATTGACATGCTATAAATTTAGGTTACTTTTTGTTTGGCTATTAACCTTTTCAGCCGATCAAAAATAATGCTGTCCTCAAGCCGAAGACAAGACATTTTCGAGGACTTGTAGGCTTCGAAGCCAAGGACTTCAAATTGTGACCTCGAAGACTCCACTACCTCCGCCTGGGACCTGGGTGCATTACATGTCGTGAATTGGCTAGTGAAAAAAAAAAACGGCGCGAAATCTCAATTCAGTAGCGTGTGTGCGTCACGCTTTTACTCTCGTCGCACAGCTAACACGTGCGTCATCCACGTGGTATCAGCTTTTTTCCACAGTTTTAATACGCTACCAATTTGTTGTCGAAAAAATTTTTATTACGTTTGCATGTAACTCTTAAGTGCTTATTAACCGTTAAAAGTTGTTCAGAATTGAGCTAACAGTTGCAAGCGCAGGTTCAGATTTTGTTGAGGTACACTTACGTAAGTTAACAGTTACAACAGCGTTCAGGATTAGCAGTAAACTATTCGACATTGCGTCACTAATAGACTGATATCATATCACTAATGACAAAAATATTCTAAGAACGACAAACGCACCACAGAGTTCTAAACCGGCACTGTGGAAAACAATGAAGATTTTACTCGAACTTCCGTTGAAGTCGGTGAAAGTTTAGGCTAAAGTGAGGTTTAGCTGTTCGAGATCGCGTTTCTGAAGAAACGAGAACAACTTGATATAACAAAGAGGTGCTCCAAAGCTTGTTCACTATTCCAGTTATCCACAAAAATAGATTTAGTACGAACGTTTGACTTGACTCTGTATTATTGGCAATCCTGCGTTTCGAGCTTCTGTTGCATCAAAAAAGGATGACTTTGGAAAATTTTTGCGCAATTAACAACGCGATGTTCGGTAATAATTATTATCAAACATCGCGTTGCTTGTTCTGCAAGAACTTGTGTAAAGTCATCTTTTGTTGATTCAACGAAAGTGCTGAACGCATGGTTGCCAATGGTAGAAAGTGAAACGGATTTTCGCGGATAAGGAGAATAGTAAAACAAGATTTAGGACATCTCTTCGCTACCTTATGTAGCTCTCATTTCTTAAATAAAACCGATCTCGAGCACTATCTCTGAGGTTGGTGTCACGCTTGTAGCTGGAAATTTGCAATGCAGGGTTGTTCCGAAGATTTTAGGTTGGAGCCCAAACTGCCAAAAGCAAGGGGGTATGGAAACGTAGCCACCAGTAGCATAGCCAGAAGGGGGCGGGGGGTGCTAAAACCTCTATTAACCTGTCACCCAAAATGCAGAATAAAAAACAGCAACACGTTTTTAGCTATTCTGAGACTGTTTTTGGCGATGGATTGGACCAAAAACTGATTTGAAGTATCTTTTAGAACATATCTTCAGGGGGGGCTAATTTGTCAAAAATAAAAGTCTCAAATCAATGAAAACTTTCAAAAATGCCCAAACATAAGCAATCAGATTTGATCGCTAGTGCACAAATGCCAAACATAGGTTTCCTCAACAAATATATTATAAACTCAGGAATAAGGGGGGAGGGGGCTATTCAGTAATAGCTTATTACCAAACACTTCTCTGAAATATGTTTCCATTAGCCCCTCTCTAATTATTTTTCACTATAAAATAAAGACGGGATCGATTACTCTATGTGAGTTTTATTGAATGATAGGATTTTATGATTTACGAGCATGTAAACAAGAGAAACACAATTTTACCATCAGCCATCTCCCACATAGCTCATTGATGCAACCAGTTGAATTTTGTTGCACTGCCAATTTCTATGCCACGTTTTAAAAGCATTATTTTTTATTAAAATAGCCCTAAAATTAAGTTATTTTTGCTAAAAAATGTAAAATTTTTGAGCGCTGGGGACTCTGCCCACAGATCCTCGTGCCTCCGGCAGCTGGGATCTTTGCCCCATGACCCCAAGACTCCGGCAGCTGGAGGCTCCACCCCCAGACCCCCAAAATAGCCCCCCCATTGCAAATTTCTGACTATGTATCTGGTAGCCGCTACACCTACTAGCTCTTATTACTAAAAATTAATGCTTTAAAGGTGACACAAAAGTTGACCCTGCAAAATATGATTTAAACTGGCTGCGTGAATGGGATGTTGGAGGATGGCTAATGATCAAACTTGAGTTCTTTTTACAAGCCGATAATCATAAATTGTTATAATGCGAAAAAACACAGGTTTTAAGCTAATTCTTCTGCATTTTGTAGAGAAAAATAATTTGGCAGAGGGCTAATGGAACTGGATTTGATAGAAGTGATTGGTAATTAACAAAACCTAATGCCTAAAATCCAGTGATGGGCATCTCCTAGCGCCAGCGACGCTGCTTTTTTTAGTTAAAAAAGCTTCAGCGCTGTTTTTTATGCAAATTTTCTGCCGCTACTGCTAATAAACTCTTTCCAAAACTTTTTTGATTTAAATTTTTACGCGTTACCGTTTGGAGTCTTTACAATTTTTTTTCACTTTGCTTTTGCTACTACATTTATTTTAGTTTAGTGGAACAAACAAAGCTACCTTTGTGACGTTTTGTCGTTGTTATGTATATGCAATATATACATAATAAAAGCGAGTTTTATCGTACGTGGTCCTATTGTTTCTGACAGAGGTGGAGTCCTCGAGGACATCCTTGGCCTCGAGGACAGATTTTGAAGTCTTTGGCCTTGGCCTCGAAGGTCAAGTCCTTGGCCTTGAAGCCTCAAGTCCTCGAAAATTGCCCTGTCCTCGGCTTGAGGACAGCACTATTTTTTGAACAGTTGAAATTTCGTTGGAAAACGCCAGAAACCTTGCAGAAAATTTGCGAGCACCTTTTTTGTTTTCCTCACTTGGAGCATAGGCGTAGCCAAAGGGAGGGGACAGGGGGTCCGCCCCCTCCCTATTACCCGAAGAAAATGGGGAGTTTTTGTCCTAAAATTTGCCATCTCAGGCCCACATGTAGCCTTTTTGTGAACGTAAGCATTAATCAGGGCCGGATTTACCATAATATGACGTAGTACCAGCAATAGCGTAGCCATGGAAGAGGCGTGGGCTATAGCCCCCCCATTGACCTGTCAACCAAAATGCAGAATAAGAAAAATACTACGTTTTTAGCTCTTTTGAGACTGTTTTTTTTGCGCTGGAATTGACTAAAAAGTGATTTAAAGCATCATTTGAAACATATATTCAGGGGGGGGGGCTAATTGTCAAAAATTGAAGTCACAAATCAATAAAAACTTTGAAAACATACCCGAAAATAAACAAGCAAATCTGATCGCTAATGTAAAAACGCCAAACATAGGTTTTATCAACAAATATATTATAAACTCAGGAATTAGGGGAGGAGGGGCTATTCAGTGTTAGTTAATTACCAATCACTTCTCTCAAATATCTTTCCATTAACCCTTCCCCCAATTATTTTTCTTTATAAAATATAGACGAAATAGATTACTCCGTGTGAGTTTTATTGAATAATAGGATTTTATGATTTACCTGCAAGTAAACAAGAGAACTGCAATGTTATCATTAGCCACTTCCCATATAGCCCATTAATGTACCCAGTTGAATCATGTTGGACTGCCAATTTTTGTGCCAAGTTCTAAAAGCATTATTTTGTATTAAAATAGCTCTAAAATTAAGTTCATTTTGCAAAAAAATGCAAAAATTTTGAGCGCTGGAGACTCCGCCCCCAGACCCCCAAAACAGCCCCCCCATTGCAAATTTCTGGCTTTGCACCTGAGTGCCAGCTAGGGACCCCGAGCTAAAATCGTAAGACTTTTTTTGGTCTTCACCTATATTTGGCAGAAAGATGTTGCAAAAATCTCCAAAGTGCCAGGGGCGTAGCGCGAAGTAAATCCGGCCCGGCAATAACATGGTTAGTTGACGTAACCATCTGTGTTAACATTTTTCAATAACAATTCAGTAATTCACCTCCAACCTTGCCGGTTTTTATGCAGAAATTACTTTTTAAAAATATTAGCCATGGAAAACGCTGATTGAACGAATCATTTAACTTCAATTGAGGGGGCCTTGGCCCCCTAGCCGAACATGTACTCCGAAAACTGGTTATTGTCATGACAAAACAAAAATCTCTGAGAAAAATCTTCGAGTGGATTATTATTTACTGCAAAAATGTTGCAAGAGACAATGCACTTTACTTTCCCCTACCTGGACCAGATCACTTACAATTAAATTTAACTCCAAAATGCAAGATGTTAAACGTGTTTTAAACTTGAATTGCAAGTAAAAGGAGTATTAAACGATTTGATTTTTTCAATTGGCTTTCAAATTTCAAAAATTTAGTGCTTTCAAATGGCTCTGAACACTTGCAAAATGTGATTCAGTGGCATTAAAATAGCTTTTTTTTTCCTAAAAATTACAAAAATCGCCCAACGGTTGGGGTCTTTGCTCCCAGACCCCCAAAGCCTCCGGTGGTTGGGACCCCCACCCCCAGATTCCCCATCTGTGATACCTTTGAGTTACTTTAGCTTTCTCAACACATTTCCAAAGTTAAATATTTGCGTTTTTGAACTATCAGTTTAAGCCCTCTCCCTTTGCAAAATCCTGGTTACGTGCCAACAGGCAACGATTACAGATCTTCCATCCTACGATATCTTTGTCCCACAAAAACTTCCTTTTCGGAAATATTTTGATGGCGTCATTTCATGTGATTTGTGGTTTAGGCTTACCCAGTAATTAAATTGTAAAATTTTGCATGGGGGGACGCTTTTGCAGCCTTGACCAAACGCATTTGGCATGCGAAAGTACTTTAAGGAAGATTACGTTATTCCGTTGCCGAAATTGAACAAACACCAAAAAAAAGAGTTCTTCGCCTAAAATTGAAGTGTTTTTTTGCCAAAATTAGGTGAAGAATTAGGTCTTTTTCGTCTGATCATCCAGCGCTCAAATCTCGTTGGGGGGATGCTAAATCTCGATGGAGGGATGCGTCCCCCCTACAATTTAGGTGCTGGCCTTATCCCAATCAAAAATTCTGGGTACGCCAATGAATTGGAGATCGCCTGAAAAAAATTTTTGAAGACCTTTTTTTTTTGGAGAACGCTTGCGCCTGTGTCCTTGGCCTTGGCTTAGAGCATTCCTGTCCTTAGCCTCGAGGCTTATGTCGTCGGCTCCTAATTATCTCTGATTATTGTAGTGGTTGAGGGCTGAGCGTATGATAAAAACATTAACTACTTAAGAGCTATAAGGGCAGGGACCGAAGTGTACAGAAGCTGAATATTGTATGCCATCGTGTTAAAAACTTACCTTATTTAAGTGACTTAAAGTATTTCTTATTGCCTTTTATTTGTGTAGAAAATGTGACAAAGAATTGAACTTCCTAGAGTAACTTTCAAGGGTAACTTCCTAAGTTGTTTTTAAAGCACTGGTTTGACCAACCAGCGTTTTGAAAGGCTTGTTTTTTTGAAAGGAGCAGGCCAACAACCAATTGAATTGTGATTTGCTTACTTGTTTACCGTTTAAGCCTGCTAATGCCGATTGTAACCTGTACCAATACTTTAAAAGCTTAAATTGTAACTTTTGCGAATAAAGCTGAAATTTCACTATTGGGCATCGTATTTGAATGCCATCGTTCTTTTTGCTACATATTTTTGTAAAGTAGCGGCAGCGGCCGCTATTTTATATGCAAATAGCGGCAGTGGCAGCGGCGCTACTTTTTTTATTTAAGTAGCGACAAGCGGCGCTACGTTTCAACTTGCGGGTGCCCAGCTCTGCTAAAATCTTCCCCCTTCCCTATTACTTTTTTTTGATGAAAGCCAAGTTCAGAATGTTGCATCTCTTAAAGCGATCAAACTTAATTGTTTATTTTTAACTGCTTTCAAAGTTGTTTTAATGTGTGTTTTATTTTCGACAAGTGTTGGCCTCCTCTCCCCCTAAATGAATTTGAAATGCTGCAAAAGTGGCTACCCACTTTAGTATAGAGTCCATATCACCGACTGCTTTAGAATCGCGAAAACGTAGTATTTTTCTTGTACATTTTTGTCGACCCCCTTGCCATGCTACTGGGTTGGGTTAAGATAATACAGTTGGGGTGCAATTAGGATTAGAGATTTGGGTGAAATTCAGAAGAAAAAAAACACAGAAAAAGTTTTGTATTTTTGACAGATCTTTCGTAATTCGATATGTTCGGAAATTTTATGATCAATATGTTCTTCCGATTTACATTTAGGCAGTGCTGGGCATAAACTCGTTAATTCGTTAACAACGAAGTTAAGTTTTTCATTAGATAAAAAGTTAAAAAGCTTTTGTGAGTTAACTTATTAACTATAACTTTCGTTAAACTACTTTAATGTTTACGTTAATCCGTTAAATTTCTAGCCTACACCATGCGTCCTAATGCCATAATCTTAAAAATAAAGAATAAAATAAAAAAAGGCTTCCACTCTATTTTTATTAGAGTAGTAAATACCATAGTAACAGAAATCAGAATGAGTAATTTTTATCTCGTAATGAAATGGAATCATTTTATTGAGCATCAACTGCAGCTGACATTGAATTTTTTTTTTTAATTAATGAATTAACTTTTAACTTGAACTCGCGTTACTTTTGTTTTTCAGTAAGCTATTTAACATAGGTGGAGTCGAGGACACAAGGCTCGAGGCCAAGGACACAAAAAAAATCCGAGGCCAAGCCAAACACCCATGCAAGTTGAAATTAAAAAATGACCCCAAAAGGGTCTGCCCTATTGTGCCACGCCATTTACATTTGAGCTCTAATGCAAACAGAATCTGAAGAACTCTAATCTCTATATAGCAAAATGTTTTAGAAAGCTTGTGTGTTACCGTAGCTTGTGCATGTTTGCGCAGCCAAAGACATGTCTTTTAAACCAAAATCTAGCTTTTAATGGTCTTAAAATTGAGGTATTTTTGTAAAAAGACGTAAAACTTTTGTCTCCGACGGCTAGGGGCTTTGCCCTATTGACTTACATTTACCCCCAAGTTGAGTTGCGTCTTTTCACTCATTCCTCCCCCTTTTTAAAATTTGGTCTTCGCCACTGCTCTGAGGACACCTAAAAGTGGCCAAATGCCTCCTTTTTTTACCATTTTAATTTTCGTTTCTTATTCTGCTTTATTGCAAAACCGTTTCAACCTATTGGTATATTGTTTATTCTGTTGTTACATCCAAGTTTATGGTCACGTTAAAGACATACAGCCGAGATCGGTGTTATTGAAGAAATTAAATATACGTGAAATAATAATTACCGTATTTACTCGTTTTACCGCCCGATCTTGATTAAGGGCCCGTTTGAATAGCCGCCCGTGTGAGCAGAACAAAAAAATAAATAAGGGCCCGTGCTTTAATACCCGCCCGGTGCAAAAGCTGATTTTTCAGTGGTAGAGAACAATAGAAAATAAGAAGCTGCTAAGAAACGCTTGTTTCACAACGCTGTTGAATTTTAAGTGCTAGTAGACAACAGTCGCGCCTTAGACGTCCAATTGCATAACAAATAGCATTGATTACGTAACAGGTAGTATTGATTACGGCTCCCATTTGTCTACTGCTCATTCATTCAGAATATTGAACCCTATGTGATGATTAAATCATATGGAGAAAGATTAAATGTCGTGAAATATTTGTCTTCAACGATAATTTTTGTGGTAGTTTTACTTTGAAAATAACAAGCGCCCGTGCTTAAATAAACGCCCGTTTGAATAGGGGCCCGGCAGTGAGTAAGGTTGCAAAAATAAGGGCCCGGGCTACAAAACGAGTAAATACGGTATATAAAGAGGGTGCTCTAAATCTTGTTTTACTATTCACTTAATCAGCGAAAATATATTAGATCCGTTTGAATCCGTACTATAGATGACTCTACATGTTCCTTGTGGAGAACATGTCCTCTTTTTAATAAAAAATGAATGATATCTTCCTTTTCAATCAAATGTTTTCCTTTTTACAGATGTTACAAATGTTATTACAAGATGGACAAAGACCAGGTCACTGTGGCAGCGGTGACAAAACCCCTATCAATTGTGGTAAAGACCTTTTTTTTTGGAACCCAACCGTTTCAGTTGACAATATACCCTTCAAATTTATTTGAAGACCTTTTTTTTGGTCTGTAGCCATTTTGGTGGATAAAAAAACTATCCAAATTTAGGTGAAGACCGTTTTGTTTTTTAATCTTCGTCGATTTTTGGTGCCATAACCGAACAAGTTCGAGTTCGTAAGATGGCAGACAGTTTTGTCAAAAAAATGTCCTGCTTTCTGATGGTAAAAATATGGTCACTCTAGGTAACCCTGTTTTTTAAACTTTCATAACGTTAGAAAAGGATGACTATTTAAAATTTCTTGCAGAAAAATGAACGTGACGTTCGATAATCGAACAATGGGTTGCTTATTTCACAAGAAAATTGCTGATTGCTTAATTTCTTGCTAATTAAGCAACGTGATGTTCAATAATCTGCAAGGAATTTTGCAAAGTCATCATTTTGTAATGTCACGAAAGTTTGAAATGAAAGGTTGCCAATGATACGGAGTCAAACGGATTAAATTTACTTTTGCGGATAGAGAAATAGTGGAATAAGGTTTAGGGCACCTCTTTATTTTGTCATTGCAAGTAGTTCTCATTTCTTCAAAAAAACTGATTTCGAGCAGTATTTTTTTAACTCTGATCCTTCCTTGTTGAAATAGAATCAAGGAACCAAAAATTTTAGTGCCCTTAATCTGACAACTAAACTTGTTTTATTTTAGTGTCTATTTTTTGCCGTATGTGTATGGTTTGCTGAATATAGCGTAGTGGGGAGAGCTGGCGAATTCTGTCCTGTTTTTAGGCAACGAAAATATAGGAGGCCTACTACAACGTCACTCGCGGATTCACACTAGAGAGAAACCGTTTTCGATTTGTGATAAATCGTTTTTACAATCTGGGAATTTGGAAAGACACATACGGGTTCTCATCGAAACAAAACTTTTTAGATGTTCGATTTGTGATAAATCATTTTCAGAATCTCGGAGTTTAAAATTTCACATGCAAGCTCACGCTGAAGAAAAACCGTATTCATGTTCGACTTGTGGTAAATCATTTGTGGAATCTGGATATTTAGAAATACACATGCCGATTCACGCTGGAGATAAACTAATTAGATGTTCAATTTGTGATAAATCATTTTCACAACCTGGGAGTTTGAAAAGACACATGCGAATTCACACTGGAGAGAAGCCGTTTTCATGTTCAATTTGCAATAAATTGTTTTCACAATCTAGATATTTGAAAATGCACATGCGGATTCACACTGGAGAGAAACTATTTAGATGTTCAATTTGTGATAAATCATTTTCACAATCTGGGAGTTTGAAAAGTCACATGCGGATTCACACTGGAGAAAAAACTTTTTCATGTTCAATTTGTGATAAATTGTTTTCACTATCTGAATATTTGAAAAGACACATGCGGATTCACACTGGAGAGAAACCGTTTAAATGTTCAGTTTGTGATAAATCGTTTTCACAATCTGGAAATTTGAAAACACACATGCGGATTCATACTGGAGAGAAACCGTTTTCATGTTCGATTTGTATGAAATCATTTTCAAAATCTGGGAGTTTGAAAAGACACGTGCAGATTCACACTGGACAGAAACAATTTCCGTGTTCATTTTGTGATAAATTGTTTTCACAATCTGGTTATTTGAAAAGACACATGCAGATTCACAATGGAGAAAAACCATTTTTGTGTTCGATTTGTTCTAAATCATTTTCAGAATCTAGGAGTTTAAAAAGACACATGCGGATTCACACTGGGGAGAAACGATTTTCATGTTCCATTTGTGATAAATCGTTTTCACAATCTCAGAATTTAAAAAGACACATGCGGATTCACAAACCTTAGCTTACACCTGGTCGATTTATGATAAATCGTTTTTATATGTAGTCATTTAAAAGACAATTCCAAATTGAACTGAAGAAAATACGTGTTGGTGTTTATTTTTCCTTTGTGAAAAACTGTTTTCACGCGCTGGATATTTAGAAAGGTTCATTCGGATTTACCCCGGAGTGAGACTCTATACAAGGATTGTTTAAAGTCAGATATGCTTTGTAATTTTATTCGGCCAGCGCCAAACCTTCACCGTTTTTTCCAAACGAAATTAAACTCTGCCGTAGATACGCTACAGAATTGGCCCAAAGAGCCATTTTTATGACCGAAAATAGATCAAAAATCTTGTTTTGGTCTTCGCTTGTTATTACGACCAAGAATTTTGTCATACTTTTTTACTATGCTTGTTTTCTTACACACCAGCCTTTGGTCTTGCTTGCTAACTGTACATTAGTGAAGTTTTATGTGACACTCCGTCAAAAAGTTTTTGCACCTTGCTTTATACACTACACGGAAACGTGTGCTGCTTGTGATAAAGCATTTTTAATCAGAGGTGGAGTCGAAGACACAATATTCGGGGCCAAGGACTAAAAAAAAAAAAAAACAAATCTGAGGCCAAGGCCAAGGACCAACTTTTCGAGGACAGATCTTCTCGAAGCCAGGACAGAAATGGCCTAGGCCAAGGACCGAGGACACAATTTTTCTAAAGTATGGTCGGTAAATTTGCTTAATTTTTGAGCGCAAAATTGCTTGAAATATTACATTTCGTTTTGATGATAATTCGAAAATAATAGTTTATAAAAATAATAACGAATGCCTTATTGAAGTTTCACACGTTAGCAGGTGACAATGACTTTGCACCATAACCGTATCGTAGTAATGAAACAAGGCCGTAACCGGTGAATGGAAATATAGCCAGTACTTAAATTACAGGAGGGACGCTTCCCCCTAGTGGTAGTTAGCGTACCCCCATTGAGATTTGGCTTCCCCTATGGAATATTCAGCGTCCCCCTGTACAGGGTAAGCGGGAAATACCTTTTTTTCTAATTTGATTGGTCTTCATTCGAATGTAGCGGTCAAACATCGCACAACAAGAACAATAAAACCGAAAACAATTTTGGTTTTCATTTCAATCAGGCGGATAACAATCGCACAAACTGGGGGGAAGACCTTGTTCTTTTTGGTCTTTATTCGAATTTGGCTGTGAAAAAATCGCAACAGAAGGCGATTGTTTTTGTTTTTCTTGTGATTTCGGGGCAAAATTCACACCAAGTTGCTACCGCATTGCGAGCGCGTCTGGTCAGGCTGCTTAAGCGTCCTCGATGTGATAATTCACTCTTTAAATGTTGAAGATAGCTAAATTATAAACGTAGAAATTGTCAATTTTAAGGCCATAATTTCATCATTAGGGCCCCGATGCAAACGTTCACTGATTATCGATTGCCACTTTTTTAGTAGGTTTCTAACGCGAACCATATTGCTTGCTTAAACCATTTCTTTTCCCGAAATTTTTTAAAAACTGTTGTCTAAAAGTGATTGTAAAATACTGTGTATTTGTGTTTTAAAATGAATAAAGGTACCGTAAAGGGTATATTTGGAAGGTCAAGAGTTTTTGGCACTGAAAAATACGGGGTTCTAGGGCAAGAGCAGTATCTGCATCCCCCTGTTAAATAATATTAGTAATTTTTTTAAGGAGCATTTTTGTGACTTTAAAGAAGATTACACATTTAGAGTTTCAAAGCAACTTAAAAAGAAAATACCGTCAATGCTAAGTTAAAAAAACTTTAGTTTTCTCACAATTTTCCAACTCTAATTTTAATCTAATCTTTTCTTTACATTTCAGTGCATTTAGTCTTTCTCACATCTAATGCCTGCCAATGATGGAGCGCGAATGTTTCGGCCGTCAAAAGACACTTTGCTAAATTTAACATCAGGTATTTAATTGCAAAAAACCTGAGAATCCCAGCAGGTTCGTATTAAGAAGGAAGACATTAAAGATATTTGTTCCGTGCCTCCATTTAAGAGGTCCGCAATATATCGAAGCGGAAAAATATTAAACCATTAGTTTTTTTTAAAAAACGCCCAATTTTTTGTGGACGCTTGTAAAAATTTATTAAGTAATCCAGGCATTCGAACAATTATAGTTATATTTAATTTTACACTTACTGTAATTTCTAAATAATCCTTCAAGCAGCGTTTTTTGTGATCCAGTAGTTTGTTATTTGGGGTTCTTAGCGGCGATTTCCAGCACTCAAATTGTTCAGTGGACGTGGTTTTTTGCTCTTTATTTCGCTTGCAAGTGATAAGAGATATTCTTTCTTACCTCAAAACAAATTCTTTGTTCTCGCGTATTTTCAGAAGAAGTTGGTGTTCTCAAGATACGTTTAATGTAATGAATGTATCACTATGCCTTTCCTGGTAATACTATGTTACATTTCGTTATCACGTACATACTTTCTTCTAAATTCATTTGCAAAATAGGCTCGGCCATGTTTTAGCTTAAGCAACTCAAAATAGTTAGTCCGGATCCCCGGATTTCTTGTTATGGCTCTGGATGGCTTTAGTGTAGTGCTTTGCAGTTTGTACCGCCTGCACCAGAAGTATTAGCAGAAATATAAACAACAAGTTTCTACAATGCGTTTTGTTTCTTCGTTCTCCGATTAGAGCTTTCACTCAATGCCATTCAAAATAATTTTTGGTATGACTTGGCTTAGTTGTCTATTACAGGGTATTATTTTTCAAATAAGAAAAAGAAACAACGAATTGACAGACTATCAGATATGTTGTCTTTTGTTTGGTTTTTTATTGTTTACCAATCAAAAAATAATGCTGTCCTCGAGCCAAGGACAGGACATTTTCGAGGACTTGCAGGCTTCGAGGCCAAGGACTTGAGCTTCGCAGCCAAGGCCAAGGACTTGAAAATGTGTCCTCGAGGCCAAGGACGTCCTCTAGGACAGCACATTTGTTTTTAATTGCTGAAGATTTAACAAGACATATTGTTTTACACCCGAAATAAACTTTTTTTAGTCAAACCTGTGAGAAAATTATTTGTACAAATGCCAGAACTAAACACTTGAAAAAACATCTGCTTGTTTATTAAAAAAAAACTTCAGCCAAGGCTGGTGAAGAATATTTCATAATTGTCAAATATCTTGCAAATTAGTTCTGGGGTGACAACATTTTGTGGAATAGTAAAGAAATACTTTTACTTGAGTAGATTACTCCAGTAGTTTTTTCCGATAACTAGTGCTTTTTGAGTATTTTTTGTGGCTACTTTCATTTGCTTACTTTTAGTCAAAAGTAGCGCTACTTCAGTAGTATATTGATTTAGAGAAGTACAAAGTACTTTAGTTTTAGATTAGAACCACAAATTTGTCAGAACGGTAGACTTTTCTTCCTGCAACTGTTCAATTCAGTTACCTTAGTTATCTTTTGCTTCTTTTTCGGCAGGCAACTCTTGCATCAGAAATCAGACCACGACAGCGACTGTCGCAAGGCTTTTTTTCTACGCATGCGAGTACTATCTCGTCCATTCTGACGAATGGCAGTTAAAGATGCTTTTTAGTTTCACGTTGCTTGGTGTTTGCCCTTCGCCGCGGCCACATTGTGGCATAGATGTTTACTTTATCGAAAGTAAGTTATGAAAGAAGCAAACACAGAGACATAAATTTGCAAAAAAATTCGTCCTATGATTACTAAACGTTCCAAAACTAGGTTCTACAAAATGAGCCTAAAATCACACACCATGTATGCAGTAGACATTATTGTACGGTGCTGTAATTGTATGTGCAAATGTAATTCCAATATGATGATCTATTTTGTCGCAACAGAGACCTAGAACAATCTGAATGAGCTATCAAAAATAATTTTGTGTGATTTATGGACGTAATGTTTTTCAGGCTTTTGCCTGCCTTCCCATGTAAAATCAATTCAATTCAAAAGAAACACAATAAGTTTTAATATTTAATCCAAAAAAATTGTATCGCAAAATATACTGCAATAGCTGTGGTGCGTGAATTTTGCCCTACTCTGTAGATGCAGTTGATTATACGCCAATGAAACACGTCCACATTGTTTTTACTTTTTGGCAGGTTAATTTAACGATGACAGTGAATGAGTATTTGAGCAAAGATGTTGTGAAGTGATTGCATAGCATGATTTTTAAATCTTGAAGTTTTGCTGTTGTTGTTCTTTTTGATTAATTGTCTTGAATATAATAACAAAAAACTTGAAACAATTTATAATTCATTAACTTCTTGAAAGAATGAGGGGCTAGAAGATCTGCGCTTGTGGCAGTGATGTAAAGGTAGTTGACCAGTTGTCATATGTCGATTGAATAGTTTGCTAATTTTGCTTGAATACTTCCAGAAATACTTGTACTTGAGTACTTTTAAAATGACTACTTTTTTACTTTTAGTCAAGTACATTTTGATCAGTACTTCGTACTTTATTTTAAGTAGTTTTTTTGTCCGTAACGAAACTTTTACTTGATTGCAATTTTCGAGTACTTTTTACACCACTGAAAAGGAGGATGAGTGGTTTTTAAGTTTTTTAAGTTAGTTTGACGTTGTTGTACTATTGCTTTTTAAGTTAGTGTGACGATAGTTGTACTATTTGAGGCCATGGTCAAGGACTTCAACATGTGTCCTCGAGGCAAAAGACGTCCTCGAGGAAAAAGTAATGCTTAAAAGCCCCCCCCCCCCCATTCCTTGTATATATTTTTTGACCAAGCTACGTTCAGAATTTACATCGTAGAAAGCAAGCAAAGTTGAATGTTTACTTTTAACTATTTTTACATTTTTTTGATTTGGAAGCTTTGTTCTTGACAAATGTTAACCACCTCTCCCTAAATAAATCTGAAATGTTTCAAAAGTGGCTACCCACTATAGTATAGAGTCTATATCACGAACTGCCTCAGAATAGCGAAAACGCGGTATTTATGTTCTTGTACCTTTTTGTCGACCCCCTTGCTATGCTAATAGTTGGAGTTAAGATTGTAGAGTTAGGGTTGGAATTAGGATTAAAGGTTAGGGTGAAAATGACAGAGAAAAAATTTACAAAAAAGTTTTTCGACAGACCTTTTTAATTCGTTAAGGTCGTAATTTTTGTTATCAGAGGCGGGGTCACAGGTACTCGAGTAGGATATGTTCCTCCGAATTACGTTTACGGTAATTTTCCAAATCCAAGGAGTTTTCTGAGACGGTGTTTGGGGTTGACATCACCATTCAGGTTGAGATAAGTTTAAGTAATTTGAAAAATTGATTTGTGTAAAGTATAATTATATATTAACTGTAACACGTTGAGAAACGGAAAAGTCTGAGGTTCAAGTTTTCGGTCGGTTAAGTTGGACCCAGAGTTTACAACGGCTCGTCGCCGCTGCGACGATTCTTCAAAAAAAACTGTGTAGCCCGGGCGCAATGACGTGTAGATGGTAATTAGAATGAAACAAAGTAAGAAACAGCTGCGTACTTCAAACACCATAATAGTTGTGAAAAGATATAGCTGTAATTGTTTGGCTTTGCAAAGACCATGAATCTTTTCTGTTTAGGCACAGAGCAAATGATTATCTTGGCAACAGTGTTCATTTTACGCGCTCAACGAGTTGAAAACGATTTCGGACAACTCAAAAACTCACATTCTTCAGACGTTTATTTTACTCAGATATTTTTTTGGTAGATCTACGTTTTACTGCAACGCTCAGTTACGTGAAGAGGAACAGCGAATGTGGTTAAAAAAAAGCACGAGGATTTTTGTAGCAAACAGAGATAGCGAAGTTATTTGTGCTTTTAGGAGTAACTGATGGGAGTTTGGAAACAAATCCAGTGAACGACCGACGCATTTTGAATGAACTGATCCTCAAGCTGGGGCTCCTAAGGGGTTTGAAATCCCCAAACAGTGTCAAAAAGTTCCTTAACCACTTATGTACTGATGTATTTCAAAGAGAAAATTCATTACCAGGCCCAGATTTTCCATATGGCCCAAGGTTAGAGGAGCCCTACGCTTGAAGCGAGAACCTGTTTTTGGTGTTATACTTACTTGCTTGTGGCCAGAAAATGGGGCAAAAATCTTTGGGTTTCGTGGTTTCATTTTTTTAGAACCAAAAGTGCCAAGAGCCCCGCGCAATGTAAATTCGATCCTGCCCAGTACCTATAAACACTTTAAAATGAACTGTTGAAGGAACGTTTAGAGATTCCACTAATGAATGTAACCTCATAATCACGTCATAATATTCATTATTTAAATGTCTGCTAACATAAAATAAAAGAGTAGAACTCTACTATTTGTGCCCTTCAAAAATTACTGTTGGATGCCTATTTCTTGGGGGTTCCTTGGGGTGTAAACTCCAAACTACGTTAAAATAGCTGCTCTTTAAACGAGGACTGCAGCTGGCAAAATAAATGGGGATATTGACTGATAGAGTAATCGTATTGTAACAGGATAGCGTTTTCTCGATTCGTCTTCACCAGCCGTTTCAAAAAAACTTTTCACGTAGTGGTCTCCCAATCGTTATTTTTATTAGCAACTCTAACGTTGATAATACCAGTGCGACCATCCCAGTTTTGTACTAAAGGGCTGTTCATAAAAGACGTCCGCACAAAATTGCAAAAAATTGACCCCCCCTCCCCCCATGTCCGCAATGACTAAACCCCCCCCTCCCCCTTGTCCGTGCGGACACAAAAATGCGTTAATTAGACACTGACACACACAAAGTTTTAATACAAAGTTTAATTATATAATAATTTTAATTACAAAGTTTAATTATAAACTAAGTTTTAATACAAAGTTTACACAGAGCAAGCACAGCGCAAGGTGACGTAAAACGTACAGTCATGTGATTTGTTTTGTGTGCGCTTCGCGCTCTTAAATCACATGATTGTACGTTTTATGCGTGGTTCACACTGGCCCGGAAAACCGAAAACGGAATAAAACAATCTGCGATTTTCCGTCGCGGAAAAAGTTGAAATAAGGACGTCCGCATTCCAGAAACCCCTTCTCCCCCCTTGTCCGCAAATCTATTACCCCCCCTCCCCCCCTGAGTGCGGACGTCTTTTATGAACAGCCCCTAACGCAACGCGGCAATCAGGCCAGTGCATTGAGCCGTGTGATTGCCAATTAATCAGTTTGATTTTGTCGGCAGAGCAAATTCGAGTTGGAGAAGTAAAGCGTATACAGCTGTTAGCCATGCGACTTCATTAAAAATCAAATTGTCACATCACAGTGCGTTTAAGTCCCAATTAAAGCCTGGCAGTGAGGCTATATGTTATATTACGAGGCTACCAACTCATACTTGGTAAGTGGTAATAAAACTATCAACACCTAAGTAAGCATTTACCGTATTTGCGAATTTTTTTTACCCTGGATAAACTTTTCCGACCAATTTCGATCCAGGGCTGAAAACTTCTTTAATTTTTATTCGGGTTCAGCCTATTTTAGCAAGTCTAAATATTCTATTTTAATTTTTTCTAGTTTGAGCTCAGGCGGACAAAAATACGAAGTCATGAAATCAATAACCTTACTCAGTTTAATCAATCAAAGATAATTCTTTACGACAATTTTCTTATCTTCAATTTTTTTAAATGAACTCGAACAGTTTTATTCGAATTCATAAAAATTATTTTTCATAACCACTTTGTACTACCGATGAGTTTATTTATTGATTCAACGTTTCGCCTCCCAAACCGGGAAGCTTCTTCAGAACAACTTTCGTCAGTGCTGCCTTTGCAGTTATAAAAAGATAAATGAGAAGAAATAACAGCATTTTATTCTATTAAAAACACAGCATTTTATCCTATTAAGCGTGTTTTGCAGCAAGTTGGAGTGGGGGTGGCTCTGAAGCCTGTTTTGTCTTTTCTAATATTTTTTGTAAGCCCAAAGACAGTTCTGGACAAAGAAAAGTCGGGTCTAGTTTATCAAATATCTTGTCGTGACTGCGATGCGGTGTACATCGATGAAACAGGCCGAAGTTTAGAAACTAAAAATTGTGCGCATATTGATGCAGTGAAGAATTTTGACCTGAAAACATTCGCACTGTGTCAGCATGTCGCCAAAAATGATCATTTTAGAGATTGGAATAATGCTGATATCTTTAGGAGGGAACCACACTGGTACAAGCGTCGGATAGCGGAAGGTTATTTGATAGACCAAAAATCTTTGGAATCGAACGTTTTAAATCGCCAAAAATTTTAATTAATTAAAATTAAAATCAATAATGGGTTAGTTGTTCCGTCCGTATATAGCCTGTGGAGCTAAAACCCTTTTCTGGTACAAAATGTTTTGCAATAGATCCTTTTCATACTTTTTGAAACTGTTAGTGAAGTAGCCTAGTTATTTTGAGAATTATTAATTTTTTTCATGGTGTTAATGACATAATTTTTCAATATTGTTAAATGTTATTGTTCCATCATTTTAATGCCTTTGGGTATAATAGTAAAAGTATTGTGATGCTCATATCGTTTTACTGTTACCTATCCTCTTCTGTTGTTTTTTCTCGACTGCAATGGCAGCACTGTCGAAAATTTTTTTTGGAGAAGCTTTCCGGTTTGGATGGCGAAACGTCAAATCAATAAATAAACTCATCGGTAGTACGAATTGGTTATGAATCACTATCCCGATGAGCGCAACGCATCCGTTATTTTCAAAAATTATTTTTTTGAGTTCAAGTTTGTATTTGGCAAAAAATAAGAGTTTTTTCAAGTTCAAGTTTGCAGCCCACTTCCAAACTTTAGCTTTTTCTTAGTTTTAACTTTCTGGAGATTTCAAATTACTGTACTCATGTATTTTTTAAAGACGCATACGGATTCGCACTAAAGAGAAACCTTTTCAAATTTAGTTGTTCAATTTCTGATAAATCGTTTTTACAGTCTTGAAATTTAAAAATACACATGCCTATCCACATTGGATAGAAATCTTTTAGATGTTCAATTCGTGACAAACCATTTTCAAAATTTAGAAGTTTGAGAGGACGCCAATTGAGGATTCACCCTGGGAAGAAGCAATTTTCATGTTCTATTTGTCATAAATTATTTTTAGAATCCAGGAGTTTAAAACTAGAGTTATCATCTTTTTCAAAAGGATTTGTTTTCTAAAAAAAAAAGGTTTTTCGAGGCAGTTGCGTATACAGAAAGGTATTGTGCCATGCCCCCCCCCCCCCCCCCCCTTGAGCGATAAAACAATGGAAAATTATGTGTAAAAAAACGTCGAAATTATCGTTCTTAGATCAAAATAGAGCACACACGTGGAAAGAAACATTTGCTACCTGCCGTTTCAGCATCATTAAATTAGTTTGAGGTAGAAATAGTACCGATTTAAGCATTGTTTAGCCCATGCCAGTTCAGTATTTTGCAGCATTTAAAAGTTTTTAAACTCAAGATCACTACTTCCTTTATTGTAGCAAAAAGACATATAGTAACTATTTTTGATACCCAATAAATAACGTTTCAAGAATGGGAAGGGTACTATGCCACACCATTTCCATTTGATCCCTAATGCAAACAAAGGTTGAAAGGTTCGATAACGCAAAAGGTTTAAGAAGGCCTTGTGTGTTACCGTTGCTTGTGGATGCTTGCGCTTCCAACCCATAGGCGTAGCCAGGATTTTTGATTGGGGGGGCCCAAACCACAAATCACATGCAATGACGTCATTAGAAATTTTCGAAAAAGTAATTTTTTGTGGGGCAAAGATATCGTAGAATGGAAGATCTGAAGCCGTAGCCTAATGGCACTTAACCAGGATTTTGGTAAAGGGAGAGGGCGAAAACTAATTGTTAAAAAGTGTAAAAGTCTAACTTGGAAGACGTGTTGAGTAAGCTAGTGTACTCAAACGTATCACAGACGGGGGTCTGGGGGCAGAGCTCCCAGCCGCCGGTGGCTATGGGGGTCTGGGGGCAAAGCCCCCAGCCGCTGACGATTTTTGTAAGTTTTTGGAAAAAAAAGCTATTTAAATCCCATTGGATCACATTTTGCACGAGTTCAGAGCCATTTCAAAGAACTAGATTTTTAGCATTTCAAAGCCTATCGAAAAATTTAGTTGTTCAATACTCTTTTTGCAATTAAATCCCATAACACGCTTAGAATCTTGCATTGTGGTGTAAAATTTTAATTGTAAGTGATTTGGTCTATATGGGGAAGTAACGAACATTGCCTCCTGCAATACTTTAGCAGTAAATAATTAAGTTCATAATAACGTTAAACGAGGGCCTGGGGTGGCAACTTTTAGGTCAAAACTCTTAGATTTCTCACAGGTTTTGCATTTAAATTCTTAAAAATTTACATTAAGGAGCCCCTGGCCCGGGAACCTTGGTCGTCAGTCAGGGGCCCTGGGGCTCCCTGGTTGCCAGTTAGAGGCCCCGTAGCCCCTTGCTTGTCGGTTAGGAGCCCAGGCCCCATGGTTGTTAATTAGGGACCCAGGGCTCCCTGGTCGTGAGTAGGGGCCCCGGGGCCCCCTGGTATCAGTTAGGGACTCCAGGACCCCCTGGTTGTTGGTTAGGGACCCTGGGGCCCCCTGATCGTCAGTTAGGAGGGCCCCGGGGCCCCTCGTTGTCGGTTCAGGGGTCCCTGGCCCCCTGGTTGTTAGTTAGGGGCCCCCTGGTTGTTAGTTAGGGACCCTGGGGCTCCCTGGTTGTGAGTTAGGGGCCCCGGGCCACCTGGTCGTCATTTAGGGCTCCGGGGCTCCCAGGTTGTTGGTTAGGGGCCCCCTGGTTGTTAATTAGGGGCCCCGGAACCCCCTGGTTGTCAGTTAGGCACTCCCGGGCCCCCTGGTTGTTGTTTAGGGGCCCCCTGGTTGTCGGTTAGGGGCCTGGGCCCCCCTGGTTGTCAGTTAAGGGGCCCCCTGGTTGTTGGTTAAGGGTCCCTTGGTTGTTAGTTAGGGGCCCTGGGGCCCCCTGGTCGTCAGTTATGGGCCCCCTGGTTTTCAGTTAGGGGTCTTGGACCCCTGGTTGTCGGTTAAGGATTCCAGGGCCCCCTAGTTGTTAGTAAGGGCCCCCCTGGTTGTTAGTTGGGAGCCCCGGGACTCACTTGTTATCATTAATAGTTTTGTTAATTACTGTTATGTGCGCAATTAGTGAAAAAAAAACTGCAACTAAACATAGCCCGGCTATGTTGTCATAACTTTTTGTCGTTAGTGGTATTTTGATTGGGGGGGCCCGGGCCCCCTGGGCCCCCCCCTGGCTACGCCTATATTCCAACCACACGTCTTTTAAACGAAATTTAGCTTTAAATGATCTTAACAGTAAGTTATTTTTGTAAAGAAGCATAAAAACCCTCCCCCAGACCCTCGAGTTGACTCGTAAACTTTTGAGTCATACCCCCTCTGTTGAAATTTACGTTTACGCCACTGCTCGGAGGACGATTTAGAGTAGCCAAATGTTTTCTTTTTTACCATTTAAATTCTAAGTTCTTTTTCTGCTCTATTGCAAAACCGTAACAATTCATTGGTAATTGTTCATTCTGTTGTTTCATCACAAGTTTATGGTCACGCTAAAGAGATATTGCTCGAGATCGGTTTTATTGAAGAAATGAGAACTACTTAAGATATATTAATTGGAGAGGTTTTTCTGTTCTCTTTATCCGCGAAATTAGATTATTGAATCCATTTGACTGCATAGTATTTTGACGGCATAGTATTGGTAACCCTGTGTTTTAAAATTTCTCAACATTGAAAAAGGATGACTATGCAAAATTTCTTGCAGAATAATGAACGCGACCTTCGATAATCGAACAATGGGTTGCTTATTTTACAAGAAATATCTAATCCCTAGTTTTTTTTGCAGAATAAGGAACGTGATGTTCAATAATCTGCAGAAAATTTTGCAGCGGCATCCTTTTCTAATATCAGGAAAGTATAAAACGAAAGGTTGTCAGTGGTACGGAGTCAAATCCATTAATTCGATTTTTGCGGGGAAAGGAATTTAGTTGAATAAGGGTTAGGACACTTATTTATTACAAGCAGTTCTCATTTCAATAAAACTGACTTTGCGCTGTATCTCTTTAAAGCTGATCTTTCCTTGTTGTAAAAACTTCAGGGAAGCCCAAAATATTCGTTGATTGATAACAAACTTACTTTGTTTCTTTTTAGTGTCTGTTTTTTTGCCGTAGGCTTAAGGTTTGCCCAGTGGAGTGAGTCGGCGAAACTTGTCCTCTTTGGGCAAGGAAAGTATGGTAGGCCTACTAAAACATCATATGTGGATTCACACTAGAGAGAAACCGTTTTCAAGTTCGATTTGTGATAATAATTTTCACGATCTGGGAGTTTGAAAAGTCACCTCCAGATTCGCACTGAAGAGAAACATTTTAAATGTTCAATTTGTGATAAATCGTTTTCACAATCTGGGAGTTTGAAACGTCACATGCAGATTTACACTGGAGAGAAACCGTTTTCATGTTCGACTTGCTATAAATCGTTTTCACGATCTGGGGATTTGGAAATACACATGCGGATTCACACTGAAGAGAAACCTTATAAATGTTCAATTTGTGATAAATCGTTGACTCAATCTGGGAGTTTTAATCGTCACACGCGGATTCACACTGGAGAGAAACCGTTTTCATGTTCAATTTGTGATAAATCATTTTCAGAATCTGGGGATATAAAACGGCACTTACGTATTCACACTGGAGAAAAACCGTTTTCATGTTCGATTTTGCGGTAAATTGTTTTCACTACATAGGCGTAGCCAGGGGGCCCGCCCCCTCCAATTGAAACGCCACCAATGATAAAAAATTATAGCGACCTAGCCTAGCGATTGCAGTTGCAGTTACAGTTAGTTACAGTAAGTTGCAGTTACAGTTAGTAAGTTGCAGTTAGTTTGCAGTTGCAGTTACAGTAAGTTGCAGGTACAGACGACGAGGGAGCCCGGGGCCCCTAACTAACAAACCATGGGGCCCCTAACTAACAAATTATGGGGCCCCTAACTAACAACCAGGAGCCCTTAACCGTCAACCAGGGTCCCCTAACTAACAACCAGGAGCTCTTAACCGTCAACCAGGGGGCCCCTAATTGACAACCAGGGGGCCCCAGGGCCCCTGACTAACAACCAGGAGGCCCTTAGCCAACAACCAGGGGACCCCTAACTAATGACCAGGGAGCCCCAAGGCCTCTAACTAACAAACAGGGGACCCCAGGGCCCCTAACCGACAACTAGGGGGCCCCTAACTGACAAACGGGTGCCACGGGGCCTCTAACTGACAAACAGGAGGCCATGGGGCCCCTAACCGACAACCAGGGGCCCCGAGGGGACCCCAAAGCCCCTAACTGCTGACCAAGGGAAATTCAAATTTTTAACAATATATACGCAAAACTTGTGAAAAATCTTAAAGTTTTGTGCTGCGAGTTGCAATCCCAGGCCCTCGTTTAACGTTATTATGAACTTAATGCTATAACACTGGCGGTAATGCCCCCAGCTGAAATACTACCAATGATAAATATAATGAGAACATAGCCAGTATGTTGTCCTTGTCCAGAATTCAGTTTCTTTAATTTAGGATTTACGCCTACAAAAGCAAGTAATAATAATGACGACCACCTGTCCACGTCATAGTAATGTCATCCAAATCCTAGAGGTTTCAAAAAAACTGTCAAGTGACTTGACTCGAGTCCTCCACGTTTTGCCAATAAAGTTTTTTTTTTAATTTTGCTATAAATATTTTTTTATAAAAAACTTAAGGGTGCGATCTTATCTCAAAATTTTAGGTGTAGCTGGGGGGGTTGCCCAGGGGGCCCGGGCCCCCTCAATTGAAATGCCATCAATGACAAAAATTTAACAAAAAAGAACTTGTTTCTTTATTTTCAGTTTCTTTTAGCATCTTTGCGTACAACAGTACACGCGTACAACAGTAATAAACAATAAACAATATTGACGACTAGGGGGCCCGGCGCACCCCTTAATTCAATTTTTTCCAACCAATTTAAACGTATAACCAGGATGAAATCAAGGGTTTTTGTCCAAAAAATTGCAAGCTCAGGCCCTCATCTAAACTTTTTATAAACGTAATGCAGTAATCAGCGCCAGATTTTCCATATGGCCCAGCGCCAGGGCCCTGTGCTCAGATAGTAGGACTTTTTTTGGGTCTTCACTTATATTTGGCAGGAAGATGTTGCAAAAATCCCCCAAGTGCCAGTGGCTCTGCGCAATGTAAATCCAGCCCAGAAATAACATGTTTAGTAAGCGTAACCATCTATTGTACCAGTTTTCACTAACGATTCAACTCCACCTCGCCAGTTTTTACGCACAAAGTACTTCTAAAAAATTGCTAGAGAATATGCTCATTGAACAAATTATTGAATTTCAATTGAGGGGGCCTGGGCCCCCTGGCCGCACATGTACTCCAATAACTGGTTAACTTCATGACAAAACAAAAATTTTGAAGGAAAATCTTCGAGTGGATTACTATTTACTGCAAAAATATTGCAGTATGCAATGTGCCTTACTCACACCTACATGGACCGAATCACGTACAATTAAAATTTAATTTACATCACAATGCAAGATTTTGAACGTGTTTTGGACTTTAATTGCAAGTAAAAAGAGGATTTAACCGTTAAATTATTTCGATTGGCTTTCAAATATTAAAAATCTAGTTCTTTCAAATGGCTTTGAACACGTGCGAAATGTGATCCAATGGGATTGAAACAGCTTTTTTTTCAAAAATTTACAAAAATCGCCCAACGGCTTGGGGCACCACCATTGCCATCGGCGGCTGGGAGCTCCGCCCCCAGATCCCGTCTGTGATACGTTTGAATACACTAGCTTACTCAACACGTCTCCTAAGTTAGACATTTGCACTTTCAAACAATTAGTTTTCGTCCTCTCCCTTTACCAAAATCCTGGTTAAGTGCCAACAAACTACAGCTTCAGATCTTCCATTCTACGATATCTTTGCCCCACAAAAAGTTTCCTTTTTGAAAATTTCTGATAACGTCATTGCGTGTGATTCGTGGTTTGGGCCCCCCCAACCAAAAATCCTGGCTACGCCTATGTTTCACTACCTGGTTATTTGAAAGGACACATGCAGATTCACACTGAAGAGAAACCTTATCAATGTTCAATTTGTAATAAATCGTTTTTAAAATCTGGGAATTTTGGATTACACATCCGAATTCACACTAGAACGAAACTTTTCAAATGTTCGATTTGTGATAAATCGTTTGTACAATCTGGGAATTTGAGAAGACACATGCGGATTCACAAACCCATACCTAGCTATACGCAGCTTTGAGCTGCGTTTAATGGCGCGCGACCACGACATTACATTTGGCGACACAAAAAACGCTGCCGCTTTCGATTTTGTTTTCTCTTTCGAAAAATACCATTAATCAAAATGCAGCTAACATAGTGCAACAGTTTTGAATCATCAAAGATGTACATTGCAATCGATGTTGGGTTATATCTGGAAGCCAAAAAAAGTATGGGCGTGAAAGGAAATGTGGTTAATTCACCGAAAGACTGAGCGAGGTTTCTCACCAATTTAGTAACGAAGTTATCATTCGATCACAAATTGTTCCTGAAGTACTTTTTGAGCAATCGCTAAGATTTTGTTTAAATTCTATCGTTTGTAAAAAAAGGTATTGCAAAGATTTTTATATTTGTGCTAAACAGGCGCGTAGCCAGGATTTGGAAAAGGGGGGGGGGCTATTTTGAAAGAGTGAGAAGTGTGCAAACGACCTTGACTCGAATTTTCATTGATCTTGAATCAGTTTCAGACGGTTTGTCCGAAAATTGAGACGAAATGTCTCGGAAAGCTCGGAAATTCAAAGGTTTTTTCCTCCCAAAATTAGGTGATCTCCAAACAAAAAAAAGGTCTTTGCCAAAATTCAGAATGATTTTTCTTCCAATTTCGCAAATTCAGACGTTTGAGGGGGGCTCTTTTCCATTTTTCACAGAAAATCGGCCTCAAAAGCACAAAAAACATGCAATTTTGCATACTTCACAAGCCAATGGGGGGGCTCGAGCCCTCCCCCCCGCCCCCCCTGGCTACGCTACTGGTGCTAAAGAATGTTTTGAATTTGTTTAGCCCCGCGTTTAAACAGCGTCTCTAGCTTTGATTTTGCATTTAATGCTAAAAGCTGCATCTTATATGTTGAAATTTATCGAGAAAATAAAACAAACCTACAGTTTATTGAAATAGTTAGCATCAAATAAAGTTAGCGCTTTCAATTTGATGTTTTACGTTGTCTCATTTTAAGCTTTAACACCATACTATTTGATGCTTTGTTGCAGACGTACAATGGAGTATCTTGGAATGTATACAGGAAGAGGTTGTTGCTTCAGTTATTCTATCCTTTTAATTAGTTCGCTTTCTTTTACAGTGCAGTATTGTTTGCAAAGCAATGCTCTACTATATCCACTCGTTCTCAAAAACTTCCATTTTTTTGTGAAATACAGAACACTGATGTGTAGGTTGCATTTTAATTTTGAGTATCAAGAGATTTAACAATCGGCTCTTGCTGCGTTGGTAGCAACGCTGCTATGCTTTTTGCATAAATTGCCTGACCAAAGGACCGTTTCACATTGTCACATCAGAAAATATTAAGAAAATATTGTAGGTTTTATTCAAAATTAAAAGTTACCGTCCCAGCGACGGTCTCTGGCAAAGTCCAAAAACTTTGAGAAAACGTCGCGTCGAAAAATTTTTGAAAAATTTGTCGCGGTCGCGCGCAAATAAACAGTTATTTGAAACAAACGTAATCTTGGATTTTGGCGGTAATTTCACAATCGGTCGCTTGTCGTGCGCCAATAAACGAAACTTAACTTTTCCGAACGTTCTTCAAAGATCCACAAAGTTCTTCAAAGTTCTTCAAAGTGTTTTATATTATTCAAGGTCCATGTTCGAGTTGGACGCAATAAATGTTAACTGGGTTGAATATAGATTTCCTTTTTTAGCTTTATTTAGCTTCACTGTAGCTAAAAAAATAAAACAATCGATAGAGTTTGCAGCCCTAGAGCTAGGTTTTATTCATCGTGATATCATTTAATTGAACTTAAGCATAACTTTATGTTCTCAAAAGGTTTGTAAGTATGATTTGATGAGTTGGTAGCGGGGCCGAAAGCATCAATGTGAGCTTCAGCCTAAATAATTTTTTGGCAAAATTTTGAAAAATTGGAACAAAACGTTTTGATCCGAAAATGCCAATATAATTTTCGGATTTTGTAACTTATATTATCGTGACCAGAAATTTGACACACTATCCTAAATATCAAATCTACACCCTCAGCTAGCCCACTGAAGTATTTTTAAGAAGAGTTTTTATTAGCATATGTATGAACAGTTTTACTGATTTCTCTCAAAATTTAAGAACTAAATTAAAATAATACGTGTCTCAGCAATAGCAAAGATAAAAATACGGACACAAACAAAATTTAGAAACAAACAATCAAATTTTTCTAAATTTACAAGTGATATTGCTAAGGCTAGCTTTACGATGACTTCACATTGAAAACTTGTACCCTTTCCAAAACCCTTGTTTAAACTCAAACAAATATTTACGAAAATCTTAAGAGGCACAATAAAACCTTTGATTAACAGCCTAAGACATACTGCTTCAGAATCGACATTCGTTTTTTATTCCTCGTCAAGATAGCAAGAACAACCGGCAAGGGCGTCGGCAGAAAATTTTTCAGGAGGTGGCCAATAAGAATAGAGCCAGTATTAACTACTATAAATGGAAGAATTTTTGAAGTTTGGGAGGTTTAAGAAAAGCAGAGGTGGGCTGTAACTATTTACTATGGTAACTAGCTTCTGTAACTAGTTACTTTTCAGTAACTGTAATCTTGTTACTTTTTCAAAGAAGTAGCGAAAGTGGAAACTAGTTACTATTTGAAGACATTAAAAAGTTACTAGTTACAATTACTTTTAATTTTGGACCTGGTAAAAAAGATTCGTTAATAGTTAGATTTTGGTTAAATGAAACACTTTTATGTAATCCCTGCTGGCGCAACAGATTACGGGTTTTTTATTGTGCTCTAACGAGGTAACAGGTGCTATTGTGCACTAACGGGGCTGACAGGCCTAGCAGTGAAAGCGACAATGATGTAGAATCCGTTTATAACGATGAATTTTTGGGTCGTTTGTTCAACCAATCTGAACCAAAAAAGATGGCAACACGGATAGAAGGGTTTCTACCAGCAGCGAAAAAGTTAGATGATAATGCCTTTGCTGATGCAGCGCTAAAGAAACTGTTGGTCCAGTGCAATACTTTTTTGCTCTCGAGCGCTGCAGTTGAAAGGCTTTTCAGCATTGCTGGGCATCGCAAATTTAAACTATTCCGCAACCGCAAATTCCGCGAAATAGCTCTAGGTGGTCCGCAACCGCAAATCCGCAAGTTTGCAGTACGTTTGCGGTAACTTTTTGCATCTCCGCAACCGCAAATGACTTTTTACTTCTGCAAACTTGAACTGCAAACTTTGCTATTTTTTTCCTGGTTTAATAAATAGAGGAGACCTATAGCGATATAACTATGCTTGATATTTTCCATATCGGCTGCAGACCTGTAATAAACATCAGTAAGTTTTTTTCGGTTTATTTAATATTCTGTTTTTGTAAGTTATGATACACATGTCAGCAGCAGGACCGAGTGGAAATGTACGCAAGTTTGTTTAAACAAAACTGCGACCGAAGTTGGATTACGGCTGCGACTTTGGTGGCTTGAGTGGACACTTGGAAAAGAGCGACCTCACTTGCCAGTCACTTTCGTCGCTCGTTCTAACTTCTAACTACAGCCTATGTTCGTTGAGTTGAAAATCCTTATTTGATTTACATGCTTGTGCACTGCCTGTACTTGTTATATAGGACAAACAGTGATGCACAAATCTTTATTAAAGTTGTGGAAAAGTAAAAACTTAAGACACACAAACCTGCATTTTTGCATCCTTGAAAATGATACTTTACTTGCATATAGGCTACTATTCACTGCTTGAGTGACGGAATGGATGGGGAGAGGGGTGTTGTCGATGTCACTTCCTGCTCCCTTCATCACGCATGACAATTTGCAGATCACGATTAGAATAACTTAGTTTCAAACGTGATAATTGCAGTTGGTTTTTTTTTCGCTCCTGTACTGGCGCAAACATTTTAAAAACTGTTTTGAAAGGTGATCATAGAAAGGCAAACTATTGCCAAGATGAAAATGTGCTAGGTATAAGAAGAACAAGCCAAAAGTTCGGTTCTTTGTTTATTTTATTTCAGTTGCAATACAGTCCTGATTAAGGGTTACATGAAATTCTAACGCTTGAACTTCTAGTCGAACTTTGGATAAGAGCAGTGTTTTAAAAGCTTTCAAATTGCATACAATATAATTACGGTGCAGACACTAGCGTACGTAAGAGGAAGGCCACGGTGCCATGCCTTCCCCTCAGACCCTAAAAATAAAACACCATAAAGCGAAACCAAGCAGTTCTAAGAGGATGTACGTTGTTACTGCGTAGATGCAAAAATAAATCGATCTTTATTTTGGTTTGTTATCCTCCTTCACAAATGACCTAGTTTCTTAATTCGGTAATGTTTTTAAAGCATTTGTATTTTACGATTTCATTCTTCTAATAAGTCTCGTAAAAGCATTTATACTTGCTTCCAGAAAGCACGAAAACGCGCGTTTTTAGAGTAAGTTTGCAAATTTTTTCCGAAGTCATGCCCCCGGACCACCCTACAATGGTCTTGCCTTCGGCACTCTCCATAATATTGATTTGTGGCGTCACAGTGCAAAAAAAACCTTAGACCCCCCAGGAAACTTTTTGCGTACGCCACTGGGTGCAGATATTAATTTTGTTTGAAAACTCGCTCTCATTTAGAATTTTTCTTTAAGGCTGAGCTTGATATTTTTTGTTTTCTTTAAGTTTCTCTTTAAGGCTGAGCAGTCAGCACTCAGCACCTAAGGTAATTGCAAAAATATATAATTTGGGTCCTAAGCTTCGGTTATCGGTATGTAACCTAGACAGGGACGTAGCCAGGGGAGGCAACTTACCCCAAAATTTCTGTTAAACATCGTTTTTTACAAAATATAATGCATTTTGTGCCTAAATCCGTAATTTTGCCTTCCAAAATATTTCTTGCCTTCCCAAAAATTTTGTTCTAGCTACTGCCTGAACGTAGGTTTAATTAATGACCACTGTTTAAAAAAAATTTGTTTTAACAGTGGCCAGTTTGTTGGTGGTGCCGAAAATCTACAAGATCAATGTGCCATAGTAATTTACTCGCCAAAGAGTTTGTCAATAGGATTAACTTTGCTCGTGAATTTTGGAAAATTTTGGAGTAAGGCCGCCAAATGCACAGAAATTTATGCCATTTCTTAAGTAAAAAATAGGCTAAGCATTTTGACCCATCATTTGCACAATACACAAACTTTGGAGAATTAAAAAGGCAAAGTATTATATTATGTATACATTACCAAACATCACAAAATTATTCAGGATACAGAAATTTTTCCCAGGATTCTAAATCGGGCAGTAATATTAATTTCCAAAAATCTTTGTGCCTAAAGCAGTTATTTTGCTTTTCCAAAATTTTAAAAAGTTAATTCTTGAAAGGCAATTAAACAAAGTGCATTAATTTGTTACGTTGTGTATTGTTGTTATAACAACAGTAACAGTAGCTATAAGCAGCTTGTGCAGAGGCACCACTTGAAAATTAAAAAATGAATAGAGAAAGAAATCAGTTAATACCGGTGCCAAAGTACAAAAATCAGCATTTTCGATACCTGATTTATACCGGCAGTTAGGTTTAATTAAAAGTAGCTGCAACTGTAACTCTAACTAGTTACTTTTTCAAAATGGCAACTGTAACTAAGTTGCTTTTTTGCCAGGTAACTGTAACTCAATTATTTTTACACAGTAACTTGCCCACCACTGAAGAAAGGGTGTGCAAAAATCCAGGGGGGGGCCATGGCCCCCTTGCCCACGCCCACAACTACAAGTATGAACATAAGCGTAGAATGGCAAAGAATGGCGAATTAAGCAAAACATTTTTTTTTAATATTAAATAATCACGATATTACAAGAGATATATTGGGTCAATTATTTCAAAATAATTTCCAATAACATGCATTAGATAGTTGTTTTGCCAATTTCAGGGCTCTTCAGTAACGCTAGAGAAGTCAAAATGACGTACTGTATATTAACAGTGATAGAAATCTTTAAAATATTGATCTTTATCAATTTATCAATTAATGAATAAATTTATACCCAACAACTTTAGTCAAACCAATGATATAAAACCAGATGATCCGAAACTGCGCGAATGCGCTCATTTTATTCTTTGCTTGGTCACGCTTGGCTGCAGGCCTCACTCTTTTGCTTTTTTCTGGCTCTGGCGACTGGTGCGCAGTTTGAAATAGGTCGGTTGAAGCGCTAATAATGTGCTTGCACAGTAATCAACGGTGGTTTGAAGTGAACTAATCTGTATTCGTGTTTATGTCATTCGAATGAAAGCGATATCTTGAAAATTGGAGCTGATTCTACAGGTCTTTTGATGATCTATTCATAGTAGGATCGTGTTCGTTCTTCATCGCTTAAAAGGGTGTGAACGAAACAGTCGAAGTCTTACTCATCCGCACCAACATTTTTCAAAGGTCATGAACTTTTGCTGTAGTCATTCAATCGATCATTTGTATGAACCAGGCACTTTGCATCTGTCTTACCACATCAACGCCTAGCACAGGCGTAGCCAAGGGGGTGGGGGGGGGAATTGAATTGCCACCAATGATAAAAATAATGACAACAAAGCCTTTTTTTAGCTTAAGTTTATTTTAGCACTATTGCGTTCAACAGTACAATATTAATATTCAACCAATGTAAATGTATTATCCGAAAGAAACTCAGGCTTTTTGTCCTAAAAGTTGCAACCTCAGACCTCATCTAGCCTTTGTGTGAACATAATGCAATAACATGGCTCGTAACCATCTATTGTACCAACTTTGAATAACAATCCACCTCCATCTCAGCAGTTTTAACGCGACAAAATACTTTTGAAAAAAAATTAGCTTGGGAAAATGCTTATTGAACAAACTATTGAATTTGAATTAAGCGAGCCTGGGTCCCAGTGGTTTACGTACTCCTAAAATTGGTTATTTTTCTGATAAAACAAAAATATCCAAGGCAAATCTTTGAGTGAATTATTATTTACTAGCTGCTAAAAATATTGCAGGAGACATTGCATCTTGCTTTACCCTACCTGGACCAAGCCACTTGCAAAATTTAACCTAAAATTGCAAGATTTTAATCGTGTTTTGGACTTGACCTGCAAGTAAATGGAAGATTGAACAATTTAATTTTTTCAGTTAGCTTTGAAATCTTAAAAATTTAGTAATTTTAAGTGGATCTACAAACATGCGAAATGTGATCCAAATGGCCTTAGAATAGCAATTTTTTCGAAAACATTACAAAAAATCGCTTTGCCCCCAGACCCTAGTCTGAGACACCTTTAAGTTACACTAGTTTACTCGCCATCTCTCCCAATTTACAATTTTTTGAAAACTTTTCAAGTTTTGGTTCAAGTTCTGATCCCCTTTAGAAAAATCCTGGTAACATGATAACCCAAGCTTCTGCTTCTGATCCTCCATTTGCGGTATTTTTGTCCCATTAAAAATTCCTTTTGAAAAGTTTTGATGACGTCATTGCTTTGCGGTTTGGGGTCCACTAATCAAAAATCCAAGCAGCGCCTATGACGCCGAGCATTTTTAGGGTTCTGTTTGCAAGTCTTTTCTCTGGCTGGGCCTCCACTGTAGGTAAACTGCTTGGCCCAAATAAAAAATATGCGTCAAGTATCTTTCCCAAGGACATAAGGACGTATTGCAGTAACTAATTTTGAAAAAAAGGTGCGTTGAAATTTTTTCGCAAGAAGTTGATAAAATATATGAATCTTCAAAGGTGGGGGGTTTAAGTTAGACATCAGACGACATTTCGAGTTTTGATCGTATGCTGTAGCTGATGATTTATTTTTGCTTTTTTCTACTGTCACGAAACAACAGTGGCTCTGTATATTACGCAAAACCGCATCTGCTTTGGAGTTTCTCTACGATCAATTTCAAAATATACCCGTAATTTTTTACCGAATTATTTTGTTGAATTCAATTCTTTTTCACAAAAACCTCTCAAAATCGACGGTTTTCTTCATGAAAAAAGCAAAAATTTCTTGAGCGGGCGACCCCCCAAAATAAAATTTGTAGCCGCAATTTCACGCAAAAATATTATAAAATCAATCTTTTTTGTTAAAAAAAGCGAGATTTTTCAGCGGCTAAGACTCCGCATTCCAAAGTAGAAGTTAATCTTTTTTATAAAGATACTTCACCACTGGATAACATATCTTAAAAAAAAGAAATCAAAAACGCACAAACTATAACTAATCATATACACTCTTTTGAAGAACAATTTTTCAAGAACACTAGGCTCAATTTTGCTCAAAATGTAAAAACAAATTAAGAAAAATTGCAGCCTCAGCAACAAAAATAAATTACGGACAAACAAAAAGAAAAAAAAAATCCAAATTAATAAAAGAAACTACATCCTGTACTGGTTCAAAACGATAAAATTTCAGTGATTTTTTAGTATTTGCGAGCAAAATTGCAACTATTACGAGATTAAACAATGCTGATGCGCTCCTTGCAAGTAACTGAGAAAAATTTTGGCAGTCATTCAAGGCGAAAAAAGAGCAATTTTGCGTTGCGGCAAAAGCAGTAAAAAACGTTCTCTCAAGCTCACAAAGCTTTGAGACTAAACAACTTAAACAGCTTTATAAATATGGTCGCTAAAATTAACATCGTAAACAGTTGCACAAATGTGGTTGCTAAAATTAACATCCGTGTTTTCAAAATTTAAGAACAAGTGAGGCTAAAATTTGGCAAAAAACTACAAACAGCCATCCTTAACTTAATATTTATTGGTTCTTATAAAAAAAGTATACTATATGCCGTAAAAAACTACGGCAAGTTTTTTTGACATTATTCAATTCAGTTTATTTTTGCCATTTCTGGCATGGAAGCAACGAAAATTAACATACGCTCTTGACTCTTCAAAGTTCAATGTTAGCGTAACAATAACACAAAACGAAACATAAAACTGACACTTACATATTTGGAGTAGTACAATTCAGTGTGCAACATTTAACATATTTCGACTCAGAAAAGCAGAAGAATGAGAACCACAACAATAAAAAAAAACACTTTTCATATCTACATTTCAGTGATGTCATAACATTAAGTAGTGATAACACGTTGATATTTATGTATTTTACGCAAAACTTACTCGAAAATTGGATTTGGGGGGTAATTTAGTAGTTGACAAAACTTTACGTATTACGCAAAGCCACAACTTCCAAAGACAACGATAATTGTTATAATTGCTACCTATTGTTAGTTGAGCAAGGCAAAGGCTGTACAATACAGTCACTGTCAGCAGATCAGCGCAGGCAAAGACAGAGCAAAAATCCGCACAATAAAGAAACAAAGAGGAAAAAGAGTGGGAAAAAGAGTTGCATGTCATCTAGTTTTATGTCATTGGTCAAATTAAGAAAATTTTACCCTATGAAACTAAAGGCTTTTACTGAAATCTTTCCAGAATGAAACTATATGCTATTAATCAAATCTTTGCCGGCTAATCGACAATTCTTACCTTACATCTTTCAGAAGAACAATAGGCAAGCTAACCTTTTACTTTTCTCGCAGCTTGCCTAAAATGGCTACGTCTCCAATAGGGAAGAGACTGCTTAACAGTGCCGACGCTATAGGGGGGCAGAGGGGCGTGCCCCCCCACCCATTTTAAATATCTTAAAATATTGTTTTTGAAACATCACGTGACAGCAATGCAACAGACAATGATGAAAAAAGGAATAATTACGTTTAAGCATATATTCTTATTTGACGTTTTCTCAATTCTTTAGCAAATTGCTGGCAACGAACTGCTGAACATAAATATAACGTAATAATTTGTCTTATTACCGAACCTTTACGGAAGTGTCGCGGAAGCATAGGCGTAGCCAGGATTTTGAATTGGGGGAGCCCAAACCGGAAATCACATTGGTAAAAATCAAACAAACATAAGAGTCTTTACAGTTCGAATTAGGATTTGTGATTGAGGGGGGGCCCGAAATTTAGTTGGAAACCAATTTTGGATTGGGAGGGGGGGGCAAACTTCCAGTTGCAGAGTGACAACCAAATGTCTTAAACAACTGAGGTAAAAATCAACGCGAGCTGAGAAGCCTATTTTGTCCGAAATTTTAGGTGAAGACCAAAAAAAGAGGTCATTAGGATCTGCGGTCTAGCCACGGACCAAACTTACAATGGGTTTTCAGAAAACCACCAACCGTTTTGCCAACAAATTTTTCATTGGTTGCAAAGCAATTGGGGGGCGGGCCCCCTGCCCCCCTGGCTAGGCCAGTGCGCGAAAGAGCGGTTAAAGCTTGCACAATCGTTACCGGTACTTCGTTAGTGATTATGACATGAAACAATAAGTGAAAACATTTTTTTCGAAGACTAATTGTCTTGATTTCGGAAGCACATTCAAGATTTTGAAGTCACAGTCAGTGGGGCAACCAGGGTGAAGGGGGTTAAGCAGTAGCGTACGCAGGATTTTGAAAAGGGGGGGGGCCAGAAACCAGAAAATTTGCGAGGAACATAGATCAGACTTTGAAATAGTCACTCTGAAATTTCGTCCCATTTTTCGTCCAAAATCAGGTGAAGAGCAAAAAAAAAAAGGTCTTCACTCAAATTTCGTCCCATTTTTCACCCAAAGTCAGGTGAAGAACAAAAAAAAAAGGTCTCCACTCAAATTTTGTCCCGTTTTTCGCCCAAAATCGCTCAAATTTTCAGCCGAAAGCCTGAAAGCCTGATGCCCAACTTGGCCATGCCTCAATTTTGTTCGCTTTTCTATGCAATTTTGCAATTTATGCCATGACCCAATGGCCCCCCTCCTAAATACGCCCCTGGGCTTAAGCCCCCTAAGCGAAGTCACTTCGAAAATTTAACCTCAAAATACGAGCATTTAAACGTATTTTAGACTTGACCTGAAGTATAGGGAGCTGAAGGGGCTAAGCAATTTAATTTTTGAAATGACTTCTTATTTTTAGCAATTTAGTTATTTGCATGGCTTCAAAAAGTGCAAAAGGTGATTAAAATGGCGTTGAAATCGCTCCTTTTTTGCTGCAAAATCACAAACTTCGGCCAGCGGCAAAGGGCTCCACCCACAGACTCCCGTCCAAAGTCACTATTTATTTCGTAACTATAACACCTTTGTGACACGCTCGAGTTGCATCAGTTTGTATAGGACGGGGCCTAAATGAGACAATTTTTGTGCAAAAAAACACGAACTTTTGGTTCACCCTTCTAAGCAAAATCCTGATTGCGTGTCTGGGCCTACATGACGGAAATTTCCTTGCTCGCATTAATAACCAGAATTTTTTAAGAGGCGCTAAAGAACAAAATACTCGCTAAAGGCAAGAGATTATTTTTGCACGTGCATCAGAAGCTTTGCGAGCTGTGTAACGTCATTTTCGCTCGCTAAGTTGCTTGGATCGATTACGAGTTATACCAGGAGAAAAAAACGTCACATTTTCCTCGCCAACTTAACGAAGATTTTGAAGTACTTTTTAAGCGTACGAGACATTTTTTTGGTAAGAAATTCAAAGGCAAAATGTTGAAAACCCTAACTAAAGCGAATTTTTTGTTGCAAATTACTTAACAATAGTCTTCGTGTTTGCTATTAGACTGCTAAGAAGAAAGCGAATTGCATTGAGAAACAGGGGCGGCTCGTCTATAGAGACTGCGGGACTGCAGCCCCCCCAAATAATTTTGTGTTTTCTGTCATTGGCATTGCAACAAAAAAATTGAAAATATTTTGACTTTTATATTCAATTTTTATTGAAAAGTTTACGCGATTGCCTCATTTGATGGGCCAATTGAATGCTTTGCTTTCGCAATGCCAAGGAAACAATTTTTGTATCACGCGTTAATTACATCTTTGTGCCGACTCAAGACTGCAAAATTTGCACTTTGCAGTCCAGCTCGCCAGCTTAATTCACGTATCTTCGTAACGTCAACTTAATCGAGACATTTTTGCTTTTTCTATCGCGAACTATTCAGCCGACTGGACTGCAGTCCCTGCAGTGCCGAAAAACCTTTCAACAAACGAAATCGAATAGAGTATTGTTTGCGGCAAGGGTTGTTGCAGCGGTATGGAGCGCCGTTTGTGTACTCTAATTTGTGCAATGTTTTTTTGCATATTCAAATAAATAGTCATTTTAATTAAATATACAAAAATATATAGTCACAGTCAAAATAAATAGTCAAAAAAAGTGCGCGCAAAATAAACCGTTGCAAAAACAAATAGTCAAAAAAAAATACGCACAAAATAAAGCGTTGCAAAAATGCGCTGTAGATTTTTTTGTATATTTGGTAGTGGAGCGTGACAAAGCGCTTTCGGCTGCTCTTTGATGCGATCTCGGCTGCTCTTTAATGCGCTCCAAGAGCAGCCGAGAGCGCTTCGTCACGTTCCACCACCAAATATACAAAAAGTCTACAGCGCATTTTTGCAACGCTATATTTTGTGCGCTGTTTTTTTGTTTGCAGCGGTTTATTTTGAGCAGTTTTTTTGACTATTTATTTCAACTTTGACTATATAATTTTGTATATTTAATTAAAATGACTACTAACCTAAATCTGCAAAAAAACATTGCACAAATTAGGGTGCACAAACGGCGCCCCATACAGCAGTTCAAACGGTAGGCTTTCTTTATAAGTCGCCAAGGGCTTTCCGTTAAGAAAGAAATGATCAAAAAGCATTGATGGCTTCAACGAAAGGGTCATCGACCATTATTCACAATAAAAAAGCGTCAAATGAACTTTTTATTTTAAGAACAATGTACTTGAAATTAAGGATACGCTATAAACCAGACTCTTAGAAGCACAATCCAACCTATGATTAATAAGCTATTGTAAACTTCTAGTATTCTGTTATAATCTGGTTAATTTGCGATAGTTTGCCTTTCTACGCTCATGTTGATACCTGTAGTCCTAGCTATACTGACGAGGAACAAAAAACAAATGTCGATTCCGAAACAGTATATCTTAGGCTATTAATCATAAGTATGATTGTGCTTCTCAGACTCTGGGTAGTGTCTATAGAACTTTATTTTCAAGAACACTTTTTTTTACAAGAACCAGTAAATTTTATCGTGAAATTCGAAAAGCGCGATTTGAGCAACAACCAAAAGTTTTCTAAAATGCCTTCACAATGCGCAATTAGCACTCTATAATCTCGGAATCGTCGCAATTTTGCTTTCAAACTGGGAAATCACTAAAATTTCATTGTTTTAAATCGGCACAAAAATTTTTTTTTTTCAGGTTTGAAATTTCTTCTTTTTAGTTTGTTTTTAATTTTTAGTGCTAAGGATGGCATTGATCCTAATTTATATTTAAATTTTGAGCAAAAATGAACCTCGGGTTTGTATAGAACTGTTCTTATAAAAAATAAGTGTAACTACACTATACGTCACTACAGCATAATCGTAAGTCAGGCCGGGATTTTTGAGTCGAATTCGGGCTAAAATTGACATCGGGCTTGATATTCGTACTTGCCTTGTGTTTTAGACTTTTAGGTGCTATGAAACATAATTCAAATAACTTTGCAACATCGAATGATGACTTCGTTTAACCATCAATACGATTATTGCGACACATTTGTTTAAGCGTCAAAATTGATCAGCCATGAGTAGCTTTATTTTATCCGCATCCGCATTGGGGCAATCACATTCTCAAATTTTCCGACCAAGGACGCCCAAACTTTTTGAGGAACAGGCTACAGTGACTTTGAGCTGACCGCACTATCAGTGGATGTAAAAACTGGCGGAAATTTAGATGAAAACCAAAACAAAAAAGGTTTTTATCGCATTTTAATGCAATCTTTGTCGGGATTTTAGATGGTGCCCAATCGAAACGAAAGAGGTTTGATTTGTTTTCTCGCAAAATTTGTCTGCAAGTTCAAAATTTGTCTGCAAGTTTCTCGCAAAATTTGTCTGCAAGTCAAACCTACGGCTCCGGGGTTTGGGCAGTTGTGTTTTAGACGAAACTTAACTAACTTTCTGGCTGTTTCGGGCCTGTTTTTGGCTTCAAATCACTTTTCGGGTTCGGGCGTAAGCCCGGCCTTAAAGGACCATTGTCAGGGATCAATTTTATCATTTTGTGGAATTTTGAATTACTTTTGGTACTTTTTAAGCAATAATGACAGATTCTGGGAATGCACTCTATGTTTCATCATTATTCAATGAACTGTCTCCACTAAATTGTCTTTTTGTCCTTCTGTGGTCAGGGTTAGATTCTTTGGATCTTCCCATCAACAATTTCAGACTTATTCGTAAAGGAGCGCGACAATCATGTTACCGTAACGAAGCACCGTAGCAAACGCAAAAATAAGTTGATATGAAGCAAAAAGTTTATAGATTGGCCTTGGCCTACTAAAACTAGTTTCGTTTTGTAGATGATTACGAAAGACGCAAACAAGCTTTGTACAATATCACGAAAAAAAAATTTGCAGCCCTTCCGTTCTAAATAGGCACGAGCCGCCACAGTTGAGAACCGTTCGCTGTATCGACTGATAAAAAAATATTGATTAGCGTCAGTTGACGAAAATAAAATACACTCTCTTCATAAACACAATTTTTCAAGAACATGAAACTCGTTTTTGCTCAAAGTTTAAGAACAAATTGAAAACAATGCCAGCCTCGACAGCAAAATAAACCAAAAGCAAACAAAAAAAAAATCCAGTCAAAGAGTTCCAAAACGGTAAAATTTTAGTAATTTTCATTTGTTTGCAAGCAAAATTGTAATTTATCCGAGAGTATGGAGTTGCTGTTTGAGATTTTTTTGCAGTCGTTTGAAGAAAGCTTGTTTTTTTCAAGTTGAACGACTGCTTAAAAAATTTTACAATGCAGCAAAGCAGGAAAAAAGCCTGTACTCAGGTAAAGAGAAAAGGAAATTAAACACTGTTGCAAATATGATGGCTGAAATTGACATCGATGCTCTAAAATTTAAAAAAAAAATTAAGAACAAATGATACTGATAATCAGCAAAAAATTAAAAACAGCCAGTCTCAACTCTAGAATTATTAGTTCTAAAAAACAACAGTGTACTTCGACTAGTACACTTTCAAAAAAAGTTTAAAACCTATTGTTGCTGTTAACATTAAACGTATTCCGACCAACAATCTCAAAACCGCTTCACGTCATTTAAAAGAATGTGGTATGGTAAAAGTTGTTCTTTTTTTTTTACATTGATCCAAAAATATAATAAAACTCTGCGTTCATTGACTAATTGTTATTAGTGGAGAATTTTGCAAGCTTAGAATAGTAGCGCATGGCCCATATTTTTTTTTTTCCATAACAATTGCAGTACATATTGTCATACAGACACAGCACGCTTGAACGCATTATTTCCAAGTAGAAATGCATCTGACGTCACAATGAGATATCAGTCTCGCGCTAACGCAACATCTCGTTAGAGATCCGAGCGAGCATTTTTAACGAGTGTTTGGCGAGACGGTTAGGAAATAGCATTTTGTCTACGAAGATGTTTGCTCGTTAACGTTTTTTAGCGAGCGAAAATGGCGTTTACGAGCTCGCTAACTTGTTTTGTCATGTGGACCCTGAAGATCAGTTTTTATATGCAAAAGCTCAGTTCATATTAGTGCCCCCGCACTTTCGGCTGGTGCTCCCTCACTTTGTTTGCTCTGGCGACGGCACTGCGGCTCAAAACTAGAACCTGTGACGAGCAGTCATAAGCGACGCCTTCCCAAGAAAATTAAGGAGGAGAAAATCAATAAAATAGTCTGACGTAGTTTATAAAGCTTTAAACACATAAAATGTCAAAAAATGCCTTAAAATTTACTATGCAAACAGATTGTCAGCACCATCACGCGTCGTGTAACTAAAGTAAAATGCGATCACACGGGCTCAACATTAAACAATTTAACGTTGCTCGCTGTTGACCTATACTATCAAGTTGCGGATGGTACAGCAGTCAGGAATTGAACGCCAAATGCAAAACCCCGGGGGGAGAAAAGATGCGTCCCCTCAACTTTTAGGGCAGAAAAAATGTCAATGCTTTTGTCCTCTTTTACTGTACTTTGACTTGGCAAAAGCTTCTCCAAAGAATAACTACCGGGACTTAGTTTAATTTCAGTTCTGTGTATTTTTACTAGAAGTAATCGGTTTTAGACAAAATAGTTTGGTGGAATAATTTAATGGGGAAAGAGGATAATTTAGCTTCGTAGTTCCGGGGTTGTAACGTATTAGAATTTTGGGAGCGTTGTTGGTACTAAGACTACACATTAATATTATTCGGATTACTTTGGAGCAGTGGCCTGGTGTAATCTAGAGATGCAAATGGGATTTCCCTTCCCCCTCCAAATGCTTTAGCCACATGAAATATGCAATCCAAAATGCAAACGCTTAAACGTGTTTTGGACTTGACCACTGACCAGTACGTTAAGGAGGGGAGGGCTGAAGGAGCTGAACAGTTTAATTTACTATGTTTATGGCATGTGTTCAACACCAATCTGCAAAGAATGAGTCAAATCGGAGTAGAACAGCTGTATTGCAGTAGAACTACGTTACTCGTTGTACTATTCGCACCGGAAGTATTAGCAGTGTTACGAATTATAATGTCTTTTTTACTAGGTCTCGATATGTGTCAGTTAGCCAAATTGCTTCTCTTTGAAGCTTAATTCTTAAATTTAAAGATCTGCTAAGACTTGCTAATCAGACCCGTTTTGTGTTTTCTTCACGGCGACGATGCAGAGTATTATAACCAAATTTAATAACGTGTAGGAGAACTATGCCAAACCCTCTCAATTCCTTTCTCCTTCTGACAACTGAGCATTTGATTTACTGATATTTAATGAAATTTATTATTGTAGTGAATAGAGAAAAGTACAGACAAAAACGAAATAGCCTCAAAATACAATGCAGAGACCAATTCAGAGCCTTTCTACCAATCTACAAAACTGTTCCCTCACAGTCAATAGTCAATTCCATAGACATCCATGGAGATGAAGGAAAGGGATCGCAAAACGCAATTTACCAAAGTTAAGCAGTTTTTAACATGTTTCACCAAAAACTGACACTGTTCACTTAACTCATAGTTGTCACCACTAAGCACTCAGGCTCCAAGTACATTTAATTAGTTCCAAATAGTACCAGCACATGGTAGCAGTAGCAAGGCCAAGGGGGGTGGGGGGCTCAAGCCTTCCCCATTGGCCTGTAAAGTATTCAAAATTACATGTTTTTGGTGCTTTTGAGGCCGATTTTTGCTGAAAAATTGAAAACAGCCACCCTCAGAGAAATTTGGGTGCCGAAGATACAAAGTAGATGCCACGATTCCACCTGAAAAAGCGTCTAAATTTCCGATTTTGGCCGGAAAATCCGTTTCAAATTTGGCGATGACCTTTTTTTTTGGATATCACCAGTTTTTAGGCTGAAAAAGCGTTTGAATTACCGAATTTGGCCAAAATTTATGGGTCGAAACAATGAAAATTCCGGGTCAAGGTCGCTTGCGGTAGTCTCATTCTTTCAAAATAGCCCATCCCTTTTTTCAAATCCTGGCTACGCGCCTGCATGGTAGATCGCTTTTGTCTAACATCAAAAAGGCTGGAAAATAACAAAAAAAGTTGACAGCTGCCATTCTACAGTCGTCTCGAAAACAAATAATGCACAAAAAAGAAGCCTTCCAACAACGATTCTAAATTACGGCCTTTGTAGTTGCACTAATTAGCAGCTTATTTTTAACGAAGGATAATAATTACTCAGTAATCTAACTTAAACACCGATAAGACAATGATAAATAATCTGTTTGATTTAAGTCACAAGATTGCGAAAACCAATAATTAATCAGACACAAATGCACAAACAAAGATTTAAAATTGGTTCTTCAGGCACTAGTTGAAAAGCAGGCAGATTATTTTTAATGATTTTAACAAGCAGAAATAAAAAGAACGATTCTACACTGCCTTTTGCCACCTCATCCTCCAGTTAGAGCATTAGTTTTCACACAATGCCGTTTAAAATTTGGTTTACTATAATTTGGCTATTGCATAATTTTTATTTTTTAAATAAGAAAAGAAAACGAATTGACATGCTATAAATTTAGGTTACTTTTTGTTTGGCTATTAACCTTTTCAGCCGATCAAAAATAATGCTGTCCTTGAGCGAATGACAAGACATTTTCGAGGACTTGTAGGCTTCGAAGTCAAGGACTTCAAAATGTGACCTCGAAGACTCCACCACCTCCGCCAGGGACTTGGGTGCATTACATGTCGTGAATTGGCAAGTGAAAAAAAACGGCGCAAAATCGCAATTTAGTAGCGTGTGTGCGTCACGCTTTTACTCTCGTCGCACAGCTAACACGTGCGTCATCCACGTAAAATCAGCTTTTTTCTACAGTTTAGATACCAATTTGTTGTCGAAAAAAATTTTTTATTTAGTTTTTATGTAGGTCTTAAGTACTTATTTAACGGTTAAAAGTGATTCAGAATTGAGCTAACAGTTGCAGGCGCAGGTTTAGATTTCATTAAGGTACACTTACAGTACGTAAGTTAACAGTTACAACAGCGTTCAAGATTAGCAGTAAACTATTCGACATTGCGTCACTAATAGACTGATATCATATCACTAATGACAAAAATATTCTAAGAACGACAAACGCTCCACAGAGTTCTTAACCGACAGTGTCAAAAACCACGAAGATTTTACTCGAAATTCCGTTGAAGTCGGTGAAAATTTAGGCTAAAGTGCATGAGGTTTAGCCAGTGGCGTTGCTAGGGATAGAGGCACCCGGGGCTGAATTTCGCGGTGTCACCCCTTTTCGGTTCAAAAATAGGTAAAGACCAAAGAAAAAAGGTCATTGCCGTTAAAGTAATGGGTTTTCGGTCCAGAAATATGTGAATTCCAAAACAAAAAAAGGTCGTCGCCGCTAAATTGGTTGGGTTTTAGTTCAAGTGAGAACGGAAAAAAGATCTTCACCATAAATCAGTGGAGATCTGGTTTCATTTTATAATATGGTATAGTGTCACCCCAAAATGGTGACACCCGAGGCAAGCTGCCTTCCCGCTACCCCCCCCCCCCCCCCCCTAGCGACGCCACTGGGTTTAGCTGTTCGAGATCGCGGTTTTGAAGTAACGACAACAATTTGATATAACAAAGAGGTGCTCCAAAGCTTGTTCACTATCCACTTATCCACAAAAATAGGTTTAGTACGAACGTTTGACTTGACTCCGTACCATTGGCAATCCTACGTTTTGAACTTCTGTTGCATCAAAAAAGGATGACTTTGCAAAATTTTTTCAGAATTAACAACGCGATGTTAGGTAATAATTATTATCAAACATCGCGTTGTTTGTTCTGCAAGAAATTGTGTAAAGTCATCTTTTGTTGATGCAACGAAAGTGCGGAACGCATGGTTGCCAATGGTAGAAAGTGAAACGGATTTTCGCGGATAAGGAGAATAGTAAAACAAGATTTAGGACATCTCTTCGCTACCTCATGCAGCTCTCATTTCCTAAATAAAAGCGATGTCGAGCACTAACTCTTTAAGGTTGGTGTCACGCTTGTAGCTGAAAATTTGCAATGTGGGTTGTTCCGAGGGTTTGAAGGGGGAGCCCAAGCTGTTAAAAGCAAGGGGGTCTGGAAACGTAGCCACCAGTCGCGTAGCCAGGGAGGTGGCGAGGGGGGTATTAAAACACCCATTGCCCTGCCAACCAAAATGACGTTTTTAACTCTTCTGAAACTTTTTTTTTGCGCTGGATTGGACCAAAAACTGATTCAAAGCATCTTTTGAAACATATATTCAGGGGAGGGGGGCTAAGTAATTTGTCAAAAATAAGAGTCACAAATCAATCAAAACTTTTAAAAATGCCCAAACATAAGCAATCAGATTTGATCGCTAGTGGACAAATGCCAAACATAGATTTTATCAACAAATATATTATAAACTCAGGATAAATGGAGGAGGGGGCTATTCAGTATTAGCTAATTACCAAACACTTCTCTGAAATATCTTTCCATTAGCCCCCCCCCAAATTATTTTTCTCTATGAAATAGAGACGGGATCGATTACTCCGTGAGAGTTTCTTTGAACAATAGGATTTTATGATTTACCAGCATGTAAGCTAGAGAACCGCAATTTTACCATTAGCCATCTCCCACATAGCTCATTAATGCAACTAGTTGAATTTTGTTGCACTGCCAATTTCTATGCCACGTTTAAAAAAGAATTATTTCTTTAAATAGCCCTAAAATTAAGTTATTCGCAAAAAATGTAAAATTTTCGAGCGCTGGAGATTCCGTCCCCAGATTCCCGTACCTCCGGCAGCTGGGGGATATGTCCCCTAACCCCCAGTCTTTGGCAGCTGGGGGCTCGGCCCTCAGACCCCGAAAATAACCACCCCATTGCGAATTTTTGGCTACGCGCGTCGTAGCCGCTACACCCATTAGCTCTTATTACTAAAAATTATTGCTTTAAACGTGACACCGAAGTTGACACTGCAAAACATGATTTAAACTGGCTGCGCAAATGGGATGTTGGAGAGTAGCTAATGGTCAAATTTGAGTTCTTTTTTTACAAGCCGGTAATCATAAAATGTTATAATGCGAAAAAACACAGGTTTTTAGCTAATTTTTCTGCATTTTGTAGAGAAAAATAATTAGGCGAAGGGGCTAATGGAACTGGATTTGATCAGTGGTGCCAATCTTTGTTGAGCATCGGGGGGGATAATTTGCAATTTTACCCCAATTTTGCCCTATTTTCAACATTGGGGGGGATGAACCTCGACTACGATTTTGTTCAGGTGTGGAAAGTTAGTGGAGACCAAAAGAAAAATGCAAACAGAACACTTTTTCTCCCCGAATAAAAGTGAAGACAAAAAAAAAAGATCTTCTTCAAAAATAGAACACTTTTTCTCCCCGATTTTAGGTGAAGACCAAAAAAGGTCTTCGGCAAGAATAGAACACTTTTTTCCCTGAATTTACGCTCAGCTGTACAGTGTACACCCATTCAAATTATTGGGGGGGATGCAGAAGTGAACCATTCTCAAACTATTGGGGGGGATACAGCCAAATTATTGGGGGGATATATCTCCCCCATTCCCCCGGGTTTCGGCACCACTAGATTTGATAGAAGTGATTGGTAATTAACTAAACCTAATGCCTGAAATCCAGTGATGGGCACAGTGGCGCTGTTCACCAGCAGCGCTACTAGCGCTGCTACTTTTTCGGTAGCGGTGGCGCCGCTGCTTTTTTTCGTCACCAACGAAAAGCGGCAGCGCCGCTGTTTTTTCAGTCAAAAAAGGATCAGCGTTTCAGCGCTGTTTTTTTAGGCAAATTTTCTGCCGCTTCCGCTACTGTTAACAAACTCCTTCCAAGACTTTCTTCGATTTAAATTTTTACGCGTTACCGTTTGGAGTCTTTACAATTTTTTTTCATTCTGCTCTTGCTACCACATTATTTTAGTTTAGTGGAACAAACAATTAAGCTACCTTTGTGACGTTTTGTCGTTGTTATGTATAAACAATGTATAGTGAAGGCGAGTTTTATCGTAGCCTACGTGGCTATATTTTTTCTGAACCAAAATTCAACAAATGATGTGGTCTGGTGGCGGGCCAAATTAAAATCTGTGTGTGAACTAGATATGAGTTTGCCAGCAAACCCAGTGAACGACCGACGCGCAGCTAATGCTGTGACGCTCAAAAGTACTTTTTGTCTACTGTAAAATCAGCAATTCAAAAATATCTGACTATGGAACCTCCAGAAAAGTAGAATCAAAATATTAGTTAAATATCTTCTGATATCATAAAACACTGGCACCCTAGGTTGGATCGATCAAAAAGTTGATATTTGGGGGTCCCCGGAGGGGTGGCACCCCCAAACTACGCCAAAATATTAGTTTGTTAAATCTCTGCTGATATCATAAAACATTGACTCCCTAAGTTAAGCCATTCAAAAAATTGATTTTTGGGGGTCCATTTGGGGGGTTCCCAAAGGGTGGCAACCCCAAACTATGTCAAAATATTTGTCTGTTAAATCTCTGCTGGTATCATAAAACACTGGCACTCTAAATTGAGCCGTTCAAAGAATTGAGTTTTGGGGCAGCATTTTGGGGACTCCCGTTGGAGTTGCCCCAAAAAATTTCGGGAAAAAAATTGCGTTTACAGCTCAATAACTTTACACAAAAATTAGATTTCCATGTTTTGTGGATCAGGAGAAGAAGGGCGTACAAAAATTAGGAAGAAAAAAAAAGAAAAAACTACATCGCGGCCAAAGTGGGTTGGTTGGGATGAAAGGGTATCTTAAGACGTACAACCATATGAAATATTTTTTGCCGTACTTAAGCCGTTTTTGACTGAGACCGATTTTTATGCCAAACTTGTGGGGTAATTTTCGGGTTCTACAACCAAAGTTACGTGACTTATTGCCTCGAACTTTAATACAAACATATAACTCATTAATCTCAAACTGCTGTCAAAATTTCATGTAGTTAGATCTAACCGTTCTTGAGTTATAAGCAAAAATCTGAAATTTCACACTCATTAGTTGGGAAATGGCCGAGTAAAAACGAAGGAACACGCGACGCAAGCGTCGGTCGTTCCAATTATCATACAAGTAATAATGATCAATGCGTTGGTAAAGTTTATAAGTTGTCATCGTGTTGAGAAAATTGCTAGCAACTACAGCTCCACATAGAAAAAGACCAATCATTTCTTTATGAAAGCAAGTTTTGACAGTCGGTTTCTGACACTCCCTTCTTACTCGTACAGAATGCACATACACACTAGGCATTGATTTTGATGCAGATGTTCTTTGTTATTGTCAAGAGATACTGTTTGAAATCGGTTATATTAAAAAAATGAGAACTACTTGTAGCAATAAAAAGGTGCCCCAAACCTTTTCAATAATTCCAAAGTCTTCTTATTTGCGAAAATACGTTTTAATTCGTCTGACTAGTACTATTGGCAACTCTGCTTTTCGCAATTTTGTGACATCACAAAAGGCGTACTGTAGATCAGTACTGGTAGCCTGGGTTTACATTTTTCAGTGACAATAGCCAAGTTATCAGATTTGGAGTTAGCTAGACTGCTCACTGCTATTAGTGGGTAATCGCGTTTCTTAGTTTGCAAGAATTTTCGCAAAATTATGCCTTTTGTAATGTCACAAAATTGCGTGTGCAAGTTTGACAATAGTACGGAGTCAAACGTATTAAACCGTATTCTCGCAAATAAAGGAAATTGCGGAAAAAAGTTAGAGGCACCTGTTAAAATCATCAAAAATAATCTGCCCCGCTTCAACTAGTGACTAAAGACCCAATTTTAAATCTTTGTTTGTGCATTTGTGTCTGATTAATTATTGGTTTTCGCAATCTTGCGACTTAAATCGAACAGATTATATTTATCATTCACTAATCGGTGTTTAAGTCAAGAGTAATTATTATCCTTTGTTAGAAATAAGCTGCTAATTAGCACATCTTCAAAGACGCATCTTCAAAGACCTTCAAAGCCTAATTAGACGTATTTATAATCGTTGTTTTAGAATGTTCTTTACGTGCATTATTGTGTAGACTGGCAGCTGTAGACTGGCAGCTGACAGGCTTTGTTTGTTAATTTCTGGCCTTTGATGTTAGACAATAGGCAATGCCACGTGTTTTTTACGACTTGGAACTATTCAAAAAATCTGCTTTTGGAGCCTGAGAGTTCAGTAGTGACAAAAAATGAGTTGAGTGAACAGCTTTTGGTGAGACGTGTTAAATGCTGCTTAACTTGGGTAAATTGGGTTTTGCGACCGTTCTCTTCCTTCATCTCCATTTTGTTTATGAATTTGACTATTGGCTGTGAGGGGACAGTCTTGCAGATTGGAAGAAAGGCCCTGAATTGGCCCTTACATCGTATTTTGAGACTACTTCATATTTTCTGTATTTTCTTTATTCAGTATAATAATAAATTCCATTAAAAATCAAGAAAATCAAGTGCTTAGTTGTGAGAAGGAGAAAGGGATTGAGAGAGTTTGGCATAGCTCTCCTACACCTTATTGAAGTTGGCTATAATACTCCGCATCGTCGCCGTGCAGAAAACACAAAACGGTTCGGATTGGCAAGTCTTAGCAGATATTCAAATTTAAGAAATAAGCTTTAACGAGAAACAATTGGCCAACTGACACAAATCGAAAGACCGGGTTAAAAAGACTGTATCGTTTGTAACAGCACCTCATTATTTCCTCAAATAGTTCTTATTTTTTCAATAAAACCGATTTCGAGCAGTATCTCTTTAACAGAAATGCGCTAGTTACAGTTCGATAAATCATTGTAAACTTGCAGCAGGTCTTACGCCACTAGGGCATTCCGGGGCCATGCCCCCTAAATCACTGCTTGTGCCACCCAAATGAGAATTGTGCCCCCCAAGCGATGATTGTGCCCCAAAGGAAGTAACAGGCTTGGTGCCACTCGAGTGCAGTTCGAGGCTTGAGACTCCCAAGATACTAGTTATCACCCCCAGAACTCGTGAGCAAGAATTATTTTTTTTGCAGATTTTGTAATAAAGACCTTTTTTGTGGTTTCACCCTGGAATTCGTGAAAATCCGCACATATTTTGAGACGAAGACCTTTTTTGGTTTTTACCCAAGATTTCGTAGAATTTCGCGATGAAAACATTTGTTTTTTGGTCCACATTCTAGGATTCGAAGTATTAAAGTTTTTGTGCCCACCCAAAATTTGTTTATGCCCCCCCCCAGTCACGCTATCCTGGCGCCAGGCCCGAATTGTAGATCACAAAGGCGTTTTTTTGCGATATTCCCCAAAATGCTAGCATTTAGTAGAACAAATGATTTGTTGGCTATCTGGTCACAGACCACAGTGTAGTTTGTGCTCTGCAAGAAGGACAGTAAATGCATCAATGCCTAGCAAAATAACTTTTGCTACAGCAGTGAACAGTAATACTTAGAATTAAACTCATAATGCGCAGAGAATTGAACTAATAAATCGAACTAGGTAATACATAAGTTTGAAAGAAAATTTAGTCATGAAGTTACACTTGTCGAAAAAATACGTGTAACGTGAATCGCATTGTGAATCATTTACTTAACATGTATCTATGTAGCAGCTACTAGCATGTTGTCTGCGCTATAGAATATGTCATTACTGCGTAAGTATCTCCACCGAGTTCATAAACACCAGTTCTAAACCGCTCGGTCTTCTTTTTTTTATCAAAGTTGGATGAAATCATCGCAGGGACGTGATTCACCTACCATTTCTACAAAATTTCCAGAAATATTTGTAACTCGGTCGATTGATAAATTTTCCTGTCTTATCTCTACGCGAGGAATTATTATCAGAGGTGGAGTCCTCGAGGACATATTTAGAAGTCCTTGGCCTCGAAGGTCAAGTCCTTGGTTTTGCTCTCGAAGCCTCAAGTCCTCGAAAATTGCCCTGTCCTCGGCTCGAGGACAGCACCATTTTTTGAATTGTTGAAATTTTGTAGATCGCCTGAAAAAAAATTTTGAAGACCTTTTTTTTGGAGTTCGCGTGAAAAAATTGTTTGAAGACCCTTTTGTTTTTCAGACCGCTTGAAAATTTTTGTTGAAGATCGTTTGTTTTTCGGAGAACACTTGCGCTTGTGTCCTTGGCCTGCAGAGGGTTTGTCCTCGGAAGGGATGTCCTTGGCCCTTCCCTGGGAAGGGATGAAAGGCTTGTTATTTGAAAGGAGCATACCAACAACCAATTGAATTCTAATTTGCTTACTTGTTTACCGTTTAAGCCTACTGATGCCGATTGTAACCTGTACCAATACTTTAAAGGCTTGATTTGTAACTTTCGCAAATAAGTTGAAATAATTTCACTATTGGGTACCGTATTTGAATGCCATCGTTCTCTTTGCTACATATTTTTCTAAAGTAGCGGCAGCAGCCGCTGTTTTGTATGCAAATATCTGCTCAGCGGCAGCGGCGCTACTTTTTGTTTAAGTAGCGACAAGCGGCAGCGCCGCTGCTTTTTTTGCCAAATAGCGGCAGCGGCGCTACTTTTCAAGTAGTGGGTGCCCAGCTGTGCTAAAATCTCCCTGCTTTCCTATTTTTTTTTGATGAAAGCCAAGTTCAGAATGTTGCATCTTTTAAAGCGATCAAACTTAATTGTTTATTTTTAACTGCTTTCAAAGTTGTTTTGATGTGTAAGTTTTATTTTCGACAAGTGTTAGCTTCCTCTCTACTTACATAAATCTGAAATGCTTCAAAACTGGTTACCCACTTTAGTATAGAGTACATATCACGGACTGCTTTAGAACAGCGAAAACGTAGTATTTTTCTTGTACATTTCTGTCGACCCCCTTGCTATGCTACTGGGTTGGGTTAAGGTTATGGAGTTGGGGGTGTAATTAAGATTAGAGATTTGGGTGAAATTGAGATGAAAAAAAAAACACAGAAAAAGTTTTGTATTTTTGAGAGATCTTTTTTAATCCGTTATGCTTGGAAGTTTTATGATCAAAATGTTCTTTCGAATTCCATTTAGGCAGTGTTGGGCATAAACTCGTTAATTCGTTAATAACGAAGTTAAGTTTTTCCTCTTGTTTTACGAAGTTATTCGTTAATAACAAAGTTAAGTTTTTAAATCTTGTTTTACTATTCACTTTATCCGCGAAAATATGTTAGATTCGTTTGAATGCGTACTATATTGGTAACCCTACATTTTCCGTGGGGATGACATGTCCTCTTTTTAATGAAAAATGAATGATATCTTCCTTTTCAATCAAATGTTTTCCTTTTTATAGCTGTTACAAATGCGATTACAAAATGGACAAAGACCAGGTCACCGTGGTAACATAACGGTGACAAAATCAGTAGCATAGCCGGGGGGGGGGGCGGGGGGGCTACAGCCCCCCCATTGACTTGTGAAGTGTGCAAAATCGCACGTTTTTGGTGCTTTTGAGGCCGATTTTTGGTGAAAAATTGAAAATAGCCCCCCCATCGGAAAACAGCCCCCCTCAAACGTTCGAATTTCCGATGTCGGCCGAAAAATCAGTCTCAAAATCGGTGAAGACCTTTTTTTTTTGGAGATCACCTGAATTTGGGCGGAAAAAACGTTTGAATTTCCGATTTTGGCCAAAAAATTAGTCTCAAAATCCGTGAAGACCTATTTTTTTTTTTTGGAGATCACCTGAATTTGGGCAAATAAAATGTTTAAAATTCCGAGATTTCTGAGAAATGCCGCCTTGATTTTCGGAGAAACCGTGTGACACTGATTCAAGGACAATGAAAATTCGGGTCAAGGTCGTTTGCACTTTTCTCACTTTTTCAAAATAGCCCCCCCCCCCCCCCCTTTTCCAAATCCTGGCTACGCGCCTGGACAAAACCCCTATCAATTGTGATAAAGACCTTTTTTTTTGGAACCCAACCGTTTCAGTTGACAATATACCCTTCAAATTTAGGTGAAGATGTTTTTTTTTGATGTGCATCCATTTCGGTGGATAAAAAACTATCCAAATTTAGGTGAAGACCTTTTTGTTTTTTGATCTTCGTCGATTTTTGGTGCCATAACCGAACAAGTTCGAGTTCGTAAAATGCCCGACAGTTTTGTCAAAAAAATGTCCCGCTTTCTGGTGGTGAAAATGTGATCACTCTAGGTAACCCTGTTTTTCAAACATTTGTAACGTTAGAAAAGAATGACTATTCAAAATTTCATGCAGAAAAATAAACGTGACGTTCGATAATCGAACAATGGGTAGCTTATTTGACACGAAAATTGCTGAACACTTAATTTCTTGCAGAATAAGCAACGTGATGTTCAATAATCTGCAAGAAATTTTGCAGAGTCATCATTTTGTAATGTCACGAAAGTTTGAAATGAAAGGTTGCCAATGGTACGGAGTCAAACGGATTAAATCTACTTTTGCAGATAGAGAAATAGTGGAATAAGGTTTAGGGCACCTCTTTATTGTGTCATAGCAAGTAGTTCTCATTTCTTCAAAAAAACTGATTTCGAACAGTATTTTAAAAATCTGATCCTTCCTTGTTGAAATAAAATCAAGGAACCAAAAATTTTAGTGCGCTTAATCTGACAACTAAACTTGTTTTATTTTAGTGTCTATTTTTTGCCGTATGTGTATGGTTTGCTGAATATAGCGTAGTGGGATGAGCTGGCGAAACCTGTCCTGTTTTTAGGCAACGAAAATATAGTAGGCCTACTACAACGTCAAACGCGGATTCGCATTAGAGAGAAACCGTTTTATGTTCGATTTGTGATAAATCGTTTTTACAATCTGGGAATTTGGAAAGACGCACACGGGTTCTCACCGAAACAAAACTTTTTAGATGTTCGATTTGAGATAAATCATTTTTGGAATCTCGGAGTTTAAAACGTCACATGCAAGCTCACGCTGAAGAAAACCCGTTTACATGTTCGATTTGTGGTAAATCATTTGTGGAATCTGGATATTTAAAGATACACATGCGGATTCACGCTGGAGAGAAACTATGTGGATGTTCAGTTTGTGATAAATCGTTTTCACAACCTGGAAATTTGAAAAGTCACATGCAGATTCACACTGGAGAGAAACCGTTTTCATGTTCAATTTGCAATAAATTGTTTTCTCTATTTAAATATTTGAAAAGACACATGCGGATTCACACTGGAGATAAACCGTTAAAATGTTCAATTTGTGGCAAATCATTTTCACGATCTGGAAATTTGAAAATACACATACGGATTCATACTGGAGAGAAACCGTTTTCATGTTCGATTTGTATGAAATCATTTTCAGGATCTGGAAGTTTGAAAAGACACATGCGGATTCACACTGGACGGAAACCGTTTAAATGTTCAATTTGTGATAAATCATTTTCACAATCTGGTCATTTGAAAACACACATGCAGATTCACACTGGAGATAAACCATTTTCGTGTTCGATTTGTTCTAAATCATTTTCACAATCTGGGAGTTTGAAAAGTCACATGCGGATTCACACTGGAGAGAAACCGTTTTCATGTTCAATATGTGATAAATCGTTTTCCCAATCTGTTCATTTGAAAACACACATGCCACTTCACACAGGAGAGAAATTATTAAGATGTTTAATTTGTGATAAATCGTTTTCACAACCTGGAAATTTGAAAAGTCACATGCAGATTCACACTGGAGAAAAACCGTTTTCATGTTCAATTTGTAATAAAGTATTTTCACAATCTCGGAATTTGAAAAGCCACATGCGGATTCACACCGGTGAGAAACCGTTTAAATGTTCAATTTGTTATAAATCATTTTCACGATCTGGAAATTTGAAAATACACAAGCGAATTCATTCTGGAGAGAAACCGTTTTCATGCTCGATTTGTATGAAATCATTTTCAGAATCTGGGAGCTTGAAAACACACATGCGGATTCACACTGGACAGAAACAATTTTCATGTTCAATATGTGATAAATCATTTTCACAATCTGGTCATTTGAAAACACACATGCAGATTCACACTGGAGCGAAACCATTTTTGTGTTCGCTTTGTTCTAAATCATTTTCACGATCTGGGAGTTTGAAAAGTCACATGCAGATTCACACTGGAGAGAAACCGTTTTCGTGTTCAATATGTGATAAATCGTTTTCACAATCTCGGAATTTGAAAAGACACATGCGGATTCACAAACCTTAGCTTATACCTGATCGATTTATGATAAATCGTTTTTATATGTAGTCATTTAAAAGACAATCCGAAATTGAACTGAAGAGAAACCGTGTTTGTGTTTATTTTTGCTTTGAGATAAACTGTTTTCACGCGCTGGATATTTAGAAAGGTTCATTCGGATTTACCCCGGAGTAAGACTCTATACAAGGATTGTTCAAAGTCAGAACTGCTTTGTAATTTCATCCGGCCAGCGCCAAACCTTCACCGTCATTTCCGAACGAAATTAAACTCTGCCGTAGATACGTCAAAGAATTGGCCCAAAGAGCCATTTTTATGACCGAAAATAGATCAAAAACCTTGTTTTGGTCTTCGCTTGTTATTACGACCAAGAATTTTGTCATACCTTTTTACTATGCTTGTTTTCTTACACACCAGCCTTTGGTCTTGTTTGCTAACCGTACATTAGTGAAGTTACATGTGACACTTTGTCAAAAAGTTTTTACGCCTTGCATTATACACTACACAGAAACGTGTGCTGCTTGTGATTTTTTATCAGAGGTGGAGTCGAAGACACAATATTCGGGGCCAAGGACTCAAAAAAAAATCTGAGGCTAAGGTCAAGAACTAAGTTTTCGAGCACAGATCTTCTCGAAGCCAAAACAGAAATGGCCTAGGCCAAGGACCGAGGACACAATTTCTCTAAAGTATGATCAGTAAATTTTCTTTAATTTTTAAGCGAGAAATTGCTTGAAATATTGCATTTCGTTTTGATAATAATTCGAAAATAATAGTTTTTAAAAATAATAACTAATGCCATATTGAAGTTTTACACGTTAGCAGGTGATGTTGACTTTGCACCTCTGCGGTATCGTAGTAATGAAACTAGGCCATAACCGTTGAATGGAAATATAGCCAGTATTTAAAATGTAAGAGGGACGTATTCCTCATATTGGTAGTTAGCGTACCCCCATTGAGATTTGGCCTCCCCTTTGAAATTTCAGCGTCGTTCTGTACAGGGTAAGCGGGAAATACCTTTTTTTCTAATTTGTTTGGTCTTCATTCGAATGTGGCGGTCAAACATCGCACAACAAGAACAATAAAACCAAAAACAATTTTGATTTTCATTTCAATTAGGCGGATACTAATCGCACAAATTGGGGGAAGACCTTGTTCTTTTCGGTCTTTATTCGAATTTGGCTGTGAAAAAATCGCAACAGAAGGCGATTGCTTTTGTTTTTGTTGTGATTTCGGGGCAAAATTCACACCAAGTTGCTACTGCATTGCGAGCGCGTCTGGTCTGGCTGCTTAAGCGTCCTCCAATGTGATAATTCACACTTTAACTGTTGAAGATAGCTAAATTATAAACGTAGAAACTGTCAATTTTAAGGCCACAATTTCATCATTAGGGCCCCGATGCAAACGTTGACTGATTATCGATTCCCACTTTTTTAGAAGGTTTCTAAACGCGAACCATATCGCTTGCTTCAACCATTTCTTTTCTCGAAATTTTTTAAAAATTGTTGTCTAAAAGTGATTGTAAAATACTGTGAATTTGTGTTTTAAAATGAATAAAGGTACCGTAAAGGGTATATTTAGAAAGTCAAGAGTTTTTGGCACTGAAAAAATACGGGGTTCTAGGGCAAGAGCAGTATCAGCATGCCCCCGTTAAATAATATTAGTAATTTTTTTAAATAGCATTTTTGTGACTTTAAAGAAGATTACACACATTTAGAGTTTCAAAGCAACTTGAACAGAAAATACCGTAACTGCTAAGTTAGGAAAACTTTAGTTTTCTCACAATTTTCCAACTCTGATTTTAATCTGATCTTTTCTTTACATTTCAGTGCATTTAGTCTTTCTCACATCTAATGCCTGCCAATGAATGAGCGCGATCGTTTCGGCCGTCAAAAGACACTTGCTAAATTTAACATCAGGTATTTCATTACAAAAAACCTGAGAATCCCAGCAGGTTCGTATTAAGAAGGAAGACATTGAAGATATTTGTTCCGTGCCTCCATTTAAGAGGTCCACAATATATCGAAGCGGAAAAATATTAAACCATTAGTTTTTTTTTTAAAACGCCCAATTTTTTGTGGACGCTTGTAAGAATTTATTAAGTAATCCAGGCATTCGAACAATTATAGTTATATTTAATTTTACACTTACGGTAATTTCTAAATAATCCTTCAAGCAGCGTTTTTTGTGATCCAGTAGTTTGTTATTTGGGATTCTTAGCGGCGATTTCCAGCACACAAATTGTTCAGTGGACGTGGTTTTGCTCCCCATACCGCTTGAAGTGATAAGAGATATTCTTTCTTATCTCAAAACAAATTCTTTGTTCTCGCGTATTTTCAGAAGAAGTTGGTGTTCTCAAGATACGTTTAATGTCATGTATCACTATGCCTTTCCTGGTAATACAGTACTATGTTACATTTCATTATCACGTACCTACTTTCTTCTAAATTTATTTGCAAAATAGGCTCGGCCATGTTTTAACATTAGCAACTTAAAATAGTTTGTCCGGATCCCCGGATTTCTTGTTATGGCTCTGGATGGCTATAGTGTAGTGCTTTGCAGTTTGTACCGCCTGCACCAGAAGTATTAGCAGAAATAAAAACAACATGTTTCTACAATGCGTTTTGTTTCTTCGTTCTCCGATTAGAGCTTTCACTCAATGCTATTCAAAATAAGTTTTGGTATGACTTGGCTTAGTTGGCTATCACATGGTATTATTTTTCAAATAAGAAAAAGAAACACAGAGCTGGACAGCGCTGTTTCGAGCTTTTAGCTCTGTGCATACTTGACTTGAGCTACAATGTGAAATATCATTGGAGCTGCAGGATTGGTGGTTGTTATGGCCACCTAACTGCCAGTGGAAGTTGACATGGCTTCCCAGGAGTCGACCATGAAGGACGTCAAGATTTTGCAAGAAAAAGAAACAACGAATTGACAGACTATCAGATATGTTGCCTTTTGTTTGTTTTTTTTTTAACCAATCAAAAAATAATGCTGTCCTCGAGCCAAGGACAGGACATTTTTGAGGACTTGCAGGTTTCGAGGCCAAGGACGTCTTCTAGGACAGCACCTTTGTTTTTAATTGCTGAAGATTTAACAAGGCATATTGTTTTACACCCGAAATAAACTTTTTGTAGTCAAACCTGTGAGAAAATTATTTGTACAAATGCCAGAACTAAACACTTGAAAAAACATCTGCTTGTTTATTAAAAAAAAACTTCAGCCAAGGCTAGTGAAGAATATTTCATAAGTGTCAAATATCTTGCAAATTAGTTCTGGGGTGACAACGTTTTGTGGAATAATAAAGAAATACTTTTACTTGAGTAGTTTACTCCAGTAGTTTTTTCTGGTAACGAGTGCTTTTTGCAGTGATGCAAATCTTCCGCTTTTCGGCGAAATTCGCCGATTTTTTGACCAAATGGGTCATTTTTGTAAATCGTCCAGAAACGATGAGAAAAAACTTGGGGAAAGGGGGGGGGGGGGAGTTTGGCAACTGTGAATGTGCGTTCTTTAATTTAAAGGATAAATAAGCTTTTGTTTTTGCAACAACAGAGTCACAATTATGAAAACGTCGTTGTTTTCGAAGTCACAACTTCATTGAAAATCTACAGCTTAAGATAAAAAGCGCTGAAGAGCAGCGCAAGTAAAAAAGGAATATTGTAGATTAAGCGAAAAAAACAAAACACTCATTTTTCGGTGGTTTTCTTCTTACATTTAATCAAAGCGATTGCCAGTGCGTTTACTGCGTAACATGGCAAAAAAGCTCAGTGGTTTTCGGAGTAAAAAGTTCCTCTCTTTACTCGATTTTTTGGTTTGAAGAATGAAGATGCGGATGTTGCGAAAACCCACTCTATAACTGAAACCGAGCCCGGCGAAAATTGTTCTTTTTTCTTTGCTACTTGTGACGCGCTGCACTTGACTTGTTTTGATGAGCTGTCTAGGAAAAAAAAAATCGCCACGCTTTGCTTCGGTTGCAGTGAAGATTGCAGTTAAAAGTAGCATCAAAACAACGAATAACACTTGCAGTTTAATTTGATCAAGTTTTCAGACGAAGAGGTTCCTTCCTAAACTTATATTTTGCAAGAATTTAACAGTTTTACTTAACAATCCAGCAAGTTTAGCCACGTAGAATTGGATCATTCAGCCGCCATTAAATTTTTTGAATTGTTATGAAACAAGATAGATCATGCCCAAACAGAATAGGCTAAAGCTCTCGGATGAAATTGAGCGAATCTTGGAGGAAAAAATTACTAGGAAAACTCAGGCCAGCGTTCAGCAGTTAGTTGAACAGGAGTTGAATAGTAAATGGGAAAATAAATTTCAAGCAAAATGCAAAGCGTTGATTGCCGAGCAGTTTGAATCTATCAAACTAGAAATAGCAAAAAATCGGAAGGATATTAGTTTGCTTACTGAAAAGACTGACATCATCTTGGGCAGCGTGGCCTATATATCTGACGAGTACGACGATTTTAGAATTAAAATAGCTGGATCAGATAAAGTTGGAAATAAGAATGAAAAAGTAGTCTCAAATTTAAAACGAGAAATCGAACAAATTGTTAGCCGGCAAAATTATACTGAAGAATAACTAGACAATCTAGAACAATATGGCCGCCGTGAAAATTTGGAAATTCATGGTGTGCCAACTATGCGAAACGAAAATACCAACCAAATTGTCAAGACAGTGGCGAAAGCATTAAATGTACATGTTACAGATGAGCACATATCCACTTCTCATCGTTTACCGGTAACTTCAGCAACCCCCAAACTCAACAGTTCACAACATCAGAATAGGCAAGATTTCACCAAAGTACCTCCTCCAATAATTGTTAGATTCTCGGTAAACGCAATGAACTTTTTCATAACAAGAAGAAAAAGCGTGATCTAAACTTTAGATTTTTGAGGATGTCTCAAGGGATTATTTGTCTCCGGCAGGATTCGGACTCACGAATTATCAATATATAAACTCCCTTTCTGACTTGACTAAGCTTGGTTACTGTAGGCTCACCGGAAAGCAAAAATCTTGAACGCGCTGTTTATGATCTCTGCTTATATGTTTACTATCTTAAATGGAGCTCTGTTATTCAAATGATGACTGTGTTTGTGTGAACTGTTGCGCTGCCAGGCTTCCCTTTTTTTCAGTAGGTAAACTAGAGTTTAAAGCCTTAGCAAGTTTCAATTCAACAAGTGACATCATCAGATATGACGAATATTTTTCCATGTCCAAATTATTAAATTTGTCCTTAAATTTATGTAAACAAGACTTTTTTATTTTACACTTTAATGTCAGAAGCCTTCCCAAAAACATAAATAAACTTGATGAATTTCTAAATGATTTCCAAAGAATGCCTGATGCTATTGCAATTTCAGAAACTAAATTAAATTCTAACAACGTTTCCAAAATTAAAATTCCTAATTATAATTTCCTACGCTCGGATTCATCAACAAATGCTGGTGGTGTTGGTCTACTCTGTATATCAAGGATACAATAAAATTTAGCTTGCGTAATGACTTGAAGCTTAATCTTCAAAATTGCGAAGATTTATGGTTGGAAGTAGAGTGCAATAAGTCAAATTTGATTGTAGCCATTGTATATCGACATCCTAAACAAGACATATCTCCATTTCACGATAAATTCTGTAGAAACTTAAATGAATTAGAGAACAATAAGGAAAAATACATATTAAGCGGCGACATAAATATCGACACTCTTTCAGTGCAAACTACCGGAGCTTCCAAAGTTAAGAATTACGTTGACGATCTAATATCTAGTGGATGTAAATTACTGATAAACATACCCACCAGGTTTGCCGATAACTGCAAGTCTTGATTATGTTTGTAAATTGATGTGATTTACAACCTGTAAATTTATAAACTGCAATCTTCACTGCAACCGAAGCAAAGCGTGGCGATTTTTTTTCCTTGAGAGCTCATCAAAACAAGTCAAGTGCAGCGCGTCACAAGTAGCAAAGAAAAAAGAACAATTTTCGCCGGGCTCGGTTTCAGTTATAGAGTGGGTTTTCGCAACATCCGCATCTTCATTCTTCAAACCAAAAAATCGAGTAAAGAGAGGAACTTTTTACTCCGAAAACCACTGAGCTTTTTTGCCATGTTACGCAGTAAACGCACTGGCAATCGCTTTGATTAAATGTAAGAAGAAAACCACCGAAAAATGAGTGTTTTGTTTTTTTCGCTTAATCTACAATATTCCTTTTTTACTTGCGCTGCTCTTCAGCGCTTTTTATCTTAAGCTGTAGATTTTCAATGAAGTTGTGACTTCGAAAACAACGACGTTTTCATAATTGTGACTCTGTTGTTGCAAAAACAAAAGCTTATTTATCCTTTAAATTAAAGAACGCACATTCACAGTTGCCAAACTCCCCCCCCCCCTTTCCCCAAGTTTTTTCTCATCGTTTCTGGACGATTTACAAAAATGACCCATTTGGTCAAAAAATCGGCGAATTTCGCCGAAAAGCGGAAGATTTGCATCACTGCAAAAAGCACTCGTTACCAGAAAAAACTACTGGAGTAATCTACTCAAGTAAAAGTATTTCTTTATTATTCCACAAAACGTTGTCACCCCAGAACTAATTTGCAAGATATTTGACACTTATGAAATATTCTTCACTAGCCTTGGCTGAAGTTTTTTTTTAATAAACAAGCAGATGTTTTTTCAAGTGTTTAGTTCTGGCATTTGTACAAATAATTTTCTCACAGGTTTGACTACAAAAAGTTTATTTCGGGTGTAAAACAATATGCCTTGTTAAATCTTCAGCAATTAAAAACAAAGGTGCTGTCCTAGAAGACGTCCTTGGCCTCGAAACCTGCAAGTCCTCAAAAATGTCCTGTCCTTGGCTCGAGGACAGCATTATTTTTTGATTGGTTAAAAAAAAAACAAACAAAAGGCAACATATCTGATAGTCTGTCAATTCGTTGTTTCTTTTTCTTGCAAAATCTTGACGTCCTTCATGGTCGACTCCTGGGAAGCCATGTCAACTTCCACTGGCAGTTAGGTGGCCATAACAACCACCAATCCTGCAGCTCCAATGATATTTCACATTGTAGCTCAAGTCAAGTATGCACAGAGCTAAAAGCTCGAAACAGCGCTGTCCAGCTCTGTGTTTCTTTTTCTTATTTGAAAAATAATACCATGTGATAGCCAACTAAGCCAAGTCATACCAAAACTTATTTTGAATAGCATTGAGTGAAAGCTCTAATCGGAGAACGAAGAAACAAAACGCATTGTAGAAACATGTTGTTTTTATTTCTGCTAATACTTCTGGTGCAGGCGGTACAAACTGCAAAGCACTACACTAAAGCCATCCAGAGCCATAACAAGAAATCCGGGGATCCGGACAAACTATTTTAAGTTGCTAATGTTAAAACATGGCCGAGCCTATTTTGCAAATAAATTTAGAAGAAAGTAGGTACGTGATAATGAAATGTAACATAGTACTGTATTACCAGGAAAGGCATAGTGATACATGACATTAAACGTATCTTGAGAACACCAACTTCTTCTGAAAATACGCGAGAACAAAGAATTTGTTTTGAGATAAGAAAGAATATCTCTTATCACTTCAAGCGGTATGGGGAGCAAAACCACGTCCACTGAACAATTTGTGTGCTGGAAATCGCCGCTAAGAATCCCAAATAACAAACTACTGGATCACAAAAAACGCTGCTTGAAGGATTATTTAGAAATTACCGTAAGTGTAAAATTAAATATAACTATAATTGTTCGAATGCCTGGATTACTTAATAAATTCTTACAAGCGTCCACAAAAAATTGGGCGTTTTAAAAAAAAAACTAATGGTTTAATATTTTTCCGCTTCGATATATTGTGGACCTCTTAAATGGAGGCACGGAACAAATATCTTCAATGTCTTCCTTCTTAATACGGACCTGCTGGGATTCTCAGGTTTTTTGTAATGAAATACCTGATGTTAAATTTAGCAAGTGTCTTTTGACGGCCGAAACGATCGCGCTCATTCATTGGCAGGCATTAGATGTGAGAAAGACAAAATGCACTGAAATGTAAAGAAAAGATCAGATTAAAATCAGAGTTGGAAAATTGTGAGAAAACTAAAGTTTTCCTAACTTAGCAGTTACGGTATTTTCTGTTCAAGTTGCTTTGAAACTCTAAATGTGTGTAATCTTCTTTAAAGTCACAAAAATGCTATTTAAAAAAATTACTAATATTATTTAACGGGGGCATGCTGATACTGCTCTTGCCCTAGAACCCCGTATTTTTTCAGTGCCAAAAACTCTTGACTTTCTAAATATACCCTTTACGGTACCTTTATTCATTTTAAAACACAAATTCACAGTATTTTACAATCACTTTTAGACAACAATTTTTAAAAAATTTCGAGAAAAGAAATGGTTGAAGCAAGCGATATGGTTCGCGTTTAGAAACCTTCTAAAAAAGTGGGAATCGATAATCAGTCAACGTTTGCATCGGGGCCCTAATGATGAAATTGTGGCCTTAAAATTGACAGTTTCTACGTTTATAATTTAGCTATCTTCAACAGTTAAAGTGTGAATTATCACATTGGAGGACGCTTAAGCAGCCAGACCAG